>VXAA01000439.1:204369-293846 GCA_013399115.1 Anseranas semipalmata
CAGTTGGGAAATCAGATTGATTGACAGGGGGACGCTGGCGGATGGAGGTTCCAGGCACGGAGGCAGACTGAATTCAGAATGCGGGATGAATGCCGCTGGGAGAACGGGGGCGGAGGAAGGGGGGGGGAGAGAAAAGCAATTAAAAAAAAAAGATTTCTAAATTATTAACATTTTTTAAATTATTAATGTTATTGGTGCCTCCATGTGAGCCCGCAGATAAACTGCGCTTTGTACCGGCACTAATAATTTATAGCCCAACCAGAGCCCCGCGGTGTGGAGACAATCCAAAACACGCGAAGTTTCGTCTTGTCAGTGCTACACGGGAGAGCCCGTCTGTGCCGGCTCCTCTTCCCCCCTGCCCACCCCAAAACCTCAGGGTGACCCCTCCTCCAGCAAACGCCGAGGAGACAATTCAATCATAATCATAAAAAAAAAAAAATTACGCCAGGTTTTTAATGTAATGAGCTACTTTACTCATTACACGGGGGAGCAGGGGGTGGCACCAGCTGTTTGGCAGGACACAGTGCCCGGCTGCGCGCCTCTGCGCGGCCAGCAGCCACCCGGTGCCCAGCGCTCTCTCGTGACCGCTGGTAAGTACAGGTGCACGCGTCCCATTTTGTGCTGAACGCGACAGAGCGCGTATTCGGCACGGTCTGGGCAGCCCTGCGTGTCTGACTGTGCCATCCCTGTGCGCACTGTGTGTGATACGGACGGTCCTGTCACATGCTTGTGTTCGCTGCGTGTGGAAAGCAGCCCTACGGGGCATGGCTTTGCCCCATCAATGTTGTGCTCTGCACCCCTTGTAGACGTGTGGGACAGCTGAACACCGCGCACAGAGGCTTGTGCCGTGTTCACTACGGTTTGTCCAAGCACAGGCTTGCGCCATGCCTTTGCTGATGAGCAAATTCTTGCTCTACAGCAAAAGGAATCGCTTTCCTGCCCCCAGAGAAGCCAATCAAATCAAACAGAGTGGAAAAGAAGACAGCCTCTTCATTAACCTAACAAGGAGCC
Source organism: Anseranas semipalmata (assembly GCA_013399115.1). Lineage (NCBI taxonomy): Eukaryota > Metazoa > Chordata > Aves > Anseriformes > Anseranatidae > Anseranas > Anseranas semipalmata. Next base: position 205,381 of record VXAA01000439.1, read on the forward strand.
CTGGGGATTTGCACTCCAGACTGGAGATTCTCCTCCAGCTCCCGCTGGATGCTTCACGGACGGTGCTCGCTCCCCCGGATCCCCCGGCAGCGCATCAGTCCCCGCGCCCCGGGTGGGAAGCAGCAGAGGGGCCGCAGGCTCTTGCGCGGCGGCGTCTCCTCCTTCTCCCTCGTGTTGCCGATGCAGAGAGCTGGGTCACCCCTCAGCCCTGCAGCAGGGGAGCTGGCACAACGCACAGCTTGCGCCCGGACCAGGGGGAGGAAGGCAAAGCGTCCCCGTGGGCCGAGGACCCTGCAGCCGGTGCGGGGATGCTGTGCTCCTGCGCTCTGCCGAGCGCTTCCCAGGGCGGAACCTGCAACTGCCTGGTGCCCCCTTTAGGCACAGCGCAGCATCCTGCAGCCGAGCTGCATTTAGGCAGCTTCCTCCCCAGCCGACAGCAAAACCCACCGGCCACCCTTCCCTTCACGCAGCGCCTGCTGGATCCTGGCACCGCGGGACCCTTCTGCCCCCAGCCCAGGGCAGGGCAGCCGCAGTGCACAGTGTTACCTGTTAATGTGCTCGGGACCAGGCTTTGGATTTCCCCTCCCGTAACTGTACAAGCACCAGCCTGTTTTAAAGAGCAGAATGGCAGCATCTTCTCTTGAACATAAATGCTGGTGCAGAAATACTCCCGTACTGCTCCAGCCTAGAGCCAGCAGACAGGCGGGTATCATATGGCTACAGCGGCACAACGTGCAGTGCGCACAGCAGGCACCAAATAAAGAAGGGCTGGGGGGTCCCTCAGCTGCCCCCAGTGCCCAGCTCAACCTCAGAGGCCCAGACCATCCTGGGGACAATTCCTTAGTGCTGGAAGCTGCAACCGACACAGTCCTCATGGCCATGCCCTAATGAAGCCCCCACCAAATGAGGTGGGTATAGGAGAGGTTCTCTCCCTTTTGGCAGCCCCCCGCTTTTCCACAGCAGATCTGGTCTTGGCCAGTGAAGGACCAGATTAATCCTTGGTGATGCAAACACAACTGCTTTCAAGAGATGATACCATGGATGAACCTGTCCCACTGACTTCAGCGTTTGCCTGCTGAGCTGTCTTCACTGCGACTTAGCTTCATCTGCATATTTTAATTGTCCGTAAAATCACAGGACATCTAATTCTCATTAAGGCGAAAGGTCATTAACACCAATTTATGCTATGTCTGTGCGTAGCAAGTATTGCACAAACTTTCTAAACCCAGCGTTATCAATGCTTAACTGAATCCTGCAACATCATCTTGCTGTTTCAGACCCCATCATCAAATGTCAGGAGCATCTGGCACTGCCGGCATCCCACAGCCCCCCTGCATTATCCCAGCACTCATTCCCCTTGCCCCGCACTATGACCACGTAAGACTTGCACCACAGATTCTGAATATACAGATCGACGCAAATTCTTGAAACAAAGGAATAAAAGGAAATCCCTCACCGCCATTGCAAAGTGCGCAGCAGCGGTGTGGCAACTCATCCACTCCAAGTAAACAGATGCTGCAGCACCCACAGGTAGCTACAGAAGGTGTTAGCATTTATAGACGGCTGAGTAGATGCCTCCACAGAGATGGGGGGGCAAAGGGTCCATAGGATCCTCTTTAGCACCACCTGTATCCACTGCATGGTAGACATGCAACACTGCAGCCCATAAATCCTCCTCACAGGCACGCAGGGCTTAGGGACGTCTCACAAGCCATAATAATGAGCAAATCCCACCCTTCCTCTCCCATTTGTAGAAGCCCGTACCTCCGTGGCTGGGCACTGCCATGCTGTTGGCCAGCTGGTAGAGACGCTGCTGCTGCTGCTCTTCAAACGTGCCGTGTTCATTCAGCGCTGACATCATGCGTCTGTAGTGCTCCTCCGGGGTCATCTGAGTCACCGAGTCCTCGAGCAGAGGCGTGTGGGAGTTTTCTGAAGAGCAGAAAGATTTGGTCTTTTTGTGCCAGAGAGAAATACAGTGGAAAACCACATAAGTAGAGGGATGGGGCAAAGGAAAGAGAAAGGTGGGTGGGGGGATATTCGGACAATTTCCCACAGCTCCAGCACACCCCCAACTCGATGTACCAAGCTGCCAAACGCAGCTGTCCTCATGCTCCAAGATGAACCACCACGTGCAGTCAGTGCACACCCACGGCTTGCTCGACCTCCAACCATGGGCACACAGACACAGGAAAGTCTACAAACGCCACAGCGCACACAAGTGCGCACACACAAATTCATCTTTAGCACGAGCACGCACACTCATAGCCCATAACCCAAACTCTCAGGAGAGACTTTTTTCTTTACGCCACAAGCCCTGCATTATAAAGACCCCAAATTACAAGCAAGCTCACTACCCCTAAGGGGGGTCAAGGAGGACAGGCGGGATGAAAGACGTGACTGTGTTCTCACGCTTCCACCTTAGGGGATGCGAGTTATTTTTTCCTACTAACACCTCATCAGGCACCCGCGTGTCCCCCACCTCCCTGAACACGCTCCGGGACACAGCAATGTGCCATGGCTCCGGCGAGATGCTCGAGCACCCTGTTGAGGTGATGCTGCACAACAGGCAGCGAGGACAGTCCACCTGCCCAGCTCTCGGAGGGAAGTCACAAAAGCAGGTTGGTGCAGGTCCCTACGTGTGGCTAAGCGCCCTGAGGCCATTAAAATTACGCTCAGCACACCCACCTCTCCTCCTTCCCGAAGCAGCGCTTTGAGGAGGGCCCTGCTTGCTCCCTGGGCAGCAGGGATCCCAGTCTGACAACCAGGGAGATGAAACCACAGAGGCTTTGTGTTTACTGTAAGCAGAACTCGGAGTAATTACCGTTCTCTGCCTTGGCGGTGGCTGCTGTTTTATCTTGGATCTTCCCCAGGGGCAAAACCTTTTCATTACTCACCAAGGAACTCCCAGCAGCAACGGGAAGAGGCAGGAGGGAAGGGCGCGCGGGAAGGGCCACCGCTGCGCTGGGTGAACGACAAGACCACCCTACTGTGTGCCCCAGGGCCTGGCTCCTTTGTCCCAGAGCAGGTCCCTCGGGGCCTGTGGCAGGTGGCCGTGCTGCCAGATCGCCCTCACCTTCGCGGGGGTGGCTCTGAGTGCAGGACACGTATTTTACACCAGTGTCAGCGCTGTGATGGCCATGCAGGCACTGGACACCTTGCTGGGAGAAGAGCTATGGATCTCTATCAGGTGAGAGAAAGGCTCCTAAGCCCGCTACCTGAAAAGAAAGCCTGCGGCAAACCAATGCAGCCCAAGAGACAGATGCTTGCAAAAGCCCTGCGGTGGCAGCTTGGGGACTCGTTCACTGGTGCCCCGGCTGCTCAGCGCGAGGGGCCATCGGCGGTACGTGCTGGCTGCCACCAAACCCACTACACAGCCACGCGTACAGGGGATGCAGCTTTCATGTGTAGCAATGCAACTACCTCCCCCCCACAGGAGGGGAGAAATGTACATAAAAATAAACAAATAATAAAGAAAATCAATCTGCACACCATTCCAATTAAAAAGCGCTGTTGCATCCCCAGCTCCCAAAGCACTCTTCTTCCTCTGCAAAAGGGAAATCTCCAGCCCGCTCCAGCTCAGCTCACCGTCCCGCTCAGCAGGGATTCTCTCTCAGCATTGCAATTTGGGGCCATATCTGCAACCACTGATCTCCACCCCCCTGAACGGAATGTGCACCTCGGGGACCACAGGCTTCCTGCGCAAATCACAGGTTCAGGACCCACTTCAAGCCGGCAGGTACCAGGAACTGCATCCTCACCCTGCACCGCACGCACCACGCTTGAAACCCTGCCCCAAAAGAAGACATCCACGCCTGCCCCTGGTATCCAAGCCTGCAAGGCACCAGTGGAAGGAGCATGGGGACAGGGACAGAATTCCCATCCACGTCCCCCTCATCCTCTTCTCCCCTGCCACCTCCCCGGGAACACACAAGTGCACCAACTGCTTCTGCTCCCTTCTGATGCTCTTAACCAAAGGTCTAAGGAGCAAAGCCACATGCCACAGACCCAATTCAGGAAAATCACTGATTTTTTTTTCACAGCTGTGTCATTAGAGAAAAAAAGGGTGGGAGGAGGGGAGTTAATAGCACTTAATTACCATAAACTCCATCCGATCAGCCCCAGAGCAGATTTCAGGTGCGAGGAGGGGGGGCGGCTGAGAGGAAGGAGGAGCCCAGGGAAAGGCTGGATTTCCACACTTAAAACTTGAAGATTTCACATGACTCAGCCAGCGATAATTCCAGCTCTGCTGTCTGCTTTTGTCATTACCGGGGGGTAATGCGGGAGACTGATCTCGCCAAATCTCCTCCAGCTGCCAGGTGTGAAATGGACTCTGGCACGGCCGCTGGGAAGGCAGAGCCAGGCAGGCACATGCAGGGCCTCTGAGGCCCCGAGCATCCCCCCCCGCACCCCAGCCACGGGGACCCCCTCTCCCCCTGCCACCAGACCCCAAAAAACGGCTCTCAGATGACGCGTGCTGTCTGCTCGTTGTGACACCTCGTCACCGCGCGGTTCTGGGGCTCGAGAGGTGGACAGGAGCACCCAGCCCGCCTGTCCTGTGCTACACCAACCAAGGAAGACTGGGGCCAAATTTCCTCATTTAGCCTAATTGGACAAGTGACAAATCAGACAACATGTAGATTCCCTCTCCACAAAAAAAAAAAAAAAAACAATGAACAAATCGTCAGAGCTGGATCTGAACTGCGCAGCTGTGATCCAGATCCAGCTCGGGTCTACTTCATTAACCAAGGATGCAGTAAGATTTTGTTTTGTTTTAAATCATCTCCCCTAGCAAAGAGAAGAGAGCAGCGGGACGAGCAGCACGTGGGGCCATCCGCCCGCCCCAGGGGGTGAGCGCAACATTCCTCCTGCCCTGGATTTTCCAGCACTTGGTCCAGCCTAGTTTTAAATCCTCCCAAACAACGAGGCTCCTACCAGATTTATTTTACAGCAGTCCAAACAGGAACCAAAATATTCCTACCGATTTCCCCCTTTTTTGCCATCGCTCCGTTTCCCTACACGTCTCGAGGCACGGGGGAAGCAGATCTCCAGCCACGCCGTTGCCTCGGGAGCGAGGGCTTCGCTTGGGGAATTGTCTCCCGGGGAGAAAGCTTCCTCCGTGACCTGCCAGCGCAGCCCTCGCGCCGAGCCTCTGATACGCTCGCATTTCCATATGAGACGCGAGAACGTTCTGCTCTGTTTGACAGCCGCGCTGGCACGGCCCTGCTTCCACCGAGATAGGGCTCTCGTTTGATCTCTGGTGTGCGCACGGCGAGCGTGGCGGAGGGGGAAGGGAGGGCTGCTGCTGCCCTGCTGGAAGGGTTTCCAGCCCTACAGGTGTTTTTTCACTCGGGCAGGGACGGGGAATGATTTACCCGGCTGCCCCTGTTCTCCTTGCCTCGTCTCCTCGCCGCTGAGATGTGTCGTGGGGTCGCCTCTCCTCTTCAAATGGCTGTTTGGGAGGTGAGGCGGCAGCGCCGGGGTCTCCCTTCCCACCCCTAAATCACAAACTGCACTCACATCTGGGTCCCACCAAGCACGGTTTCACGCCACTGTGCAGCAGTGGATCCCAAATCCCAGGTAACCGTCCACTGGGGTCCACCGTGTTCGCCATGGCTCGCCACACAGCACAGCACGCGTCCTTCCGACGGCCAGTGGGATGGGAAGTCCCCTGCAAGCTCTCAGCCGCAAGATGCTCTCACCGGCCAGGGCACAGGAAACAGAAACGCCAGCTCTACCCCTCCTTCACCCCCTCTACATTGCAGGGAGGGGGCAAATAAAGGCCCTAAAAGCACAAAAGACTGTCCCTATTCCCCCCAGCTACTCTAACAGTGTGCTAGCATCAGCACAGCCTAGGCTTAAAATGCCTGCCATGGTGTTGGAGAGAGCAGGGGAGTCCCCTGTGATCAAATGCAACAGCAAACAGGTACTGTGGGGGATTGCTAAAAGGCCCAGCTCAGAATTTCCATTCTGTCTTGCACCGCTATAAAGGGCAGGGAAGGCTTTCTGAGAAAAAAGTGGGAGTGGAAAATAAAAATTTGCTTGTATGCGGGGCTTCCTGGGAACCCCTCTCTGAACGAGTGGGGGGAATCCCTGCCTGAGTCATTCGGAGTTAAGGAGCAGGATTTAGATCTCGAGCACGCGCTCAGCCCACACAAGTGAACAGAAATGGCGGTAAGGCAGAGGAAGGGAACAGAGTGGGATCGCTTGACCCTGCTGCTCCCATGGCAAAAACCTCCGTCTGTGCAGGTTCAGACACCTTCCTAGGGTGAATCCAAATGCAACAGTTCGGTTTCAGATGGCTTGATTAAAGTTTAGCCCGTTCTCAGCCAGGCCACAGAGGCTGCTGTTACCTGAGTTCATTTTCTAAGCGTGCACGGTCTTGGAATTAGGAAGGATCCAGACTCGGCAGACGAGCAAAGCAGACAGCAGGTGTATCAACTGTGGCACAGGAGCCCCCACTCCTCTGTAACAAATGCATTTCAGAACCCACAGCAGCATCCTGCCAGAACTTACCTGCGCATCTGCTAGAAACTCTTTGAGGATAACAGGCATAGGGCAGATGAACAAATCAAGGAAAACAAGTAAAGAGCAGCAGTATGCAGGGTTCTCTCTTTACACCTTTCAGAAAAGCCCAGTAAAAAGCTAAGGTGCTTTTAATTGGAATAAAGAGTTAACAGACAGGAGATGGTTATGTGAAAGAAGAGATTTGGTATGTTCTTAGGTAATGCTAGCATTATTATATGAAGTGACACTTGCATGCAACATCCTCTCAAAGCATGCTGCCTCTCGGATCATAATTTGGAGACAAGGAATCAGGAAGAGACAAGATATAGGAACATTATGTAAAATTAGGATGTAGTACCTGTCTCTACAATCTATCTTTACATACCACCTTATAAAGTACTTGGTTTAAAAAGCCTTCAGGACAAACTGCTGCATACAAGTCCCCCTTGAGACTCCCTGGACTCGTTACTGAGAATATACACCTCCAAGAGACTCAGCTGCTGGACTCCAAACCCATGAAACAGGATCTAGCTTCAGACAGCTAGTCTGCCTTTTTATTTTTGAAATAGCCAGAAGAGTGCAGGTTAGGCACAGTGATCGAGGTGGGCATTACTGACAGCTAATTAGTCTGAACTTAACAACAAAGCCTTTAAGTGAACGGCCTGCAAGACCTCATTTACGCAACCTGGAGACAAACTCATTAACTGCAGGCTCCATTACCCACTCCACTTCGCCAGTCGTAAAGAAAGTTTTAAAATCATGTTTATAGAAAGGAGCCGTAACACAAATCAGGAGATTAAAAAAAACCCTAAAAAGACAAGCCTTCTGCAGATTCCATCTCTATAGGAACAGTGCCATAAATGCATATGAAACAACCAGGCAGCCCTATCCTCCCTGCTAGCTCCTCTTTTTTCCCTTTAAAGGAACAGATGCCAGCATGATAAGCCTCTCTGTATCTTTTATATTAAACGCGTAATCAAGACATTCTGCCTGAGAAGTAGAAACACCCCTAAAATCCACTGCAAAAGCTGCAGCTCGCTTTTTAAGTCATAAAATAATTATTCTAATTAAGAGGCAATTCCCTTCTCGCACTGCAAGCTTCCCTCCGATTAGATAAAGAAAGCACAGAGCACTGGTAGCCTTCCCCGTGCACCCTCCGTGCTGGCTACTTCCAGCTCCCGCACCGCAGCCTCCCCAGCCCTCCCTTCCCTCCCTCCCTAATTTCAATTAAGTTCCACACTTAAGAAAGGAGAAGAAAGGGGAAGGGGATGGGGGAGGGAGAAGCAGCACTTACCCTTTGGGGACTCACTTCGGGCTTTCTTGCTTTCTAAAGGACACTCACTGCTGCTGTTGGGAGAACATACTCTTCTCTTGCCTAAAATTTCATCTAGAAGAGAGATGAGAGACCTGAGCATCAGATAAGGCTGTACTTTCCTCTTTGCAGAATCAACCAGAGAGACTTTGGTATTTTCCTTCTCTCACACACACAAACACACAAACACACACACACACACACACACACACACACACATATTACAGGCAGAGGAAAAAAAACGAAAGTAAGAAAAATCATCATCTTGAGAGCCTTGATCTGCTTTCCTAATCACGCAGTCCAAAAGCACATAATGACTATTCACACTCTGATCAATGCAACGTTTTCAAGCTATAAATTCTGAATCCAGTTGATTTCCTTACTGAGTTTCATCATTTGTTCTGTTGCCTTTTGTCCCCCTGGTGTTTCCACTCCTTTCATGCCCTGATGCAAAGCAACTGGGGGAGAGAAAGGGGAGGAAAAAAACAACACAAAAAAAAGCACAACAGATCTCTGAATCTTCCTACCACAGTATCTCTCTCTCTCTCTCTCCCCCCCTCTCTCCCTCCCTCTCTCCTCTTCAAAACCTCAAGGTCCTTAGCAATCTTCCCCCTCTAGATTGTACGGAAACGCTCAAGCCTTTTGCATTAGTGCAGCCCTACAAACCAACACAAAATATCTAATATACAATTACAGCGTCCCCGAACAGATTTAAAATCAATATCCTCCCATAATAATGCTGGGGAAACTGAAAGCATGATGTTGCATATGGGCAGGAAGGAAGAGACTGTTTGTCACTGCAAGCATCAAATTCTCATCTATCAAGGGCTTGTTAAAGATGCAGCATCTTAAAAAAAAATCTCACAAACAAGCACCATATTTGAGTGAGTATACGCTGCACCTGCCTGTGAGTCAACACGCATGCAAAGCTTCTGCAATTTGCCCAACGCGTGTTAGTTAAGAAAGGTTACAAAACCGCTCGGTGCTATTTATAAGAGCAACAAAATTATTTCTGTTCCAGGTGACATTTTGAGCCAAGCAACTGTCCTTCATACTCAGAATCACTGCACATGACTTCACATTCAGCTAAGCAAGCCCAGGTTCCTGCCTCGGCGCTGGATTTATCAAGAGATCCCGAGCACAGATCTGCAGCCGACCCAGGCGCTACCGTGCCGAGGGCAGAGCCTGCCAGGCGATGCCTTTATCCCAGGAGCAATCCTGGAACTCTGCAAAGCTACAAGTGGCATTTCAAGGTTTTAAACAGCACAGGCTGCCTCCGATCTTATCTTGCACGACCCTGTCTCCCAGCCTCTTAACAACGCGGGCGCTCAGAGGCAATTGCGGAGCCCTGCAACCATCCGCCACCAAAGCCCCAGGTAAATGCAACAAAACAGCAGCAACTGGGCCACAGATGGGAAAGGATGGAGCCAGCCAGTGACAGCGCGGAAGTTTCCTCGGCACTTCCCATTCCAGGCGTTGAGTCAGCCTTTCAGTGCAATTTGCCTTTCACCAATCCTCCTGCCTCAGTTTACCCTTTCAGTAGCTTCCCCAAAGCTGCAGACCGCATCAGCTCACCAAGCCAGCATCAGAGCTAGGAAGCGCATGGCCACACAGCACAGAAAGCCACGGGCTCCCTCCCCACGGAACTCCTCCTTCTTCGTGGTGATTTTCCGGGAAATGCTAGCCCGATGCTGCAGCCCCCCAGTGCTGGAGGTTTTGCAGCACATCCTCCTCAGACGTGTGCTCATCCAGGACTTGTGGCTTTGAAGCAACGAAGCCCCACTGCTCTGCTCCCTCTCCCAGCCCGGCCAGGAGGCAGCGAAACCCAGCAGGGCTTGTTCTGATGCACCTCAGGCAGAGGAGACTCCATGGAAGAAGAGGTGACAGAAGCACCAGTTACATGGTAGAGCAGTTACAAGAAGAGCAGTGAAGATGCTTTGAATTCACGACTGCGAATGAACCTCACTCCCCTCCTATCATTCCTTCTCCCTTGCTCTTGCACCCCAACACGCCATCTGCCAGCAGACATCACCCTGCCCAGCACCGTGCCCTGCTGTTCCCAGACCCCTCAGCAGGACAGGCTGCAAGCCCCACCTCACTCCAACCTGCTGCACCCGTGCGGGGAAGACCAAAGACGGGGCAGCAACTCTGGAGCAGCACCCGCTCCACCAGCCCCACGCCCCAGCAGTCCCCAAAGCACCCGCTGCTGGGTGCACACGCAAGTGCACCAACGGCCAGGTGTGACAGCCATCGGTGGCATGGCACGGGGAAAGGTCCCCGGGGTCTTCCAGTCGAGATTTGAGCCTGGTCCTCCAGGCATCCCCACGTCAGTGTATTACCTCCTTGTATGATCTGCATTTTCCTTCCAGCACCTCAATCCTTCCCTCTCTACGACTCAGGCCATATGTGCAGCTCTGTCAGACCGCTTCCTCCCGGTAAGCACAGGCCCTTTTACCAGCCCTCATCCTCCCAGTTCACCCCTCTAGCCCCAAAAGCCATTCACTGACCCACTCTCTGCACCCCCACAAAGAACCGGGACAGGCTGAAGGCGCTGGGCTGGGAGCATCCACAATCCGTCTCTGCCGACTTCGCAGCAGTGGCCAAACCAAGAACGTTTTGAGAACGGGTGGCAGTGAGGCTTCTGGACATCTCGCCACCCCCACAGAGACAGGTCGTGCATGAAGCTGATGTTGGGAAGCCAAACGATAGCTGTTTGCTCAGGCCATTTCCCTGCAAAAGGCAACACTCCACCCTTTGCAGATGGAGAGGGAGATGATAGTTGTGTGGGTTTTTCTTTTCTTTTTTCCCAAATCCCTGCTTTTGCCTCCTCTCCCCCGCCTTCTACAAAGCATTTCAACAGCAAGGCAGCTAAACTGGGGCAGTTTTTTAATATCAAAGCTGAAAATGAAAGACATTATCAGTAGAACTGTGATGTTATGAAGCTAGGGCAGGCAATATTACAAGCGAGGAGTGCTAGAGGAAGCCCGAAGCATACTGATCACCCCCACAGCCCTCCGACAGCACTCCATGGGACCCACACCCTGCACTGCGGGGCTGCTCCTGGCCCAGCGAGGCAGCACAGAAGGCGATCTAGAGAGCTTTTTGCAAAGTATTTTCCCCAAAGATCTAGAAATCAAAATGGATTTTTTTTTCCATTGTTGTGGGAGGAGAAAGTCCAGCTCTCACCCGCTGCACTTCGCCGGGGAGGCCAGGAAGGCAGGTCAGCTGGAGGAGGACAGCACTTCTGCCCCATACACAAGCATCACCTGGTGGTTTTGCAACCGTAAAGAGAAAGGAAGTGGATGTGGCACCACGAAACGAGCCTGGCTGAGAGCCAGGGCAATGCGGGCTTTATCTGATCACAGCCCTCTCTGGACTTCGGCCACACTGATTAGAGGCCACGGGTGGAAACGCCACCTGGAAGGAACGTTTGTACTCCCGCGCTGCCACTAATCCTCGGCCTCCCGGCCCTCCGCAGCGCTGGGTGACTTAACAGCCGCGCTCACCGACACGTCTGAGAATCCCAAGTCTCATTATCAGCTTTGACAAGAGGACTTGGGAGCCTAAGTCAGCTGGGCAGATTAGAAAACTTATCTCTAGGTTTCCCCAAAGAGGGGGGGACTTTGTCCCTTTGCAAGGGGATCTGCAGCAGAGAAGACGCACCAAGGACACACACTGCATCAACAGCAAGGTGAGAACCCAGCCCCTGTCCCCATGGACTGACCACAGGTTTCACCTGGAGAAGGCAAATGAACAGCTACGAGGCGGTCACAAAATTTTTGCCCTCCCGATGATGTGAAATGGGTGGACTACAGAGCCAGATGCACCGCACCGAGTTCTTCTGCACTGTGTCATGCTGCAGACACAATGGGAGGAGATCGAGACCTATCTCACGCTCCCTATCCATATCACTGGTTTTGCTTTGAAAGCTTCTTGGACCCAGAAGCCCTGAGTAAACAGAGAACTGAGCCAAGTTACATGGGAAATCACCCAGACTCAGATAGCCAACGTCTAACAAGGGAAGAGAGCCCTTTTTTTCCACCCCCTTCCACATTGTTTTTAGAGGAGGAAAACATCTTCCCTCGCTCTCAAGCCTCCCATCAAACTTAAACCCTGGAGATGACAATTCCCACTGACCACTCTGAAACGCCTTGGCAGCACCTCAGTTTGCTCAGCTCTCCCCTCTCCCTTGGCACGGACAGGCTGCCGCCGGAGGAGCTGCTCTGCTCAAGCAGCTCTGCTGCTCGGGCCCTGCTGCTCAGCCTGTTCCCGTGCCGAATGTGACAGGTTTGCGGGGACCCGAGAGACTTTCTTCCCCCACGATGGGCTTGTGCCTTTGCCCTGACGGCGAGAAGCAGCACCAGCTTGCCGAGTCCCAGGGCTGCTCACAACAAAGGCTGGCGGACGAGGGGCCAGGCAGGAGGCTGCGCGTAGCAGCGTGGAGTCTGGCGGCACATCGGCCCCGTCCCTTGCCAGCAGGAATCAATGGAACAAAGGCAGAGTGAAGCACAAGGTCATGGGAATAACGGGCCATAATTTAACTGAGGGCAAGGAGAAAGGGGGAAAAAAAAATTATTGGGGGAGTTGGGGGAAGGGAAGCAGTGGGTTTCTGCAAGTTGGGATCCCAGGACAATGCAGCTGCATGCCAGCTCAGAGGGCAGGGTTAGGTCTAGCAAGGAAGGGGGAAGATGTCACTGGATCTCAGCAAAGGGGATGTCAGAACAGCAGCCATACAAAGGCAGCATCCTCCACCCAGCAGGTCAGCTTAGTGGCTTTAAGAACGTGGCAGGCAGCAGGCTTCAAACCTTAGCTGTTGCACTGAGTTCTCTCCTTGCTCCTTTCTCTCTCCACATCTATTTCTATTTGTTGGTTGTCATTCAGATTTAGATTGCAAGCTCTCCTGGGCAGAGAGCATCCTTTCGCTAGCTGCTGTACCAGTCTCAGTAGTACAAATGTTCAAACAGCAAGGCAAGCTGTGCACCCCTGGCTCAGGACTGTCTCTAACCTAGACCAGGGTACCCGCAATGTTCTCTAAGCATCACGCTTCCAAGCTCCCTGTGAAAAGAGGCTCTTGGAAATAGGAAGAAAAAAGCAACAAAGCGGAGGGAAGAATGGGACACACTAATGGTCTCTTAGTACAAAGCAAGGAGGATGCAGTATCAGGTAACCAGTTTTTTTTTGATCCTGCTCACTTTGAGAGAACTTAACTTTGGCAGAGTGGATGTCCAGTCACTCCCAGTAGCGGAGCAGGACTCCAACAGACAAGGGTGAGTGGCTGTCCCTCACAGATCTCAGCGCGTTATACAGAAAGCAGCACCCCAGAGGTAGACCTAGTGGCACCAACTCCTTCCTAAACGTGAGCTAACTGCGGCTGCAGGGGCACACAAGAAGGCAGGAGTTGAGTAGAAGGATTCCCAATGCATAAACAGAGCAACTATCCTTTCCTAGGCTTGAGAAGGAGCCTGCATCCCCCTTCTCAGCTCTAACCACTGGGCCATCTGCCTTTCCTCCTACCATGCAAACAGTATCCTGCTTCTTCCCACCTCCTTGTGCTCACTCAGTTTGTCTAGCTGGAGCTAAGCTCCTAAAAGACTGGTCCAGTATTTCAGTTCCCAAGGAATGAAGCAGAGGGAGGTACGGGTCATGCTGGAGCCATCCTCCTGTCTGGCTGTAATGAGGCTGTTTATTAGAGAAGGTGCACCAACGTCCCCTCGTGTCCCAGCTTCCTACAAAATTCATTTTTACAGCATGCACTGAGCCATAAAAAGGTGGTAAATATTCATAGTATGAAAAACACTCATGGAGAGGATATACTGCACTTAAGAGAGAGATCTGGATTCATTTTATATGCTGCAGAGAGGCTTTTTAGCAATTGCAAACTTGTGAATCCGCACTCTGTTTCAGAAAAGATTTAAAGGAGGAGGCTGGGCTGGAAGTCCAGGCCTGCTGGAGGCTCCTGCTAGCTCCAGGAAGGAGCAGTTCTCGTGGGCAGGACAGGAGGAGGGGGAAGCTTGTTAAATCAAAAGGCTTAAGCACAGTTCCAGTAAGGAGCACGCCGTTTCTCCTTGAGGGACCACAAACCTCCCAGGCAGAGGTCGTTTGGCCTCAATTTATCTCTCTGTGATAAAAAGCTACGAAAACTGGCATCAATCCTCTGCCACAGATGCCTCTCTTGGTCCCGGGGAATGCCACGTTAACACCAACCACGCCAAAAGGCAGGCACGGCGGCGTGGCAGGGACAGCGCTGGCATTTCCCCAGGGGCTCCTGGCTGCTGGATCTTCTGCACATGGTCCACGCCAGCGACTTGGCATCGCCTCCACCTCCACTGGCGCCCTGTAGCCTCCCAGCATCTCTTTATGAAAGTGAGTGCTGAAGATCATGATTTCCAACAGAGCTGCTGGTGGTGCTGTGCCCTTAGCACCATTTAAATGTCCAATTGCACTCATTCAGCCCCTGAAAAAAACAGCGCTCCTCCAGCCCGTGACAGCTTTGACAGCCAGACTCCTTAATTCCTTTTTCTTATTCCCTTAATCTGTCATCTTTATCAGGCTGGGGAAGTGCCAGGCAGCATGCAGGAGCCCCGGCCCCGATCAATCTCCACATTACAGCTGACAGAATGGTGCTAATAACTTATTGATCTAATGTTTGCCAAGCCCCACCGGGGCTGAAAGGCTGCCATTGATTGGCTTGAGGGAAGGAGCCTCTCAGCTGAGAGCAGAGGAAAGCCTTCAAATTGTCTTCTTCCCGAGGAGCTTGGAGATGGAGGGAGGGTGGGGAAGGGACAACAGGGAGGAGGACATGGGAACTGAAGAGAGGAAGAGGAATGGAAGGGAGGAAGGGTGCATGTGTGAGATGAGGATTAAGCATGGAGAGAGAAGGAGGGAAAAAAGGCTTTGAGAACCAAAGAAATGCAAGGAGGAGGGAAAAGAGCAGGAAATGGGAGAAGAGCAAATAGAAGAAAAGGAATTGGAACAAAAGGATTGTGCAGAGCTGAAAAATTAATGAAACAGGCAGGCGACCCTCCTCTTGCTCATGGCAAAGGGTTAATAAAATCTTTCCAACCCCCAGGCCTCCATCCTAGGACAGCTGCTCCCCCTTCCATTTATGTCTGATGTAAAGCACGTGGCACTGCTGGCTGTTCTGACCAGGTCTGATGCCACAAGCTTGCACCTGGGGAGAGGGCATCCTTAGGACAGATCCCCATTTAATTTATGAGCTGGTTCCCCGCAGTCACATCCTTGCACTCAGCCCTTGAGAACCCCCACCCATCTCCCCCTGCTCTTGATTTGCACTGAGGAGGCTAATATCCAACGGAACAGTTGGACTTGATCTTAGAGGTCTTTTCCAACCCAAATGATTCTCTGAAAGTCCTCGGACATGCTTTTCCAAAGGGTACGTGTGCTGGAGCAGCACTGGAAGGCAGGATCTGACCTGGTAGGGCTTCAAGAAGAGGCAGGCATGGGCACACAGCCCTGGTGGGTTTGCTGCCCTGGGGCTCCAAAAGCACGGTGCTCCCTGTGGTCGGGTCTGCTCTCCTGATGGGCGTCTCTCAAGTCTTTATCAACCCAAAAGGCTGGGGCAGGATTTTAAAATTGGGCTGGGGCAGGATTTTAAAATTGGTCTCTGGGGTCAGCATTTTCCTGTGCCTCCCACACCCCTTTCTCTCTGGCAGGACTTCTCCCTCACTTTCACCAGAGACCTCACGAAGGCATGAGCCACAGAGCACGCTGCTGAGTGCTTGAAGGAAACAAGGAGCAGAGCAGCAGCTCCACGCCTGCTACCTGGGCACCGAATCCCAGCGCGGTGGGAGGAACAGTGTTGCCCCTGCCACGCAGCAGGAGCAGCAGGCTCGGGTTTGCAGGACCAAACCCACAGCATCCAGACCTGACGACACACGTGCGCCGCAGCAGGAGCGCTGCCGAAGCCCTGGCTCTGCAGCATCGCCTTGACTCGCAGCAGGGGCAGCAGAAGTGGACACGTCCGTGCCAACCACAATCTGCACCGCATTTCTATATTTAACTTCAGTGGGATGTCACCGCACCGACGATTTGTTTTCAGCGCTTTACGAGCTGCCTGTAAGACACCTGGAAAAGGAGGTGGAAGCAGGGGGCGGGGAGGAGGTTATTTTTGGAAGCAGGATAATCTTGCTCTTCCTAGAGCCGCGAGGAAAGGAAGAAAGAGTCGCTGTTTATTTCCGTTTCAAAGCCACCACACGCACTGGCCCTAAGTTTGGTGGCTGATCCAGCTGCCAGCGCGATGGCCCAGAGCGTGCCAGGCGCAGGGGAGGCCAAGCTGCTCAGGCTGCCGTGGCAAACCCTGTCCTGCTATGGCACTCCCTAACGGTGAGGCAGCTTGAAACGCATCGCTCCCCTTCCCAAAGGTGTTGGCAGAGCCATCCTACGAGCACCCACCTGCATCTTGCCAGGAGCAGGCTTCAAAGCCCTGCCAAGAGCAAGGTTTATTGGACTCTGAGCACAGGGCACTACCAAACTGCCTCAGTTTCTCCTTCTGCTGTGACAAAGCCAAGGATAAAACCTTCACAATGACACCTGCAAAATCCAGTGCACTAACCTATGCTGCAAGCGCACTTGCAGGACACAGCAAAAGGAAATGCCAAGTGCTTCCATGTTAGGCTTTCCCGTTCTTCACGTCCCAAGACCTCCATCTGGATTACGAAAGGATGCTGGTTGCCTCCCAATGGGCTTTAGAAGAAATAAAAATGAACTTAAATAGAGCACAAAGAAAGGACAATCCTCCAGATCCAAGCCAAGTGGACAAACGGCATTGACAGAGCCCAGTCCCTCACGTTGCCTAGGTAAACAACTGTCCTTCATGGCAAACCATGTGAACAAAGGTGGCTGGGCTTACAACTCCCAGATGCCCTTTTGGTGCTGATTTTCTGCTCAATTTAAGGCAGCAATTCAATAAAGGCTGCTGCTTTTTTTTTGTTATTGTTTTGCTTTGTTAAATGAAAACATGCCTGCATCCTACCTCATTATCACACGCTCAGAAAACAGCCGTTCACTGTGATTCTGTCTCTAATCATTAGCTACAACATCCCTGATCCCAATTCCTTCTCACCCCCAATATTAACTCCTCCCTAGCAGATGAAAGCTCTAGGTCTCAGTGCAAAGCCAAGTGAAGTCACTGGGAAGCCGTCCACAGCAGGCACACGGAGGTCAGGGACGGACCCAAGCAAAGTGAGACAACTACTTGGAGCAGCTACAAATCCACGCGTGAGCTACAGGCACATGCCTTGTCAGGGAAAGTTCCAAGACCAATTTTTAAATGGGGAGCTGTCTGCAGTTCATTCCTGAAGTTTCTCCTTCTCCTCCGCTTAGTCAACAGAGCATCAAGTGGAAAGATGAGACAGGAGCATTAATACAGAAGAACAAATAACCTTGGAGAGAGAAGAGAGAGAGATCTCTTTCAGGATGTTTTTGAGACACACAGAGGAAAGGTGCCATGACTTGCCGTGCCCATGAAGTGCCCTCTCAGACAATATTCAGACATCAGGCCAACCCCCCCTGCTCCCAAGGGGCAGGAGGAGGAGAGGGAAGATCCACCCACCTTCCTCTGGCATCGGTGAGCCCGATGCCTCCACTTCTACCCATGCAAACAGTCCTCCTGCAACCAGAAAGCCATGAAATCCGGCACTGCAGAACAGAGGGGATTTGATGAGAGAAAGAGGAGAAATTGGAGAGGAGGAGACAGAGGAGTTCTGCAGGCAAGAAATGAGTGAGGGCCACGGGAGCAGGACTCGATTGTGAAACGCGCGTGCACATCCTTGGGCAGCGTGCGAAGCGCACCCACGTAAGGGAGAGGCACGGGTGCCTTCTCCAGGAGCCCCACAAGGGCTCCTCCGCCCTCGCCCTGGCAGACTGCATTAGCCAAACGGGATAGAGGGGATTGGACTTGTTTACAGACACACCGCTAGCTGCTTAAAGGGGCTCTAAATCCGTGTTTGATGTGCAAACCGCCAGCTTTGCTGCCGCGCCTTTGTCAAGCAGCCCTGGCTCTGCTCATCCTTGTGTGTGCCTCTCTCTCTCAATTAAGATTAAAAGCGCCTTGTGCCATCATCCGCTCTCAAGGTAAGCCCCTCTGTAGTGCCATCGCTGTACCCTGTCTGCTGCCTCGCCTTTATCTGATCCATTTGGAAACGACTTTTATATTCTCATTAGGCTCACCGCCTGCCCTCCCCTCCCACACGCGCTCCCCCTGAGGCATTTCAGCGTACTTGCTCTACCTTTGCAGATGTTGCTAAGCCTCTTACTGAATCTCACCAATGCAGGCTGCCTCTGTATGTTCCCAAGGAAGTACAGACCCCATTACAGGTACTTTTCCTTTCTTCCTCCATTTGGCATATTACATCCCCATCGTGACTGCAATTTAATTAGCACCAAGGCAAGCATTCTCCGGCATTTCCCACTGCAGAACACCACCACAAGGGAAGGACGGAGCCGAAAATCAGGTCTGCAGCGTCAAGAGAGGAGAGAGCATCAACCTCTCCCAGGTAAACAGGCCTGGAGCTCCGGGCATCACCAAAGCCAACCTTCCTTTGCACCACATTCCCCGATCCTCCATGAACATTTACTGCTCCCCCAGCCTGTGCTGGAAGCAACGAACATTTGCACGCTTGACACTTGCACAACTGTTTGGTGAACAGACATTTATCCAGAGACTGTAGGAACCAGTGCTCTCAATTTTGCAAGCACGAGCTCTTCCACTCCCAGTCACAAAGAGAGGAAGAGAAAGCAGAAGCGGCAGAAGTTTGCTATTCCTAAAAGTCTGAGAACGTGACACTGTCAACAGTCAACCCAGATGAGAAGGAAGGAAGGACGGTGTGAAAAGCAAGCAATATGATGGTGTGGATGGGTAAACTCCTAACCTAGAACTGAGACGGTTTTCCTCAGCCAGTTAAGAATTCAGAGTTATGAACAGGGCAGCTCTTCCCCGAAACCCAGGACCCCCTGGGACCTAAGGAAATCCAAGTGCATCAGTGATAATAATTGTAATAAATCTGCAGTGCCGCAGAGCAGGCCCAACACACGCGAGTTTGCTCCGTGATTAAGAGATCTCTGCAATACCTTCAGGTCCCCAGTGGGCCCCGAGCGGTGAGATACGGCTCACATGCATCAAACACACAAGAATATCTCAATCATTACCACAGGCGACGGTGGCTCCGAAGCCAATCGATAGGGCAATTAGATTTTATCAGGACACGCCTCTTGGCCACCTACTTCTGCTGTCCTTGCAAAAGCCTCAGTTACCCCTGCTGGTGCCGGGCCCCCAGGTGCCTCACCGAGAAGCACTGGCTGGAGCAGATTTGGGTGGGTTGGTTTTTTTGTTTGGTTCTGTAGATTTTTGCTCTTGGCATTCTTTATTTCCTCTGAAGGCCCTTCAAACGTGAGTGAAGCCGCCAGCTATCCCTATCCAGAGCTCTTCCCTCAGTACACACCCTAGGATGGGGGAGCACCCCCGGCCCCCCCAAATCTCTCATATGCTGAATCTCTAGGAGCACGCTTTAATCCACGTTGTCCTCATTTTTGCAAACGTATTTTCAAAGCTCTCAGATTTGCTAGTCCAGATTTCAGTAGATGCTAAACTTGCCAGCATGTCACAGTCACTATACTGGTCTTAATCACACTTAAGTGACACAGCGGGGAGCACAGCCGTTTGTCTTTGCTGGCTCCGCATTCTCTGTAGCCCTTTGGGCCCCACAAGATCCAAAATGCAGTGACTTCTCTTGTCCCAGCTGCCCCAAGCCGAAGACTGCTCCTCCTCTAGGCTCGTTGTTCCTAACAGCACCCACCCCGGGGGTTATTAATGCCTCTTCTGGTCAGGGCCAAACCCTGTCCGAATCTTTCGGGACCCAGTTATTTTTCACGTTCTTCCGCTTCTGCTTTCCCAAACTGAGCCTTCCAGTCTCTGTTCCCAAATTTAACCATCACCATTGATATGAAGTGTCCCGTTTTCACTTAAAAATTATCCGTAGACCTTCCAAGGCTGTTAATATCAGTGCTACTCTTCCCACCATAGGCCTCGCATGTTACAATACAATTGCAGCAGGACGTCAGTCTCTTCAGCCCCTTTCGACCTGACCACCAGCCCAGCTCTGGCTTGAACCCCGACTCCAGTCTCACCTACCCCCAGAACTCACCACAGCCCTACAGCTAGCTCCATGCCATTAGTTTCCAGTAGTTTCAGCCCCTTTCTGCATTTCAAAGACCATTAAAGATCCAGCAATTATTCTAATTTTCCAGTCTGTGTTGTTCAAAACTATAGCACTGCCTCTAATCCTAGTCTTAACTAGAAATCAGCAACTCTCTCACAGAATTAATCATAAACCAACCAACCCTGCCAAATTCAGCCCTCTTCTTAGCCCCACGGGCCCCGCAATAAACAAATCTCTTCTGTTCGTGCTATCCCTGTTCTCAGTCCCCGGCTTAGCCCCCGCCACAGCCAAAAAGCCACAAGCACTCACCCCTCGTCCTGCGCGTGCGGGACTTGCAGCCTGAGTGCAGGGCAGCCGCCAGCGCGCTCGGCCCCTTCTGGCTGGGACCGCGTGCTAACTGCAAACCATAAATGCTAAACCAGCACCAGAAAACACTTGAGCATCGGATTCCAACGTACTTTCAGAGCAGTGCAGCTTACGGTCATGGGTGACGCGAGAGTTTTTAAGAGATCTGCATTACCATCATTTATTCAGCACTGTCCAATTCCAAATGCCTTTCTGAGAGGGAGATCCTCATAACCCAAACACGCGGCACTTGTTCTCAGAGGCATACAATGCAAACGGCAGATAACTGCGGGCACGTTTCTCTTCCCTTTGCTAAGAGGTTTAAACAACAGCCAATCTTTTACACTAACCCAACATTAAGTCTCTTAAAATTATATATGCAGCAATTAGTTATAGCATTCTCCCCTCCCACCCCTGCCCGTAAAAACCAACAGACTCGAGACATACATCCACTCTCAGCAGCAGCTACAAACCCCAGCACATTTTGTTTCTGTTCCTGACTTCCAGGTGCGGGTGGTGGTGGTGTAGGTACCAGAGCAGCACACCTAGACCCAGAGCTGGCAGGTTCTGCGCAGACTTTGCCAAACGAGCATCCTTGCATCGACCAAGCATGGAGCGTGAGCCAGCGCCAGGCAGCAGGGAAAAATAAGAAAAGCAACCGTCCCTGCGGAGGTGTGACAATGCCCTTCTCCCTTCAGACACCCAACATCCCCACCATGCCCCCAGCTGCTCTTTCGCTGGTCAACTCTCTTTAGATGCACCAGATCTATCACGTCCTGAAGGCTCTGTCACTTGCTTGGTGGCCTCTCGTGTGAATGAGCCCTCTTCTTTTCCATTGCTCGGGCTTTCATTGGGATCAGAGCCAAGCGTTGCTGTCCTCACTGCTACAACACGTGTGTGGTGCCCGTGTTTTATATTTCTCGCTGTTTCCTATGGTTAAGAAGCTAACTGGAGAACCTCAAGCAAGAATTCCAGCAAGTACAAATGGGGACCTCAACTCCTAATCTTTGCTACTGCTTAACGCTGATGGGAATGAAAAGTACACTTTGCATTTCTGGAATGTTAAGGATCTCAGAGAATTTCAGCAGCACTGATAAAGCCCAGCAGTCTCTCTGTGAAGCAAACATTATTAAAAACCATTTTAACACACGAGGTCAGCTGAGACATCCAGACACAAGCAATGTCTTACAGAACAACTTATCTCTCTGGCCAGTTTGTCTCTTGGAGCTGCGTAACAAAGAGAAAAAGGAGATTCAGCTGTGCAAGCAAGGAGGGGGAGCTGCTGGTGGCTGCTTTACAGACAGCACAAATCCCCCCTCTCAGCCCAACACGCGTGCACGGGTACCACCACAGGCAGGAGGAAAGGGGTCAGGCCTCACGCAAAAGGTGAACCAGGTGCCTCCAAGACATTCCCAAAGCACATCACACGTGGTTAAGTTACACGGTCAACAGAATGACTTACAGGAAAAGTACAAACAGAACCACACACATACAGATTTTCAGGAAAGGCCTAAATTAACATGCAGAGAGAGATCCAGTTCTGATTTGGAGGAACAGGGATCACTGTTTTCTCTATAGAGGACAGAAAAACTAGCATTACTTCCTCTTTTTCCTCAACTTTTAATTATTCTCAAAATTAAACTGTAAACTGAAAGCAACAAGCGGAGCTCTGGTTTATTACCAGTGCCTCACTTGTTGACTGATGCACATCCACCACAACAGCATCCGTGCCCAGAGCTCCCTTCCTGACATCCAGACAGGCACAGCGCAGGATGCAAGAGGAGCACTTCTGCTTTCACCATGTCAAGTAAGTCGAACTTCCAAAAAAAAAAAGAAAAGCCAGGTAGCAGTACGAAACCAAACAAACACGCTCACGCTCACAAAGGAGTTGGCAGGCACAGAGGCAGCATGGGGAACCTCTGATTAATGAAATTACAAATCAAACCGTGCTCTCTGCAAGGCCTTTCTGCTTCACTTGACACTAACCCTGGGGACATTTCACTTCTTTGCTGGCGCAAGCTCCTTTGCCAGTAGTTTAACACAGACCACTAGATTTGAGAATAAAGCAGGGCTGAGATCTCAAAAGACCGCACCGCTTTAACACCACCAAGAAATCCTTTCCATGTTAATCTCTGGCCAGAATATTAAGAGACTTCACATAGCTCACTCTGAACTGTAACATCAAGAGCCACAGAAAAAAAGAAAGGAGCTGCTGAAAAAACGCACAAATGAGGGGGTGAAAGAGAGAGGAGGGAAGTCACCGAGCCCAAGCCAGCAGGACCTGCTCCAGCCGCTTACCTGCTGCTCCTAAGCCAACGTCGATGCTGTTCCTCTTGAATTCACAGCGGCTCTGGGTCTCTGGCATAACGAGCTGACGGCTCTGATGCAGGTTGGAGATGATAGTGGAGAGGTCGTTATCACGGCTGCAACAGAGCAGAAAAGCACCAAGTTAAGGAAATCCTATTTGCCACCACGTAATTGATTTTTGTGTGTATGTGCGTACGCGTGCGCAAGCTTCTTTTGTTTGCCCCTGACATCGCTGCATATTAGGAAAGGTTCTCCCCCTCCTACCCGCCAGGCTCCTAGGTAACCTCCTCTAGTTTTGGGGAGCGGAGACCGAGTGTGAAGCACTTCCCAAGCAGCACTCTCATTTCCCATAAAGTACTCAGCAGCTGCCAGAGCTCCTGATTTCAGTTCTGCCAGATATAACTTGCGTGGGCCAGAACTTACATCTCAGATGGAAAAACTGAAAGTGCAGGAATTGGCAGATCTGTTCCAGAATTAATAGGAAACTTGAACTGAAATAACTGATAGTCTTCTATCAGCTGCCACCCTTCTATTCTCAAAAAAGTAAGTTTTTCCATTCCATCATTGTTGGAACACAAGACTATTTTATTTACTTGAATAATAGTTTTTCTTTATAGAGAGAGAAACCCACCATGAACCTGGACATCTGCATCACACAGAGCACAGATTTATTTACAAAACTAATTTTTATTCTTCACTCCAGCAGATCCTGAAACTATGCTCCCTTCCTTCTGGGACGAGAGCGTGCATTAGAGTGGTTCAGCATTATTTTGCCTGTTATCCTTGCATCAGACTGCTGTTGAGTAGGCTAGTTTAGTCTTTTTTTTTTCCTTCTATGGAGAGGGAGAACGCAAACACAAAAAGACATTCACTACAGCAGATACTGCACTGTAGCTTTGGCCTGCAAAGCTCTTGAAAAATACTTCTGAATAAATGATACACAAAGACTGAAGAGGAAGAAGCAAAAAACGTATACATGGTACTAAATGGAAATGCTGGAATGTCTCCCTTTTCTTTTGGTTTGCCGTATATGTTAAACCACCCATCCTTCTAGCACAAGGTGCTTGCACCAAGCTGAACGTGGCTATTTTCCTTCCTCTCCTCCTTCTAAATGGAAGATGACAGGCA
This sequence comes from Anseranas semipalmata, assembly GCA_013399115.1. Taxonomy (NCBI): domain Eukaryota; kingdom Metazoa; phylum Chordata; class Aves; order Anseriformes; family Anseranatidae; genus Anseranas; species Anseranas semipalmata. Next base: position 229,153 of record VXAA01000439.1, read on the forward strand.
GAAGAACCAGAGACACTTACAAAAATTACACGCATCAGAAGCAGAGCCTTGCCCCCGTCCCCGGCTCCCTCCCAGCCTCTACTCACATGACGAGGGCACCCGCTCTGTGCCGCTGCCACACGCAGCACATGACCACCAGCTCCCTGCTGCAGAAGATGTCCTCACCTGGGACCAGCGGGACAACACGGAGGGTGCATTATCTGCAGAATCACCTAGCAATGATCTTCCTTTAAATATCCCCCTCTCACCCCCCCCACCTCCTCCCCACCTGCTGCCCCCCCACCCGGAGCCAGCAGCACCAGCACCCGCAGCAGATCTGCTCAGATGCTGCGGGGAGCCCAGCCCCGGTGCAGAAGCAGGGGCTAATCTGTCGTCTAGCTCCCCGCTAATCAGATAAGTTTATGACAGAAAGTCTTTAGACAGAGGTACTTTCAGCGGGCGTCTGGCTCCAGATTTTCGCAAGATGCAGCAGACAGGAACAGGCTCTCGTTCCAGCAGCCGCTGCCGTGCTCCCTGCTGCTCCCCCCGCGCCCCCCCGGCCCGGCCCAGCACCGAGGTAGGATGCTCAAATCCCAAAGCCTTTGAGCACCCATTACATCTTCCTCCGCTAAACCAGTTCAGATTCCTCCTTATGCAAGCAGAAGGCTAATTACTTAAGCAAGCCCACAGGTGAGTGGGAAGCCTGTTTCTCCTGCGCCAAGCAGTTTTGGGTCTTATCCTCTTTTAGCTGCCACCTTTAAGATGCATTATGCAAATATTTTGGTGTCTTAAGTCATTTATGGGATTAATGTGAAGTGATTATCAGTTCTTTTTAATCATGCCAATCAATAACTGGATGTCAGGGACAGAGGACAAATGCAGATAAACGCTGCCATCAGCACAACGCTCAGGAAAGGGCGGAGGAGATGAGCCAGAAGTGCAGAGGGAGAAGGCAGGGAGTAGGAAGAGAAAAATGGGATAATTACATCTTTGCATTTGCAGAGTGTCTTGCATCCCAAACGAGCCCAAAGCACCTCTTATATGTAAACACGTTAACAGAGCTATGAAAAGGAATTGGTTTTTATCCACCACTAAAATACAGCTGCCTCTCTTTCTGCAAAAGGGCATAGCAACTCCTTCACGGGACTCGATTCTCCCAAACACGGAGCGCACAACACTGCGATGCATCCACTGGAAACCAGAACCAGGAGACCTACTTTGAAGGAAACATTACCGCACCAGAACTGATATTTTTCTTCCAAAAAGAAATGGATGTTTTTAGATTTTCCATGACCTTAAATTTAAAATCATTGTAGTATTGAAAGGTGCATTTGCAAGTCATAGCTCCACGCATGACCAGAAACCAAAGGGCTGATAGGCACACCCTGCAGGCTTTGAACTCAGCTCAGCCTACCCACGCAATTAGGCAGGATCCCAGGAAAACACAACTTTGCTGGAATACCTTTGCAGAAGGCAAACGGAACACCAAGGTGACATTGAGAGGAGAGGGCAGAAGGACTGCAGCCAAGGCAGACGGGCTCAGGCAGCTTTTAGCACATCAGACCGTCCCCAGGAGTTGTCCCGTTGCCTCGGTGCACGGGGGGGTTGAAGCAGAGGCTGCCTTTTTGTTCGGGGCTTGTTCCACACCTGGCACAATGAGAGGTAGCTTAGAGCTGCCCAGCCATCTTCAGAAATCACCCTGCTTTAGCACGCTCACCACCTTGTACCGCAACACTGCAACTGCATTTGCACCTTCCCTGAGGTCACACTGACCGCTGCTGCGTGGCCCAGCGCAAAGACCAGAGGTTCTGGGAGATGTGCTTGCTCCATAAACCAGAAGCTGTAACTCCGGCCTGGCCAAACACCTTCACAGCTCAGCCCTGCCCGGACCCACCACCCACCCCCAGCCAAGCCACCAGACAGACAAGCATCTGCCTCACCCCCTGCCTCGTCCATTTGCCATAAAATTCCTACAGCCTAGTGTGTTTTCCATCAGGAAACAGATCCTGGAAGAAGTCAAGCCAGCACTTACCTTTCCTGAAGGCAAACTGCGCACTGCGCAGCGTGCTCCAGCGAGCACCGCACCGCTGCAAAATTGGGGGCACCTGGGGAGGCACCTGGGCAGAATCAGCCCCACACCTGGGCTGGGCTGGCCTCAGCTCCCAGGTGGCCGATGCTGGCCCTGTGTCAATTCCCTTTGACTACCCGGTCACCGATTCTTCGGTCCCACCCCTCGTTCCTCACTGCCGGCTCTGGGTTTTGGTGCTCACGTCCCGTGCAGAAAACCCGGCCCAGCCCCATCGAAGGCCATGGGGCAGGCGAGCCCAGGGGGCTGGCTGCACGATGCACAGTGCAAAGCGAACCCTAAGGGGCCCGCACGGCACAGAAATGCCCCCCACTCCCGCACCCAGGCTACAGGGTGCTCTCTGGGTGTTCGGCTTGCTCACATCGCACAAGAACAGTGTTTTGAAAAGTCCCTTGGGGAAAAGGCCATTTGTTCCTCTGGGTTTACGCACCCCGTAACTTGCGCACAGCAATCCCGGCATACACAGAACAGGAAACAAATGCATGGGCTCAGGGCTCCAGCAGGCACAGCCAACACAGGACTGAAGATCATTCCCTCAAAGAGAATGCAATAGGCAAAAGAGTATCTGGCTCGCAGGATATTAAGATGCAGATTAAGATGCTTCAGGGATACCAACATGCATGTGGCAATGCCTGAAACCTGGGTGCTTGGTCTGGCACAAATTAACGCAGCTCAAGACAAGGACTGAGGCTTCCTGGAAGGAAAAACTGAAATGGGCGCGTGAGCATCCCCTCCAGAGTCCTCGCCAGCAAGAGCACAACTCTTGCGTGACCTCAGAGGGAAGGAGCCTGCACTAAGGGGACTGGAGAGGGCAGGTCCTGCCCACGTGGAGGATTTCCCCATCCGTGTGCTGAAGGCAGTAATTCCTCCCAGGTGCTCACTTGCAGCCCCAGCAGGGCAGAAGCACGCTCTGCTTTTCCTTTGTCTCCTCTCAGAGTCGCTGCCGGGTGCCTGTTAATGCAGGCCCCCCCATACATGCACAAACACACATGCACACACAATCAGATTAAAGGTCTGATCCCTTCCAGTAGCATAATATTATATTTTAAAAAACGGATTAGAGAAGGGGGCTTGAGCAAGATACAGATCTCCTGAAAGGTCAAGGAGGAGACAAATAGCCTTCTGTAGGGCTGCAGGTTGCCATGGCAATATTCAGTTTGCATGGGTTTTGGTAATTAATGGTTTTGGGGCCCACAGGTGTGTTTCCGAGCAGCAGAGGAAGACGTTGTGAAGCATGACACAGTGCTTGGGCACTTCCACCTCCCAGAAGCAAGTTCTGCTCTTGCAGTAAAACGAAGGGTGGAAGACTGAGCGCTTACTGCCAGGGATTCCAGAAGGCTCCAGGTTTGCTTTCAGGTCGGGAAGTGGCTCAGGGTTACTGACGGTCTCATAAGACCTTTCTTCTGCTATCTGGCTCAGGATGATGGAAGCTCTAATCACAAGACATGTTTTTCAGGTATTTCTGCTCTTTTGGTGGACCAAGTTTTACAAAGAACTTGCAGCACAAGCGGACTTGAGTCTGACTTTCAAATCCAATGCACCTCAATCCAGAACACCAAGCCTCGCCCAGACCTGTATCTGAACAGGGAATCTAAACATGCCCAGTAAAGATGAACTCCTTTTGCTGCTTTCAATTACAGCTGATGAGCTGTTCCTCGTTCTCTATTTGAATCCACCATCCTGTTTTTGCGACATCATACTTGGCAGCTATGGAAAGCGGTAAATGTTAAAAAAGGATGAGAATTTCCTGCAGTGAGCAAGAAGTGGATGCTGATGGCTGATGAAGGAGTGAGACCCTGTTTTCACAGATGTCCCTCCTCATAAGAAATAAGGGAAAGGCAGCAGCTACCTAACAGCACTGTAGACTTCCCTCAAGGCCAACTCTGAAACTGAGAACTGCTGTAGGTGGCACAGACCCTGTAATGAACCTGGCCTCAGAAGGAAGGCACTGGAACCAGGAGTAAAGCTGGCAGTGGCAATGTGTAAGTGCTTGTTTATTATTGTGCTCCACGAAGCCTCAGAGAGGTAACCATCCCCACCAACATGCCGTATGTCTGTCCTGCCTTTGCCTTGCCTGGTTCTCCACTGAAAAGAACACCTTAGGCTTCTGCAAGCTGCTTGCCATCCAACAGGATTCCCATTCTGCCACTAGGCTCTGCCTTGCTGCCAAAAGCAACAGTTGGAGAAGTGGATATTATTATGGCTTGAGCAATTTTCAAACCCTAATGAAGCCAAGGCACAGGAGCAACAGATCCACTTCCCAGGAATGCAGGAAAGCTGTGATAAAGGTTTCGCCTAAGCCACAAGCAGCTGAGCAGTTCACCAGTGCACCACAACCCAAGTTGTGCAGGGGGCAAGCAGCAGCCATGGAGCTTAAAAGGCCAAGTCCAAAGGGCTCCTTGACCTGGATATGGTAGGAGACGAAAGCTGCTCTCTAACAAAATGGCCACCTGACCTCCGAGGGGGTTTCTAAGAACACCGCACCCATGACCTGTTACACCGGCAACGAGAGAAGGGCAGGGGAGCACACAAGCAGTAAAGGCTACATGCTGCGGGTTCCACGCTAGGTCTGGGAAACAGCAAAGAAAGTCTTCCTCTCCCTACACCTCACACCCAAATCCCATGAGCATTGGTGCAGGACTCTGGCGTAACGTCAGGACAAGAAGGGTTACAGATCAGGGCTGATAGTCTAAAATTCCCTGTCACATCCCAGTGCTCCGACGCAAGAAGCCCCCTCTGCAAAGCAGCAGTGAGACGTACTAATAACTAATGGCTGCAAAAATTACCACTGGAGGAAAAAAAACACGTTGCTAATGGTCTCTACAAACGCTCTGACTGCTGCACTGTCTATGTTTAATGGCACTAACTGGTCCTCTGTCTCCCCAGCGCGGGTTGCTCTGATGAGACTTTCTGTAATGGCAGCATAATGGTCCACCAGTGGTCACGCGATAGCTGCACTGCTTACAGGAAAAAGCACTCCAGGGGAGAGACAGCCACATCAACAACTGCTGGAAACGTCACCCGGGCAGAGGCTGTCTGTTTGGGAGAGGATGCCACAGTCACCCACTGACTCATCTGCAGGACAGTGCCAGCATTTTTGGCAGACACCGCACGAGCAGCATCACCCAGGCTGGCTAATGAGCCCCAACGCCTGCGCAAGGCAGGAGGAGTCTGTCACAGGGCCTGCCACCAAACTGTCACATTTGCTAAGTGTGGCCATCCCGTGGGACATACAAATGAATGAGGAGGAGGCTGTGGTAACCAGACACGCAGCCATCCCGTGTGACCGACTTCTGGGAACAATAGGGGTTTCTTGAGCAACATCTGCAACAGAAGCCTCCGACCAGCAGTGTTTGCAGCCAGCAGCTATTGCTCCGAGACCCCTCCTGGTCCTGCCTTGTCCCCTGGTCTTCATTCGGAGCAGCACTGGGACCCCTGCCTTGCACCCTCACCCCAGCATCCCTCACATCTGCTGAGACCCACCTTCTGGAGCCAGCGCATTCAGCATGGAGCGAGTGACGGAGGGGAGCAGACAAGGACGGAGCAGGCACCTCGACCTCTTGTCCCCTTGCGTGAGGCTAAGCAGAGAGCCACCGGCGAACACCTGGGCTGCCCAGCCCCAGGGGGGGCACCCGAACAGAGACACCACCTCCCTGAAGATGCTCGGGTGGTGGTGGCAGCTTCCGCCGGTCATTAACCCAAGCCGGATTCAGGCTGGGAGCAATGCCTTTTAAATGTGTTTCATTTACAGACATTAGCAGCGACTGCATCTTTAACAAGGAGAAGGATGAGGAGACTAATGGATGGAGACAATTAACCAAAATATAAATCAGTGTCAGAGTCTCTGCATCTAGCAGAGGCAGCCAGGCGCCCGCAGGGTCTGGTGATTCTCGCAACACGCTGCTCAAAGCGACTGCAAAGAGTGATTGCAAAGAGGGGGAGGGCGAGGGAAAGAGGAAAATTTGGTCAAAATTTAGATCATTTTCAATAATGGCTGCCTCCATTTGCTGCAGCCCTCTCCAAAATAAGGAGGCAACAGTAACCTCAATACAAATGCCATGCCCCATCCTCCTCACAGGGTGGGCCAGCATAAGCCCCGTGTGCCTCTTTAGAGATCGTCCAGCCAGCAGCCTGCTGCCTGCGGGGCTCGCTCTGCCCATGCTGGACCACAGACAGCAGCCTTTCAGGGCTGGGGATCAGGCCAGCAAAAAGCGCTGCTGACTGCGGAGAGGGTATTTCACCTGCGGTGCAGCACCACTCAGCCCTGCCCAAAAAAGGCTGCTCCAGCGGTTAGGATATTTAGCACAAATTTGAAACTCAAGCTGTCTTTTTTTTTTTCTGCTCCAATTTGCTGCTGGGCACGTCGGCTAACCACTTCGTGCTGCTGCTCTCCATCTGCACGGGGATGCACGTGGGCACGGCGAGAGTGGGAGGCATCAGACACCGAGAGGCAACCTGGTACTACAGCAACAGGAGCTGCAGATATAGCTGAGATAAAAAGAGGGAGTGATGTTCTCAGCTGACACAGAAACTCATAGATCCAAAACCGGCGAGGCAGTTAGCTGAGGAAATGGCAAACGAATCTAGCACCGGACCAGCCTGGATCAGTCTTTTGTTAATATTTAATCAACTCAAAGGCAAGCTGTGAAAACCCGGTCAAAAATGGATGGGTGTCTTTGAAGGGATGCAAAGTAGGAAATTGATGCCAGGTTTGGAAGAGAAGAGAGACTCAGAAAAGTAGCATGGGAGGGAATAAAACTGAAAAATATTTCTTTTTAAATATGTTTCACCGGCTCTCCATCCCCTTAACGATCACTCAGTAACTGCAGGGATTATATTAAATTTTACTGATCAATACTGTTGCCATAAAACTGTCCCGACCCTCTGCCCCTCCCTACAATAAAGAAAAAAAAAATCCAATATGCAAAAGGAGGAATGTCAGGGCCTGCAGAGGGAAAGACGCGAGGACATTGATTAAGGCAGGGGGAGCAGAGAGGAGCGCGGGTGCGTGCCTGCACCTCCGCACAGCCCTCCCGGCTCGCCGGGCAGCACACGCAGCGTTCCTTCCTCTTCCTCGCCCTCCGCCGGGCCGGATGCGTGTCCGGTTCAGGGGTGTATTTCAGCGGTCCCCCCGGCTCAGGTAACAGAGTCACGCACTGTTTGCTCTGCAGCGACGTCCTCCTGTATATCACGTACACCCCTTCGTGCCAGACCAAGTCCCCTGCGGGGACGCCAGGGGTATGAGAGTTTGCAGCTCCAAGGAAAAAGCAATATTGCCAGAACGTGCAGCAACAAAAGTGATTTTTTCGTTCTCCATCAACCTCCCCTCCTTGCCGTACCCCAGAGACAAGCTCCCGGTGCAAGGACGGGACCGGACCGCTGTCAGAGCCCGTCAGCAAGCAGCCGGCAGCGGGAGCGTGCCGCTCGGGGCAGCCCGACGCGCAGCCCACGCCCTGGGACAGGACGAGCATGTAAATCAGCCCGTGCCTGCGCGAAGGGAATAATGAGCTTTTTATGGAAGCCATTAAAAGGAAAACCCAGATTGGTCTATAAATACTGTTGCATCATTATAGCGGCGAGAAACAACCTTATGTAACAGCCCAGCTATGTAATGTCAGGACTGGTGGGAAATAACAATGCAGAGGCTCTCGCCTTTTTTAGTTAATATTTTTTTAAACCCAAAACAAAACTAATTACCAATTTCCAAAGCAATACAGACACTCCAGCCCAGCCCTTGAAAAAAAAACACTCTCTACCTCCCTACCGTGCGCACGTAGACCTGGGGCTCTTTGAAAGCGCCTGGAAGGACAGATGTGAGCTGGGGACCGCCAGCACCGCGGTGCTGCGGGAGAAATACCTGACTGCAGCTCCCACTTCAAATGCCACCGGTATCGCTCCCTTCCCTTAACCTGCAATGCCCAGCCTCCGTGGGCCATTTCATCACAGGTCCATTGATTTTAAGCCCCAGAAAGGACTGTTATATCTACCTCATCCGACCTCCTGCCCAGAACCTGTCGGGCAGGCTCACCCCATCGTGCACCCTGTTAACGGTGGCAGCTCGGGGTAAAAAACCTCTGCCCACTGGGAAGCAACCAAGGAGCCTCCACCTCCAAACCCCGGGCATGCTGAATCCAGCACTCTGGGAGCAAAATAATCTGTTTATTCCCAAGAGACGATGAATCCTCGCAGCTTCTTCCTTACCAGCATGTCAACTTTCCTACCCAGAGGGGAAAAAAAAAAAAGGGCATTTCTCAAGATGACCGCTCTGACTCCCTGCTACATGCACAGCTCCGAAGCAGTGCAGGCTTCACCATCTTCCAGCCCGGCAGAGGTGGGAGTCGTCTCGGGATAAGAAATTCTGCACACCGACTTTCTCCTCAGCATCCCTCGCTGTGCCCTGGCATGGCCTTTGAGTGCCAGCAGTCCGTGCGCGGCCAGGCAAGGTCAGTGCCTCCGACACTCCTGGGCGGTAAACCCAGGGCGACTGAGTCAGCAGGAGCAGGGCAGGGATGCGGATCAGGGAAAGCTTGCGGCTCAGACCGATCAAGGGCTCTCCCCCTCCTCCCCGCTTATCACCTTGCACACAGCACAAAACACCCGGCAGCATCTCCCTAATCGCGCGGCGCGCAGCCAATACCTTCCCTCGCAGGTCCACGCTGGACACAACAGCCAGAGCAGGATAAGACCTAAAGCTGGGCACAGGAGGATTTGGGTCAAGGATTTGAAGGCTGTGATCAGGCGACTAATAAAGAAGTGGATGGGGCGGGGGGGAGCAGCAGAGTTTGTTTCTCTGTTAAACAATAGGCAGCGTGACCCGCTGACAGCCCGTGTCACTTTTCCATCAGAGATAGGCAGATAAGCCCCAGGCGAGGAGGCTGGATGCAAGCGAGCATGTGTACGCGCGGCCCCGAGGAGCAGAGGGGCTGCCTGCCTCCTCCAGGCCTCTCTGTGCCTTTCTGCCTCTCCCCATCCCTGCCTCTCCTCTGACCTGCCACTGCATGAACTGCAACCTGGCGAATGGCTGGGAGGCATGCTAGCTTGTGATGTGCTCTCTGGTTCCCTCTCCTTATTTCTCAAGTTCTTCTCCAGCCTCTCCATTTGCTGCAAAACCCTGGACCTGGTATCTATCTGGCGACGCGTTCGTAGCCAGCAATTTGTTCAACAGCACCTTCGCGTGCGGAACCACGTGCAAACTGTGCTATCCATGAATCCAGCTTGGTGCCGGCTGAAGCTATGGAAAGCCTCCCCCTACCTCCACGGCCACGAGAGCACGCCGCACCCCAGGAGAGTTTTGCACCCTAGGCAGAAGACAGAGGCATGATTTCCAGCAAGCAAAGCTCAGGGCACGGCTGCCTCTCTTTCCAAGGACTCCTTGGTTATATTTTTATTGCTCAGTCTTCTGGTTGCCTTCTAACACTTCAACATTGATAAAAAAAAACTCTCAGTCACTCTCTGTCCTCCTTGGACATCAGTCTTGACAGACCTCTACACATTTATGAGCACCCCACTTCTCGCACACCTGCCTCTCAGGTATCTCCTCCTTCTGCTGAGATGTCACCCACCAGACATGGGCAAGATGGGAAGGAAAGGGGAAAGGCAAGGGAAGGGAAAAGAGGCAGGAGGGAGGTGAGCAAGTTTTACAAACTAAAGGGAGCTGAGACACCTGCAAACCCCAACCCTGAGCGATACAGGACTAATTCTCCCTGCAGACTTATCTTGGAGAAAAAAAATCATCTTGCAATGTCCTGAGCAAAATGCTCATAAAATTTCATTAATGTTCATGACAGTTCATAAAAATGATCAGTAGAGCTGGCAACTCCAAAATGAGGTGGAAATAAGTTTAAAGATGTTTTTATTATAATCCTGCTTCGTCATTCAGCTCTCCGCAAGCCCATAAATAAAAAGAAGATGGAACTACACCACAATGATGCTGGACTGGAGATGGTGAAGAGATAAAGCAACAAGATGAAGCACAAACCCAGTCTATCATTAATAGCACCTTACTCTGATAGACTTTTCAACATGTGCCCATCTGTGAAGGTGCCACAAAAGCATTTGGCAAGGGGGATGCCCATACGACACATTTTAGCCTCGGATTTCCCTTCCTGTCTGCAGTAATGCAGATAGGGCTCCCGAGTCTGAAAAATTATCAGACAGACCTAAGGCATCTTGAATCCTGTATTTCTACCCTTACTACTCCTCCATCACCAGCGGGACGCACTGGCCCTCCGGATGAGAAACCTCACCCAGACTTGCACAAAACACAGGGATTACAAAAGCACAGGTGTAAGCACTGTGCATGACCATCCCTAGCAAGGCGCAGCTCCTGGGAAGCTCCATCTCTACGATGCTGCACTGCTGTTCATAGCAGTCCCCTGCTCCTTCTGCCAGCTTTACTGCCCCGGGCTCTCTTCTGAGGCAGGAAGCCTGTGGATCTTGTGCTCTCTTCCTCTCAAAAGGCCATGGAACCCAGCACCCCAAGCTGGCAAGAAGCCTGAAGGTTAGTTACAGTCCCTCTTCTGCCCATCTGCTATTTTTTCTTAGTGCAGATGTGCGCTCAAATACACATGTGACTCGTCCCTTGAAAACATCTTCGACTTCTGCCTTCGATGCACACAACTGTTGGGCAGCAACCCATCACAGACTCACCAGAAGGACTTTCTGTAACAGCCCATCTTCATCAGCTCTGCCACAGCCACTACAAGCGTCTATACATCTTTCCTCCAAACATCCATCAGGCCCATGCTATTGATCCCTCCCAACCACAGCCTGCAGCTCACCTTGGCCACCAATAAAAGAAGCTTCACTAAGAGAATAAGGAAGGCAACCACGGCAAGCAGAAATGCAGCTGGGGGGGCAGGTCACACACTTCCTAGTTATTCTGAGTCAACCGCATTTCATACATACTAAATCCTGTCTCCAATTTGCTCTTCCCTGCCTCCTCACTATGCTGCGCTCCTCACTCAGAGCTGCACTCCTGCAGCTCACACTGGCTCCCTCCCTCCTCCCAGAGCTGCACCATCTCTTTATTTTCCCATCCATCATTTCCCAGGGGCTTGCTGTGTTCCCAGGCAAATTTATAAATCCTTCATTCAGTCCCCCAGTTTGTCATTAGCACCCACCTGATCGCCCCAGCTTACCCCAAATTTCCCTGAGTTCCTAGGCCTCCCATGCTGGATCTCCAAACTTGTCCCTTAAGAAGCACTTCTGAAAGCTCGGTTCCTCGTCAGATCCAAGTCACACCCAGCCTCACCCTCCAAGCCAAGCAGCTGCTCCTGCTGCCTGCGTGCAAGTGCAGGGAAGGGCTAAGAGACTCCTCTGCCTGCAGCACCAGATAGCCTGGAGGTCCTGATTTTTCGCCTGACAGGTTTCTTGGCCGGTCTGATCTGCACCAAAATCAATGGGCTTGTCCTGCTGACATGCAGAGCATTCCCTGAAGTTTTGGACTTGTCTGGACGCTGCGTTCCAGAGTTACTGAGTAATGGACAAACAGAAATGTTTTGCTCAGCCAATAATAAGAACGTGTCACTGACATGCAGCTGGCGTGCCTAATGGATATAAGGTCCCTTAAATATCCCAAATTCAACTCATTTTCTCAATTCATTAAGCCGCCTGCTTTGAACTGATGAAATATTAAAATACTCAGATGAGTGATTTTAAATGGGTGATAAGGTACAAGTTTAGACAATGAACGGTGGGAGCTGATGATCTACAGGAATCAATCACATATACAATGTATTAAGGGCAAGACAGACTTAAATATGAATCCTTTCAATTTCCCAGTAGGGTGTGAAGAGGGCGGTCAGAAAACCTCCTATTCCAGAAACATGCCCTTGGTTTGATCCAACATACAATCTCAAAGCAGAAGGACATCACTGTATGCTGCTGAAATACATCACGAATGCTCCCCAAAAGCTGCAATCAAGTGTACATGTATCTCAACGACATCCCAAGGTCTGAAGGTCTTCACATGCTCGGTTTATCCAGGATTCTTTCAGTTGCCCTACAAAAGGTCCATTATACCCCCCCACTACATGATATACTACATATTGCTATAGAGATGACAACACACTTGGGATAAATATGGAGAGCATTACTCTTGCATAAACATCCCCTCTTGCCTTGTAGGTATCTAACAGCTTTTCTCACGTACCTTACTTGAAATATAATCAATTGTATTCTTCTAGCTTTAAAATGAAGGCTAAAACTAGTTTATCAGAGACCTATTCGCCTTTACCATTTCTTTGAATCTCTGCCAGCACATAAATGTTCTTCTTTCCCTAACCCACCCCAATAGCCAAATGAAGCATTCTGTGAATGAATATAAAAGCAAAAAGTACTGCTAATGAAATAATGATGAAATAATTATTTCAAATGAAATAATACTTTTCAGCAAGCCGATAGATACTAATTTTCTCCTCCCTATTCATCTGTTCTTCCGTACAAGTAGTTTGTCCCAGAATCTGCACAAGCAAGGCCGCAGATAACACCAGATCTACAGGGAAGGAGATGCAGAAGCCACCCAGGTCATTCTGCTCTGCGTGACTCCTCGGAAATCCAGGCCTAACTCACCCGCTCACGGGGGCCCTGGGGAGCGTCCTGCCAGCAGCCTCCGTGGAGTCCAGGGCACACCACTGCCAGCAACGCCCAGAGCTAATTCTCACCAGTGCCTTCCAGCAAGATGGTGTCCATGAACGACTTTGTCTCTTGCCAGCCTTTCGGGGGTTTTAGGTTCACAAAAAAGGTAAAGCAAACACTTTATAGCATACAGCCTGAAGTCTGTCCTGTTGCCATCTGAAGTCCTCATGAAGCAGCTGATGGAATATCAGGCTCATAAGAAAAACTGAGTAGCTCCTCCCGTTTCATCTCAGTATCTGCACACTCAATCCTCGCATGGATGCTTTGTGGGGGCTCAAACACAAGCAAGCAAAGGTTGCTCATACTTTTCTACGCAACTGGAAGCTTAGCTCCTTGGCGAACCTTCCCAAATGCTCTTCATTCTGACACAGACTGTTCTTTTTAATGTCTATCAATTACACGGATTTGGTGTGGATTTACTTTATTTCTTGTCTTCTAGTTTAACAAAAGAACACATCCATTTACTTGGGCAGCTATTGTCTAAAATCAAACAGGTATGTCACTGTTTGATGAACAAATCGCATTCACCCACCTGGAAAGCCTTTTCCTTCCAACATATTGTCTCCACATAGCCATGCCTTGACTGCCGACAGCAGTGGCATTAGCCGGGAGCTTCCTTGTTCTTACTGGCTTTGCCTTCAGGAAGCACATCCTGGTTCAGAGCTTTAACTTAAACAGTTACAAAGGTGAGAGCTCTTTGTATATTCCACCAGGATGAGGATTAAAACATTTCCGTAGGCGGTCTACATCCCAAAACCACAGCAGAAATAATCTGGAAGGGCCAAATTCAGCATCATGTTACATAAATGTCCTCCCCATACCAACCCAGAAGCCTTGGTTAATACATTCAGTGGTTTTTCACTGGGATCTTTTTAAGCTTTCTACAGCATACAGTCAAGAGTCAGCTTCACACTTGTCCTCCAAAGTCAGCATGAGTTATGGAAGCAGCTCTGTAGGTCTCCATACAGTTGGTATCTCACCAGCCTCACCTGTCCTGACTTAAATCAGATGGGCAAAACCTGATTCATTCTGCTTAGTTCAGCTCACTATCAGCCTTTTCAATTGGGACTGCTGCTTTCAGCCCTGCCGTCTCTTGGTGCTGAGTCAGAAATCAGGGACCGCCATGGAAGGGTGAAGGCAGGTCCCCATTTGAAGGCACTCTTGTCCCTCTGAAGCTGCCTGGATTTTCTGCTGTAACTTAAAGGCGCGTATCCGGCCAACACCAGCTCTTTTAGCAGCAGATGCTGAAGACTGCAGGGCGCTAAGGGTCACATCTACCTTCCAGCTGCTAAAAGCTTCTTGTGACCTCTCAGTCCCTACTTCAGGTCTTCTAGATTAAAAGGCAAAAGCTTACGAGGAAACATAAATAAACAAATAAATAAATAAACAGGCAGCCCAGAAGCCATCTTGTATCAATCCTTAAAGGGCAGTGCAGCAGGATGCTCGGGCACCTGCTAACATTACCTGCACCACTCAGCAATACCTTCTGCTGAGTCAGGATCGGCCTTGACATGTTCAGAACCACCTGCTTTTCAGTTTTTCTCTCTTGCCTTCTTTTTCTCTCCCTGTGTATCTTCCAAAGGAATGAGCTAAATCAGTGAATTTCCTTTTCTCCTGACCCATTTCCCATGTATTTTTCATCTGCTTCTTCTACCTGGCCTGATTTGTTTAACGTCCTCTTCCTTCTTGACTAACCTGTTTCATTCCTCCTTAGATACCGTTTTCTAAAAGGGATGCAGCTGCACCACACAGACCAAACCCATACATGTAACAATCCAGTTTAAGCACTGCTGTTTAAACTCTGCCCTGGCTGTGAGGGTTTATGTCAGGGTTAAATTCACATGGAAAGGCCCGTTAAGTATGTTATAGTCAGATCTAAACATACACACGAGATACACAGGCTCTTGGCCAAATGTCTGTCTGTCTAAAATATATTCCAACATGGTTCATGCCCATCCAGAAAGGCTGGTTACGTACCACTGTAATCTTTGTTTAAACTGTGCTTGTTACATGCAGTTTATTTGCTCTGGGCAAGTGATGCCTTTGTTTTCCTTCCATGTCCTTATGCAGCCTTCATGTAGCATACACCTGGAAAAAATTATCCCCTGGGAGGCCCAGGAAGCTTGGAGTGTCCCCTCAAGTGGCTTTTTGTTCATACAGCAGTCAAGAGACTCTCCTGCATCCTCCTGCCTCTTTGTCACTGCTTTATGGCTGCGTCAGGACAGGGCTCTGAAGACAGAAACGCTGCCTTGGATATTCTTTCAGAGTTTGCTCACCGTGCAGCCAGAGAAGGGGACACACGGCTGAATGTCCACATGCCCAGCTGCATTCACAGCTATGCTCATTGCCGTTTTATGCAGCTTTAACCAAATTAATTAGCATCTTCTTTCCTACCATTCAGGCCATCTTTAATATGGTCGACGCTAAGCAACTCTCGGCTTCCTTGCAAACAGGGGTGGCTTAATTGCACCGACGGCGTCTTGAAATTCTCAGACGGGCAAAATGTTTCTCCCATCCTGAGCTGCATCCCTGCATGCTATTAACACGCACGGCCTCTTATCTATTTCTCACTCACCTCCCTGCAGTTCCCTCAAGATATCGAGTGGCAACAAATGGAAGGAAAATCCTTTTCCTCCCTGGAACTCCTTTTTATTCCACAATTTATTTTCATGATATGCCTCAACCTCAGCAAGGTAATCCTGCCCATGGTGCTGAGCAACTGTGACTCGCTGAAATCAATGGGAGAGCAGAGAGAATGAGCTTTAACCTTGTGCTCACTATTTCGAAACTTGACAGGCTTGTCTTGAACAACTTTAACACATTTCAGCAAATTATTCAATGAACAATATGTCCACGTAAGGGAATTCTACGTTAAACAGGTAATTTTAAAGGAAGGGCAGCTGTAAACAAAAACTCCGACCCAGTGTTATCTTCAAAGTCTGAAAGGAAAGGGAGCAAGGCACCTGGCAAGACAAGGAGAGATCCTAATCTCCCCTTTCAGGATAATTCCCCTGTCTTGAGCTTTTGGTTCATTGCACGCAGAACGTCTTGTACCCAATTACATGTCTTTATCCAGGGCAACCCAGACAGCAGTTCTACGGTGGCTAAATCCAATGAATCCAGGTATCCTCTGACACCTTGGAAAGGAAGATCAAAGCCAACCTCATGACAAGGAGACAGGTAAATTAAGATGGCAGTTCTTAGACCTTCTGGATTTAATGTAGTACAGTGAAGGGGGTTCACACAGGTGTGGTGCATCGTTACGACTTCCTGGCGTGGGTTTGGGATGACCTGTGCCACTGCCAGGCACTGAATTACGCAGGTCACTGAGAAGGAAGGTCAGCCAAACCTTTTTGCCACCCCATGATTTTAGATACACCAGATGTTTTATAGAACTCTGATGGCAATTTAGGTCACTTAAACACATACAACCTTTTTCTGGACTGACACACAGAACACACAAAATGACTTCCTTTGCTACATAGCATAACATGGGTTGTTTTCTTCTGAACTAGCCAGATAGGCTCAGCTTCTGATAGCTGGACTAACCATTTAACATGCAGCGGCAAAACTTGTGTTCCCAGGGGGAACTACCAATGTTTCCACCAGGAGCTAAACTGAAGGGAACAAACAGGCTGAGGAAGCCCAAGAAGTGTATTTGCTCTCATAAAAAACAGACCGTTATTTTATTCTGTGCATTGCAGGTTCAGAATCATTTTTTTTTAAGATGGGGATTCTAATTTCCAAAGGTGTTTGCACCCTTAGCTGCAGCTGTGTTAAACTGCAGAATCGTTGTTCACATGGCTATTAATTAAGGCTCGTGTCAGCACTTCCATTACAAACCTCTGCCTTTTAGGAGTTTATAACTCAGCCATAAAACTTTGCTCTAGGCTGAAATTTATCATGAAAGGGTCTGCCTGGAAGGAATCCATTCTTTTGTATTTTAGAGTCCCAAAAGCTTACAGCAACAAAATAGGGATTTTATTCTAAAGGCTGCCATACAAAAAAAAAACTTTCAGCTGTTTTTTATATGAGTGCTGGGTGAGATGTGCCTTCTAGACTGGCTCCTAGATGCTTACTGATTGGGGTTGGGTGTTATATGCTGAATATTGTGAATTTTAGGAATTAAGGTTTTTTATGCTTCGGGGCCAAAGTCTGTGCTTACTTAAATACCAGTGAATCCCTCTGCCCTCGCCTATTCCCCACTGGAGCATGAATCGGTTCAGATTTCCCACCCTTCACTCCCTGATACCTCCACTGAGCCTCAGGGGAGTGCCAAGACTTAATTCACAGCCAGCACTCAAATATAGATGGACTTGTCTCTCCAGTGCACAGGTATGACCTTCACACACTGGTGCTGCCAACAGAACAGACCAAATTGTCCTCACTTTGGGGTGTGGGCATGTGCAAATGGGTTAAAAAGACAGAGATATTTGTCCTTCACTTCTTTGCTGCCCATTTTCACTCTGGTGCCGCAGTTTTTGCTGGGAGCACACAGAACGGAGGTAGAACTTGTTAGCACCGCATTTGAAGGGCATGTGGTGGAGCTGGAAGGCATCTCTGATACTCTCTCCTCCTGTCTCTGATGCTTACATTTGCAAAACATTCTGAGGCTTGCAAATAAAACACAGAAATGCCCACATCAGCCACAGCACTGAGAGGGATGTCTTTCTGAAGCTCTTAAACAACGTTCTCTTGGGTAAACACTACGTTTGCTGCACTGACTCTCATACGTGTACGGTTCCTAGCATGCAGCAAGCGCTTCCACAAGTAGCGGCAGCAGTAGTAGTAGCAGTAATATTTTCCTACCAATTTTTAATCTGCAACTGAACAGGAAGTTTACATGAAGCATCAGAAACTACTTTTAGCACAACAGAAAAGTCAGCAGCGAACTGCTATCTGCAAGCAGATCCAACGGACCAGATTCTGATTTCTACAGCATGCACACGCCTGCAGGGCGCGTACGGAACCCGACTCTGGACTGCCCTGGGCCCTACCCACCTCCTTCTGTGCTGCGTGCCCCAGAGGCTTCACAGCTGCACAGATTATTTTTCCTTGTTTTAGAGAACAAACAGCACCTGCCAGGCTCAACCATTTCACTCATATGTGGCAACCGAGTATAAAAAGGGAATTTCAAAATTCCAGTTTTCTTTTTCTAAAGCAGAGACAAATATCTGCAGCTATATTTTTAAAGGATTAGAAAAGTTTATAACTACTAGCAACACAGAGAAAACGCACTATTGAACACTGTGCCCAGAGCATCAACTGACCACTTCAGAGGTCACAAAGGAATACTCATGTTGGTAACTGGTATCTTCGATTCATGAATTCCCACCTTGTTGGGGTATCTTACTGCAGGAAACCAGACTTTAAAACCAATATACCAGACTGATTTGGCATTCCCCTTGTTCTCACAGTTCAGACTTTGATATCATTTCTTTTATTTATGCTTTGTAAAATACTTGTCATTTTTTGAAGGTCCATTTTTTTCCCAGGCTAACTTGTAAATACTCCTGCACTGCACTTTTGCAGCTGCAGCTCACCCCACTCGTACTTCACACTGCAAAAAGCAGAGTCCTGTTGGCTCCAGTAGTTCATACTGGGGTATGAACTCCATACACGGCAGTCAGATGCCTACATGTCTGTTTTTGCAGGACCAGGGTGTCTCAGAGTTTTCATATTGTTATCCAAGCACCTGCCATCCAGTGATTTTTGCTACTTGCAGTCGCAGGCCCACCTTTTAAGTTAGCACTGCTTTAAGCTTGCTAAGCACAGCGCTGCAGTTTCCGAGCGACCCAGGAGCATCAGTCAGTTTGGCCTTCAATGAGCCTTTTGTGCAAAGGATTACTTCTGCAAATGAGATGCAGACTCCCATATCAGTTAGGAAATACATACATCTGGGCCACCCCAATCTCACATTCTTCCAAAAAGGGACTAGAGTAAATATATATCAAAAACATTAATGGGCTTTCTTTGCAAGGCTTATCAGATCTCTCTTCCAACACAAAAGTGACTGTTTCCCCCCGACGACAACTTTCCCCAAAATAAAAGAACAAAAGAAAAGATATTTGGGAAGGGGGGGAAGAGGAAGAAAGAAGAAAAAACCCCACAGCACCGACAATCAGAAATGTTCATTTACATCTAACAGCATCCATACGCCAGTAACATATCATAAACTCTTAGCCTACCATACAAAGAGGGTGCCCCAAAATGGTACCTGCAAGAGGTCTCTCGGAAGGAGATGTTTAAATCCCAGTGGGTGTGTATCCTGTCAACAAACAAACAGAGAGGTCAATGGCACATGCTGAACGCTGCATCTCTTGCCATTTAAAAGAGCTGCTCGGTCATGACAACCCACCCGCGCTCCTCTCAGGCTCCCTCTCCCTCGCTCTCAGCCACAACCGCTGCCTCTCCCTGGGCCGGAGCAGCCGCACCGCATGCCCACGCCAGCCCCGAGCATCCCCAGCGGGTCTCACGGTGCTGTGAATGAGACCCGCGGGTGAGCCGTGCAGCGGGGGGGAGCCTCTCTTTGTGGCATGCAGGCTCCCTAACGGGCGCAGGGGCTGCAAGGTGTTGTCTCAGCTAATACGGCATGTTCACAGGAAGCAGAAAGGGCTAAGCGTTGACATTTTATGAAGAAAACCCAAACATGTCTGCGCTGGGTTCCCTCCTCCACACCCGCCCCAGCTGTAAACAAATTATTAGCAATTTCCCACCTCGGAAATTAATTTCACATATTCTGTCACTCTGCCTGCTGACAAGCAGGAATAGCAGACTCTAGATGAACAACATCCTAAATTAAGACAGGGCAGCCAACGGGGCTGGGATTTGTTGCTTTTTTTTTTTTTGCCTCTTTGCT
Organism: Anseranas semipalmata; assembly: GCA_013399115.1. Taxonomy (NCBI): domain Eukaryota; kingdom Metazoa; phylum Chordata; class Aves; order Anseriformes; family Anseranatidae; genus Anseranas; species Anseranas semipalmata. The sequence goes on from VXAA01000439.1 coordinate 248,715, forward strand.
ACTCTTTTCAACAAGACAGCATCTACACCAACCCGGAGGGCTAAGGCAGATGCTTGACCTTCTGCGGTCTGGTGTCTCCACTTGATACCAGGGAGCACTGATCTCCCCTGCCACCCGGAGGAGGTCTGTGACCACCAGTGTTTCTCCACGTCAACGTGATTGATGAGGAGCCCAGCCATCTGAGACCAAACTGGCAAGCAAGCCCAGCTCCTTGCACAAAGCCGCTCTCGCATCTCAGCGCCTGCCTGCGAGCATGCTGGTTCCTAGCTGTGCGTGTAAATCAGCTCCTGCAGATGTAGGCTCCCAAAAGCATTAAACAGAAGCAAGTATCACATGTAGTGAGGCCAAATGCATTTTTGTGCATTTTGAGTGTCCCCGCAGCACTCCTGCCCCTGTCCTCAGCTAGAAAAAGCAGCAGTGTGTAGCTGGAGACCATCTGACTGCAGAAAAAGCCCAATCCAAAGCCTGCTGAAGTAAAGGCAGCCTTTCTCCTGGTTTGGATGTGCTCTGAATTGGGCCAGAAAACACTTAAGCACGAGCAGTGAAGTCAATGGGACTTAACCCAGGTTGGAGTGTCTGCTTAAGTGCTCTCCTGAATGGGTGCCCCTGCTTCAGCCTGGTTCAGAAATCAGCTGAAAACAATGCTTAGCATGGAAATAATTTCACATCCAAGACATGACACTTCTGCAAGTTTTACTAATGTGATAGCCTACCTTTGTGCTCTCCCTGCAAGACTGGCTCAGAAAAGGAGTCCAGTTGCTCTCTGAGTAGTTCTTTCAGGGGTGAGTACTTCTTTGAGGGGATTGTTAGATTTTATTAGATATTAAGTTCCACCAATAAAGCTGTGCTCAGAACCGTACTCATTAGTTCCACATGTACCTAGTTTTTCCTATTCTCCCTCTTCCTCATATGCAATGGTTTAGAAAACCTACCCCAGCTTTCCATCTTCCCAGCTTTTTATCTGCAAACAGAAATGGCGTAGGTACTTCCCAGCTCCTGAGCTTACAGCAGGTAACAGCTGTTCTTCAAAGTTAAAATTAGGACAACATTCGAAAACTTTTGGGAAAGCACAGGCCAAATTGGGGCATCGAGTAACATCTCCATGAGCAGAGGCTTGGTCAAACTGGGACATGCTTGGACTTTCCAGGTAAGCTGATCTGAATCCAAAGTTCAAAGCAAATTCAAGCCAGCCCGAGCCCTTAGGGTCCTTGTGGCCCAGAAGCATCACCCCTGCTCACCGGAGAGTGCCACTGGTGGGGGTGCTAAGGCTCATTTCCCACTGCTCCCTACCATACAAGATTTGCACACGCAAAACCTCCGTGAAACCCCTTTAACTCCAGCTCAGCACCTTGTGCTGTGCAAGGCAGACCCTGGCAGCTGCATGGTGAAGGTGGGGAGAGCTCTGAACGCTGCACAGCAACGAACTGCTGGAAACCGAACCGCAAGCCTGAAAAGGGACCTTGTGCTTCTCCTGTTTCTCCATCTATAAAACATTCTTCAGTGCCCTCACAAAAAAAGGAAAGAAAAAAGGAACAATCATCCCGCCGGAGGGTTTGGCCCTGAGCTATAGGTGGATTAAACGCCGTGTTTGTCTAGTTAAAACTCCACGGTCCCTTTCCTGACGAAAAAATCACAATTCAGAGACGCGGCGGTTATGGTAAGCTGCCCCATGGGCCTCGGAGGCAGCACACGTTCCTCCAAGCAGTGCCCAGGGCCCAGCAGCGGGCCGTGGGGCACTCTGGAGTCCTGGCCTGCCAGCCATCTGCTCGGGCGCACCAGGAGCTTGCCTGGGCTCCTGGCCCTCCCTGTGGGGCCAGTCCCGCGGGGAAGCTCGCAGCCCTCCCCAAAACGCAGTTTCTCGTGGTCTGCTGCAGCTGCTGGCGGTGGCAGGCAGGAGACAGCGATCCTGAGCGCTGGGCGAAGGCACGGCTCATCATGAGGCTTAGCACGGCTGAACTTCAAAGTCTAAGGGCGCTGCTTCAGAGCTCTAAGTAGCAGGGAGGGAAAGCCTCATACGAAAGGAATAGCTCAGATCCACACAGAGGCAGAGACAGCTATCTGCCGAGATGGATAATTAAACACCCATATTTAGACAAATGAATAGGTGAGAATGAAATTAAATCCTAATTATCTTTTTTTTTTTGGTGGGGGGAGGGATAGGGAGCAGAACCAAGCACTCTTTCCACGTCTCTATGCCGTTATCACCAATTAGATTTCTGAGGCTAATGTACGTTTTGCTTTAACGGGTTATTCATCCAATTGAAATCAAATTACTAATAATTTGCAAGCTATCAGCTACACAAGCCTGTCCTTGGGTTGTATAGAGAATGGTGAGCAGGAGATGGTTCCTTACAAATTAATAACAGAAAAGGAGGGGGGAAAAAAATTAAAAACAGCCAAGCAACAGAGCCACTGCCGTCTCTCGCACCCCCTCGCCTCCCCAGGATTTCGGGCACAGTGTGACCAGTTAGAAGGAGCCCCGTACAAATGCCCTGGTGGGTCCCGCAGCAGCAGGCAGGGGCAGGTTCCCAGCGCAGGCAGGGAAGGCCCTGGCAGGGCGCAAGCAACACACCTATATACTGCTGGGTCCCACCTCAGCAAGGAGGGACCGGGGTGTCAGGGCTTGGTCTGTACAAAGAATGAAATCACTTATAAACATATGTGAAAACAAAAAAGAGATTTAACAGGAAGGGCTGAGGCTGCTCGAGTCATCTCTGGAGCCTGCACTGGAATGAGAATCCAGGCCAGAAAAGAAAGCGACAGAGCTGGCAAAATAAGGGAGAGCAGCTGGGATAGTTTTTAATTTTTAAGTTGGTTTTTTTTTCCTTCGCTGTCGTTCCTTTTTACCCTAGAGGCCCCTGCAGGCTTCCAACACCGGAGTGGCAACCACGGAAGAGGCCAAGGGAGTGAGCCAGGCGTCCCCGGCCACCCGGCCCCGCCAGGGGCGGCAGCAGCAGCCCCATCCTGCAGCTGAGCCCCCGCACCGCGGCCAGCTCGCTTTCTGCTGCTCCCTTCGGCTCACGCCAGCTGTCCCAGGTGCGTGCCGCAGTCACCAATCCACATGGCACGGAAGCGTGGAGAACACTGGGCAGCGGCCAGCTGCAGAACGGGTCATCACTGCCAGAAGGAGAGACCATCACGGCCCCACCTCTTTGTAGCCAACGCTACAAAGCTGGTGCAGGCAAGGAACAGGGGCAGGTTCTTCCAGGGAACCCCATACACGTCGGCTGGAAAAATGGCCTCAAGATTACAGCAAGACTGAGACCTGGACTTGGGGCATCTCGGTTATCCTCTACCATGGAACTGATGCTGTAAGGGTCAGCTACACGGAGCTACAGGGAGCAGTCAAGAGCACTCGCTGGTCAGGATTTCATTTGCTTTCATCCTCACACGTTGCCTTTCCTTCCAGACTCCTATCTCCTTCTTGGGCAAGAAGGGATTTCTTGCTGTTTCTTATATTTTATCCTGCAACATCCCTGAGAAATAAGTAACCATGTCCTTCTCTCCCCCCCCTCAAATATATGTCCTCATTAGGTCAATGACATGCTTCCTGGCACTCTGGACCAAGTCCAGCCTTTGCTTCCCAGATGGATCTTTAATATATTTATTGAATACGGTGGCTGTTATTAAGTGCTGCATGGTTCAGAGAAAAAGAGGGAAGGGGGGGAGGAAAGAGAAAGGAGAGGAAGAGAAAATAAAGGGCTGCAGAGGGAGGAAGAAGGGACTGACTTTGACCTACCAATTAATAGAAAATAACCAGTGGAAGTTGTGAAAGAAAAGTGTCCTAAAGCAGCAAAATCTCTCTCCAGCTATAAGAGGGGCCCTGGCTCCCTCCTTTTGAGTCATGGCAATTAGGAGGAGGGCTATCGAGTCTAATCTAAGAGCCTGATTCATGGCTGGAGCCCAGAGCATTTCCTGCTCTGCCGTGCGTCCGCTCTCTTTAGTCGTACGCTGCCTGGAAGAGCCTTGTCCGCTTAGCCCAGACCCCGGGCACTTTGGCAGCAAGTAAAAAAGCAGTGCTGTGGGCATCAGCCCATCCACCCGAGCTCCTCCAGGAGCTGGGTGTCTCACGGGTCTCCTCCCGGGGCAGCACCAGGGTGGAGTGCCTGGGAGCATTTCAGGAAGAGGCCAAGCAGGAGGAGGACGGCAGAGGCAGTGTTGTGTACCCTGCACATCAACCGGGGAGGCGTCGGGACCTCATGGCTCTGAATTACAAGCAGGTGCCTGTGACAAATATAATGGGGGGTGCTTGGATTTGATCTTCAATCAATTAGGGAGTCAAAGAGCAGCAGCCTTATGGGATGTTAGAAATAGCTTTCCACTTAGAAAGGCAGGCAGCGGAAAGGCTGACAGCCGCTAGCCATTAGGGCTTAGCGGAGGTCAGTAATTTCGCTATTAGAAAATGGACGCGGAGTGAGAAGAATGCTGTGAGGTGAGGGACGCTGGGGACAGGGTGAAGCAACCTGCCCGTACGGACTCTGTTCATGGTCTGGTTGCACAGGGCTGCGTGACCAGGGCGAGCAGCCAGCGTTCCACCAGCCCTTGAATAAGCACCTTCACTTCAAGCGCTCTCCCCTGGTTTGAGAAAACACTGTTCCCATGGGGGCTAGACACTGGGGTCACGCTGCTGCCCCAGCTGGAGAAGATTCAGGGACACAAGAGAGGAGGAAGAACCTAAGGGCAATATGAGGTTCTCCAAAAACCTTCTCCTCAGTGCACAAACAAGCATGCTGTTACAGGACAACTTTTGTTATCCTCTTATTTCTCCTCAAAATGGCTTTTATTTCAGAGCAATATTTGGCAAGGAACCCAGCCCCTTGTGTGCTTTCATTGTACAATCTGCTCCTACTTTTCCTCCCAATCCTCTTTTTTTAATAAATGAATTTCAAAGGCATTTTCACCATACAGGTCCTTTTGTACTTATCCTGCCCATCACTTAGTCCAACGTACATGTTTACCTAATATCCCGTAAGGGGTCCTTCAATGCCTTTATGGTCGGTCAGATCAAAAATTTTCACCATTTTTAACAGGTGCTTAAGTATTCCTGCCTCTTACTGTCAGCCATGCCGTCGCGTTTCGCTGGGGAGTCAGCCAAAGCTGTTTCAGCGAGCAGCTCCCAACCTACCAAGGCAAATCTCAGATGCCACCATTACGCGTCTCCTCTCTCTTCCCCTCCCCTCTCATACCAATGAAAAAGGCCAGTCTTTATTTTCAACTATGCCAGTACGACTTTGACTAAAATAACTACACTAGTGACCTAGGTGCGCCGGTACAGAAACGCCCTACGCTGCTATCACTCCTTTCGCCATGCAGGAAGAACTGCCTTCACAGCCAGCCAAGCGCTCTCACCAGGTGCCGGTACGACTGAACCTAACCCCAGTGATTAAGGCAAAGCGACCACTGCACATAGGGAAGGTTGTAAAAGAGCAAGATTTCTGGAATCTGAATTCTGATCAAAAGAAAAAGGATATTATTCCTCTGCAGCACTGTCCCAATAATCTTCGGAGCTTCTTCCCTGAGTGCTTACGGTCCGGGTATCAAGCTACGGTATCAAGCTCAGCAGATGCCTCTGGTTCTATGAGACAAGATGTTAAGCCCCCTGTTTTCCAGACAGGAGGCATAACACAGAGGCTACTTAGCACACCCTGCAAAGCAGGCTAAAGAGGACTCACGGGGTCTCACTACAAGATGAGAAACATTCACCTTTAAGCCTGGGTCACCTGGATTTCAAAGCAGATGAGCCAAGCTCATTACAGCACAAAACTTGTTACATACGTGCAAGACAGCAAAGTGACACAGTTTTGCAAGGACTTGGTTGTGAAATAAGTTGGCATGCAATGAAATGCACCAACTTCAATGGTAGTTAGAGGCTCTCTGCTCCTTTCTAGGACTGCAAGAACACCACGAGGCAGGCTGTCTTAGTCCTCAGACCTCCTCTGAAGGCCATCACCATAGGCAGATGCCAAAGTTCACAGATGAAATAAGTGTCAAAGGCTAGGGTGAGAGACTGACCAAGAAACTAAGCTTCTGACTCCTATTCTAATCCCTTGGGTCTTTTCTTTACCAATGGCTAGACCTCAAAGCAGCAGTAAGCATCCCCTTGTGCCGATGATGGAAGGAAACAGTCAATATAAAGGAAATGAGAATGGGAGAAAAAAGAAAAGGCAACAATGTCCAAAGCAATAATGCGACTGTTTATAACACTAGGTGCACGCAGGTGTGCACGAGGGCCATCCAGGGGTCCAAGAGGAAAACACAGGTTTGCTCAGGCCCTGACCTTGTTTTCCTACTATCACAGTTTAACCTATTTCTTCCTCTCAGTGGGAGGCAATAAAACCTCAGCCCAATCCATCACCAATCGGGGAGGATACAACAGGTGAATTAAACGCCGAAAGCAGATGGGGCACTGTCTCTGCGGGGCCCCAGCTGTCATGTCTGCGAGCTGTCTGGCCTCCAGGCTGCTGCTGCTGCCTCCAGAGCCAGCCCCACCACACCTTCCACCCCGGGGCTCTGCGAGAGCGCGGTCAGGTTGCTTTCCATTCCTTGCCCTCAAACAGGTGGAAATGGCCAGTCCTCCCCCTCTTTGGGACAAGAGGGTGATGATTTTGCGGGACCATCTATTTGCAAGGGTCAGAATGCTTGGAAATGCTGCGGGATGCGAGCAGTAGATGTTCCCTGCCAGGGCAGCAAGCCCTGGAGCTATGTGCTCTTTTTTTTCTGTTACTGCTGCCCTCAGCAGACTGGTGCCTGGCCCCTCCTGGCCCTGGCTGCTCCAGCTTCTCCCCACACACTGTATGCAAGCTCCCAGGAAAATGAAAAGGAGAACAACTGTCCAAAAGCAACCAGACTCTAACCTCCCTGCAGGAACCATGCACTCCTCTAAGGAATCAAGGCAATGCTTAAGCAAGAGACCTTCAGACACGCTGACGGAAAAGTACTGAATAACAAAGAAATAAGCTGGGGGACCACTGGCTAATAACTACAAAGTATTTTTTCTTCGCTTCCTAATAAACAAGGCAAAGCAATTACAGTAATTAAAGATTTAGGATAAGAGCACTTTATATTTTGGGGGCCCAGCATATCAATTAAACATTTGTTATGTTCTCCCTCCTAATGAGAAATTCTAGCACTGTAATTTTGCAGAATTAAAAGCATAATTAAAGGCGGGTGGAGAAGAAGGGCACTTTCCCCAAACTGATGAGGAGGGTTCCCTCTGCTCTGCGGCTCCTGCGTGCACAGACAGGGCAGATGCATTCCCCAAACACCTTTTCATTTCCAAGCGATAACCCTCGAACATGGCCATCGGACAGCTGCAATGATAAACCCGGACTTTAATTACAGGTGGGTTTTATGAGAAGAGCTGGCTACTGTTTTGTCTCCCTACTTTCAAGCTCTCTGTTGCTGAATGTACCAGCAGCTGCTGGAAGGCAAGGGGGGAAATAGCTCATCTACTCAGGAGCGAGAAACACATAAAACATAAGAAAAGCAATTACATGCCTTCGGTTTCCACTCCTCTGTTTTTATAGGGCTTGTCTTAGGATGTGAGTGATTTTATGCATCAGAGAAAGATGACAATCAAGATGAGTTGCAATGATATGCATGGGAGGCCGAGACACATCACCTTTAGGTATTTATTTTCCTGTAGTTACAGGTCTTCTAAACATCATATTTCTTCAAATGGCTGAAAGAACCCAAAATTTTGCAGCTGAATATTATTGGCACTAAGACCTTACATGAGAGCCCAAGTGAGTTACCCAAAAGCAACTCAAAGCAATCCCTTCTCCTCCTCCTTTAACCCTGCATGAGCCCCAGTATGAACGTATATGGTACTGAGCAAGACGTAACCAAAATATTAAGTGTTGAGGTAACCCCGGTGCCTGAGTGTCTCTGCCTACTGCAACTCCATTACATCTGCTTTTGTACTACAGAGGCACTCTTAGGACCTCTCAGACACGGCGATGCTCTTTGACACTCGTAATCAAGAACATGTAACTACCACCGTTGTTGCTACCTCAATCCAAAACTTTGCTCACCAACATTAAATTATCCAGTTTTTATTACATCAGAACTTCTGGGCAAATGAGAGCAAAAGGCAGGACTTTTGACCCATGTACCTCTGTGTATTATTAGATGGCTGTGTAAAAGGCCCATAGATGATTTCTTGGTCATGCAACTCATTGGCTCAGCAGACACAAAGAGACAGAATGCTGGACAGAGGATGACATACAAATCAGTCTGCAGGTGCAGATGCCTTTAGTGCAAACACAGGACCCATGGTACTAGGCCCCTTAGAGCCCTACTCGCCCCAAACAGGAGTGAGGACAAGAGAGGATCCAACTGCTCCTTCTGAGCTATAATGGGACATTTGAACTTGAATTTCAGGCCCTGGAGATGACTCCATCGGGCAGCCCAGGCAGTATTGGCCCAGAAAGGCTGGTCACCTGCTGCCCAGTTTTCTCTGTCTTTGCTCTTGCATTGCCAGCACTCCCTGGTAGGAAAGTACCTTCTTTTCATGATACTGATATGGAGATCCTCCTCCTGCTTTACTTCAGGGTGTTGACCATTGCCCTTGTCACTCTCCTCGCTGTCGTCACTATGCGAGAAAATTGAGGTCAGCTCTTTCTTCGGGATCCTGGTTGGAGGCAGGGGGATCGTCCTCTTCTCTGCCAGGCGACCCCGGTTCTGGCACAGGGTGGAATCAGTTGGAACGGGAAAGGGCAGGAGGGAAAAAGAAGAAAACAAGAATTTGGTTAGGCAACCCAGAACTAAGAAGCTCCTCTCAAATAGTTGCCCTGGACGGCAACGCTGTCACTGCAGGTTCAAAGGGGTATGGTGGGTGGGCAAAGGCTATGCTCACTTTGCAAAAGACTTTTCAGCAGGGGCACATCTGTATCTAGCTCTGCCAGTTCTAACATTCCAGCCATGCACTTCCAGCCTCTCCCCCCCTCTTCATTCCTACTTTGGCTCTCATCCACGCCAACAGGAAAGGAAGATGGCAGCACAATTAGGCTCCAGTCTCTCTCTCCAGAATATTTCCTACCAAATGTCACATATTAACACAGCAGAATAGGTGAAATGCAACCTTTGGCAATAGCACAGCAAAGACGTGACCCAGATAATCCAGAACACTTTTGACTGCAAAGGGAAAACTGCCTTTGCCAGCCGGCAGGTTTGTCTCCCATACCAGTGAACAGTCCACATCCATTTAAACTTGACTTACTGAGGCTACTTTTCACTGTTCGTTTGCATGTTCAGATGAATCTGGCAGGTCTTGCCTTGTCCCGACTTCCCCTAGGAGGTCCTGGCAGTGTATGTCCCTCAACAATTCACTTCTGACAAGATGCAAATAAACCGGAGGAAAACGCCCAGGAGGCAAAAGCTGTTTTTTCACTGCATGTGTGTTTGTGTACAGAACCTAGCACAACATGACCCTGGTCCCAACCTCCTATCGTCTGCAAGCAGTGAGAACGTATGATAAATCACTCTGTCCCTGCACCCTCTGTGCCTGATCCACAAGAAGATACGAGCCTGGTGCAGCCTAAACTAGAGCGCGCTGGGTTTTCAGCTCCCGCTGAGATAGCACGTTTCTGGTGCCTGGGGTGTTTAGCTCGATCTGCGATCGACCAAGACACAGAGCCACAACAGGAGCGCTCGCAGGGGAAGACGTACATTAGAAACCCAGGAGAAGAGCCTGCAATGTCACTGCCCCACAGAATTTAAAATTTCAGCAAACAAAATCATGAAACTGGGCAGGGAACCACAGCGAGGGGAGGTGAAACAGCTTTTGCATACTCTTTGTGCGTACTTTCTTCAATAGGACAAGTCATACAAAAGGAACACGTTTTTAGCAAGGACTGGAGCAAAATGAAGAAAGGTGTGTGAAACAGGTCAAGTAAGTGCAGGGCAGTATGCAACTAACAACGGTTTCTCTGCAACAGCAACTCCAACTTTCCAAATAAACCTGGCAAAATGAAAATGTTCTGGGAAAGCCAGGCAGGCGCTCTGCGGGGGAGAGCGGAGCAAGGCTAAGTGATAGGAGAGCCCATGTTTTTTTAATTAAACAAATTAAGAACTTTCCACAAAGACAAAACGAAAACTTCTTGTTTACCTCTGTCAATAAATTTCCAGTTGTGGTCATTAAGGGGAGCCCTAATCGTTGTGATAATTAGCTAAATCCATCTGGAAGGCATCGCCCCAAGGAGGCACATTAGCTTTTCCATTCTGATGCGCTTCCAAGCCAAGAACACAGCTGCCTGTGAACTGCAGACAGCCAGGAAGAGAGGAGCAGTGGGCCAAACTGGCTTAAGAATGGGAAAACTCATGTATACAAGGAAAAAGCCACTCTCCGAGCCGGACTTGTTGTTCAGGAGGTTTCATGTGCCTTGCTCCTGCGACGTGAAGAAGAAAAGTGCACCCTTGGTAAAAGAACAAGGTAAATGCTCCTACGTCTCCGAGTGCCCCAAGGACAGAACTTGGGTCAGGCTGCAACAGGCTTTGCAGCGAGTCTGAACGCCCAGACTCAGACACGGGGGAAAATCATTCCCGTGAGCTCCGCGGGTGCTCTCCGAGACCCAGCTGCAGAAGGTGAATTCCCACGGAGCGAGGGGCCAACCGCACCTGTGTGACAAACTGCAGGTGCCTTCCTTCTGCCTGGGACAGCACCAGAGCCCCGCTCACACGGCCCTCTGCAAAGAGGTTTCTCACTGCCTGCAACCTGGAGGAACAGCTGATATAATTGTCTCCCACCCTTAAATACTTTTTGCATACGTGGGCATTGCCACCCCGGCCCCCTTTCCTGCTCCAGTGCATACAAAGAATGTGCCCAGAGCTCATTCTCTGCCTCAAGCCATCTCTGCAAAGCATCTCTGGGCTGCACGGTGCCTAGAGGACAGTGGGGAGAAGGAGAGAAAGGGGAATGGGAGGGGAGGAAGGGGAACACAAGGAGAGGGCAGTGTTTGCACCAGATTTCTGTCACACTGAAAAGCTAGGACTTGATATCAGCATGAGCTTTATCACACCAAAGCTTTATTTATTTTTCTGAAGTTGCAATTTATCATAACAATTAAAGGGGGAGGGGAGGGAGGGTGTGCAAATTTCCGCTTCAAAATAATTGCAATTCGCTCTCTGCTGTGACTTTGCAGGCTAAAGACAATAGTACTGATCAGATACTAAAAATCATTTTATGGCCATTATGGTACCTTCGAGCAGTTACCGGGTCTCAGTGACTACCCAGGGACTCATCAGCCCTAACAAGAGTGAGAGTGCAGCAAAAAGGGAGGCACTAAACCTGGAGAAACAGCCCACCAGACCCGGAGCACCAGCTCCCACTTTCCCCTGCTCCTTAAAATGCTTATCCTTTGCCTTTCTAAAAACCATATCCTTACACCTAAAGCTGTTGCGTATTTATATATATATATACACACACACCTATATATACACTTATGTATTTGTTTATATCATATACAAATTTGTATGTATAATATACAAATATGTATACATATCTGTGCAGATATCACCCAACTGCTTCTCCTAAAGACAAACAAATGAACATGAATGGACAACACTGGAAACAGGGCCACAGTGGTTCCAGCGCCCCTGCAAACACCTGCATTCCGGCACTAGGAATGTATTTTTTAAAGTTGTGTTTATTTTGTACTTTGTATTTTTGCCACTAGGTTTGGGGCATTTCTTTGTTAACATTTCTCAGTTCCCAGAAAATTAAAATAGACTGAGACAATCAATTTTGCCTTTTATGTTCATCTATAGTCAGTTTTGAATCAATTGCACTTTCTTAATCTGTTTAGAGGCATTCACCAGTAGATACACATTACTTTTAAATTAAGCACAAAGGTAGCCAGGAGCCTGGTCCAGAACCTGCTACAATCAATTGTCTTTCCATTGACTTGGGAAGGCACTGGTCCAAGCTGCAAATAAAAAACACTCATTTGTGAGAAGCAATCCACCAAGGAGTCATTCCTATGACTCTGGCCTTTGCTGAAGTCCTTTGCCATGTACAGACGGACTACAGGACAGGAACCACCTACAGAGGCAAACAGCGTACCGAGACACCTGCAGTCACTCTGCTTCAGGGTCATCAAATGTCCCTTGCACGTGGCGGTGGGTAGTAAAGCATGCACTTAGCAGGGCAGTGTGATGTGCAGGAATCCACCCAGGGACTGCAGTGGCGTCACTGTATATGGGGAGGTACGTTAGGATTTACAGGTATTTGATGTAAGCCTCATCATCTCGCATTAAAAACGCTTGTGTTTGTGTGACGGTGTCGTTACAGAGTGATCTCATACACTAAAGGGATGCTGGTGTTGAGCCGTGAACCCTTTAATAAAGTTTGAATATTTTAAAAAGAAAACTGCCTCCCCATTTGTTGGTGTTCATGGGGATGTCTGACACTTGGGAGGAAACCCTGTCCACGTCCTCTGAAAGGCTGCATTGTTTTTAATTTACAGTCCCCAACAAACATGAAGCTAACAGCCTAGTTTAATGGAGAAAGCATTGCACTGAAAGGCATCCACAAGCACAGCTGAACCCGAACTATTTCAAACTTGCATCTTGCTATTGGAATATTTTTGTCTACCTTTTAAACTCAAAAGCAAAAGATCTTAAAATCAGTAAAAATACATGAAGGAAAGTATGATCTTTTTAACCCATTGCACTCACCACAAGATATAATTTGGGTTGTAAGCACTGCACGGTTTGGCCTGCCCTGGATCTTATCAACCTAACCCTTTTTAATGATCCCTAATAAACTGTCAGTTATTAATATAAATTTAAGAGCTCACTGGGGGCCTCCCAAAGTTGAAAAGCAAGGCATTACATTTGCCAGAATTTCTCTCTTCCCAGCCTGTCTGCTTTATACGCTGATCCAAAGCTACCAGCCCCTCGGGAGCGTGCAAGTGAGGAAAAGGAAAAAACTCTCAGCAGTCACAAAAAAAACCCTCCGTAAGACCAATAATCAAGGCAGAATTTGACGAGAAACCCCAAAACGATGCAGCATTGCTTAGAAACCCATCAGCACGGGCAGGTAACTACTCACTGCGACCCCGCTGCCGTGCGTTAACCCCTCGGTCCCTTTCGGTGGGTCAGAAGGAGCACCCCAGAGCCACGGCCGCTAGCGCTGGCGCAGCACGCCCAGCCCAAAGCTGGAGCAGACGCGGTGGTGAAGGCGCCTGGCAGCTCGGTGCGGCGCTGCCGCAGCCTCCGGGAGCCTGAGCGGGGTCGAGGTGCTGGAGGTCGGGGGCAACGCGGACCCCGGCTCAGAGGAAACCACTTTGGCGCTGGCACCCTTCCTTCGTAACCCAGGGATTTTCCCTGCCCCTCGGGCACAGGGCGGGGATGCAGAACAGAAAGAACATCATTTATCCTCGCCTTAATTAGCCTAACTAGAGAGTAAAACATTTCTGCAATTCTCCAAAGCTTTTGCAAGGGGGAGTGTTGGGGGCAGAGCAGAAGTGCCTCCCCTGTTAGGATTCCCTTCCCTTTATACAATGTTAAGGATTAATTTTGTGGGTTATGATACCAACTAACGCAACACAGCCGGAGCTGCAGTCCAAAGCCCTCTCTCCCCTGCACATCCAGCAACCCCCCCAGCCACTCCTGAATCAGCCCAGCCCTCGGTCACTCACCACTTCACCCTCCTGGGGTCTTCTGACACCAGGAATTGCTCTCATTGCCTCTCTTAAAGTACTGTCCAGGTGCGGGGTTGTTCTGTTTTTAAAAATCACAGGCAGGCATATTTCCTTTCCCCAGGAAAAATCAGAGGGGTACCAACACACAATTTAAAATTACCGATTAGCCAAATCTAGAGATGCAACTATGAGTAAAAAAAAACAGTGACTCTGGAACAGTGGTAGGTTACCTGAGTGGAGAAGCCCAGAAGCCCGCTCATTCTGCCATAAGAGCAAGGGACCATCAGAAGGATGGAGAAAAAAAAAAACTAGTAGTGGTATTTCTTCCCTTCCAGAGAGCAGGGGAAAATTCCGCTCTGTGTGGCTAAGCGAGGTCAGCAGAGTTACAAAATAAAATCTTTCTCCCCCCACCCATCCAACCCCTCGCAGCTCTCCCCTGGAGCCATGCTCTCCCAGCCAAGAATACCAAAACCGAGCTGTTGCACAAGAGTCCTGGGAGAGCTCGCAGATGGAACAACGGGCGGAGAGCACAGGACTTGGGGGAGAGAAGGGAAGGGAGGGTTAGGAAAGGTTTTCTGCCCTGGGAGCTACTGCAACGAGGTCAAAACAGCTGAACGCCCTGGTGTGACATTCAAAGTCAGCCAGAAAAGGAAAGATTCCTCGCAGAGAGAGTCCCTGGTGAGCATTTAATTGATCCCAGCAATGGAAAGGCCTCTGCGATGAGAGCTGCAAGGCAAAAAGCACCATGGAAAAAAAACGCACATGAAATCAAAGCTTTTGCCAGTCCACATGAACTGCCCGCCAAACCCTGGACATCTGATCCCGTTGGGAATTGACCCAGGAAGATGAGCAGGTGCAGTCCCTACGGACACTGCTTCTTCAGCATCCAAATCAGTACCAGAAATGTGCAGAAATGCAAATGCCCGAAGAGTTTGCACACTGATAAAAATATCAGAGCTGTCTGCAAGACGATTCACGTGCCTGTGATTCAACCCTCTGCAAATATAATTTCTACTGGATTAAAAAAAAAAAAAACTGCAGAAATAACAGCATATAGATTCCTTCTGTATACATAGAACTGGGAAACACGGGGAGCAGGCAGGGGATGCTGGGGGGAGGTAAAGGGGAGGTTGGTGTGTTGCCAATGCTGGGAGCTGAGGAATGCTAAATCTGTTCCATATGTGAAGGAAATCCTCAAGTCCAGACAGCATTTTCTCTCTCCTTTTATTGATAATAAAGATATGGAAAAGGAAAGGGGGAGGTTCTGAGAGCCTGGAATCTTATTCTTTTTCAAATAATAAACCTAGTCAAATGGCTTTCATTAGGGAAATCACACACCCGTGGAGCCCACACACCCCCTTGCTGGATAAATGACAGAGTTTGCATTTACCTTGGGCAGTGATTAGTGTAAACACCCAGGAAAGGGTCAGGTGCCTGCCCAGCTAATCCCCCACCCTCCCCTGGGCCTTCATTAGGCGCCCGAGGCCAGCATCATGCCAGGCTGCTGGCGTCGAGAGCAAATCCGGCACCGCCGCGGTTCTGCCAGCCCGCGCTCACCAGCGCCTCTGCTAAAACGGAGGTCACGGACCCAGCGAGCTGCCCAGCCTCCCACCGCCTCTCCTGCTCCGCTGTTCGGTAATGAACAAATGAATAAAACAACAGCCAGCAGCCTTCCACTGCAACTGGTTTTCTGCCTCCCCGCCAGCTGCGGTCCAGCTCTTCACCTGATCACCGATCGGTTTATTATTCAGCATCCCTTCCAGCAGCACTGATGCTACGCTGAAGTTGGTCCAGCACAGAAAGGAGGGATGGCCCAAGGTACAGGGGAGCGGAGGGAACAGACAGCAATGGACATGCAAAAATGAAGGCAGCACAGACCACGAACCACGAACATCTGGGGACCGTGTCACATTCTTCATCAGGGTCTCATGACAGCAGTGTACAAGTTCTGGCAGTGACCAGAGGCACGCTGAGGAGGCAGTTTGGCAGAGCCAGCTCTAAGAGCTGTAGCCAAGGGGACAAGCGATTCTGGGAATCAACCTGGGTAACCCAGCAAGCTCTGTGTCTACAGCTGGTATCTCCTCACTAACAGTCCTGAGTCGTCACCAATTCTTCCTTTACTGAAAACAAGTTAGTTGCCTCTACTTTCTGTCTTACGGCACAGTCATAAGCAGCGTCTCCCTTTGCTGTTCCCCATTTCAGTCCATGAATATGAAGAGGACCAAGGTCCAGGCCACCCTTGGTTTTTGAGTCTCCTGCAGAAGATGACATTTGAAAACCTTGATTCTACCCCAGCTTTGCCCACAGCTTACTGCACGATCACAGGTAAGTCACATCTCGGCATGCCACTGTTTCCCTTCCTACGAGTGAGTGTCACTTCCTCACTTTGATAAAGAGCACTGACATTTACAGGTAGAATGCATTAAATAAGGACAAATGCATCCCACCGAGCTTATTCTTCCTCTCATTTTCACTCATCCCAGGCCACCATTTTCAGTGCAGTATTTACACTGTTAAGCAGCCAAAATGACAAGTAATCGCCAAGCCATCACGCCCAAACAGCCAATCCTGCCCAGCAACTTTGCAGAAAAGGGATACTTTGTTCGAACAGACACTTCTCAATTTGGGCAAAGCATTTCTTTTTACACCACTGTTTATAATAGGTGAAAGTAAACTCCTGTTTTCTTCCTGGAATATTTTCTTCCACCATGTGTGCAAGCTGTTTTGCTCATACAAAATTTGCTCGTGAGTGTTGAGTTGCTTCATATGAGGCTTTGAAGAGCATTGCATAGGAGCTTCTCAGTTCTGTCACTGTCCCCTTAAGATTATATGCAAACAAACCAATAAATGCAATGAAGCAGTTAGGAAAGAGACACTACACGTTCTGATAAGGCCTGAGACAGCACCAACCACTCACTTCTGTGTTCTGCAAAACCTGATTCAGCAAAAGATCCCAAAGGCCATTCATTGAAGACTTTTATGAAGTAAAAGAGCAACAGTCTCATTTGGCACAGATTAATCTTGCTGCAGGGCAGATCTTCTTCCCAGGGTCCTTCTGTGCACTGCACTTTTTCCAGGTCCTTGATCCGGTTTCTTTGGAAAAGGTGCAGAACGAGTGTCTAAACAACACTCGCTGCCCTAATAACTGAATACTTCCTCCTACAGACATGAGCAGCTGAGCACAAAGATGAGAGCTGCCACCACCACACCAGTGTTCCTGCAATGGGATCCCAAACTGGGATCCATTTTCTGCAGTTGCAAAGCCTGGAGTACCTTGATCTATAGAAACAGAACAGTGTTCCCTAAGGTTACTGAGGCCTGGGTCAAAGGGAGAAATACTCTGAGCAAGGAAGAAGAATGATGACATTTTGGGGAAGACAGCTCAGAGCTGATCTAAAGAGAAAAGAGGAAAAAAAAGCTGTCTGAGGGAGTCTGCAGAAGAGAAAGAATCAATATTTGGACAGAATTTCTACAGTTCTAACTTCCAACCAATGCCAGACAGACAAAAGGTAACAGTTATACTTCCTGAAATCACAGAGATCCTGCTTTTGCAAGGGGAAGACACAAAGGTACGAATTGCCTGGAGAACGACAGACAGGCAGATAGGAAGAAGAGGGGAGGGAGCTAAACTCCTTTTGTCTTCATCAGGAAATGGAGGTCTCGAGGTGAATCTTTAATTCCTAATGAATTTCAGCTGAATGTTTAAAAGAATTGCTAGAGAATCTGGTAAAGAAACACAACTCCAAGGTACAAGACATTTCTGTGTAGAGGCCCCTGCAAAATCAGGAGTAAATTCCACTGAGAAGGATTAATTCAGTCTGGTGTTACATTCAAGGAGTAATCATTGCTGAGACTCAATCTGAGCTCACAACCAGCCTGTAGGTACTTTCAGTCTATCCCACGGAGGACCCCACTTTGTCAGTCCTTCTTGAACACCTCAAAGTCCCCCAGGGCTCTCTAAAGGCCCGTGGTCACAAAGCACAACATGCTTTTCCTCCCTTGACATCTGGAACGGTCTTGCATTTCCCAGTCTCTCCAGGAGCCAACTACAGCTGATCACAGAGAAATTCCACAGTCATTCTTTGGCAAACACCTGTTGGCAGAGTGTGCATCCTCCCAGAAGGTTTCACCAGTCTAATAAATGATTTAGATTTGGATATAAATGGGTTTTGCTGTCATCTGCCTCCTACCTGCCCACAACAACAAACTGGACTCACGTAAGCCTGTTTGCACCCTTTGTGAATTTATATAGGTCACGGTAGCCTTTGTGTTGATTTCTAGCAGGATACCTGATACATCGTTGATGTTTGGGAGGTAGAAAAATGCTTCGAAATCACTGCCTGCAGCCTTCACTGCATGTCCCTCTTCTGGTTCCTTGTCCAGGAAGACTCGCATCCGATGTTCTTCTCAAACAAGCCCGGATCTCTTAAACCCCAATCGGAGAATAGGTCAGAATAATCAGTTTCCATTCAGCAATTTAAAGTACTTGCAGAGATTGCACTCAAATTGTCCTCTCTAGCCTAAGAGAAGAGCTTGTAACGGTCTGAGTTAAAGAACTACCATTACCTCGTTACCTTATAGGATCCCATTATCCCTTGGGCACTTAGAGCCAGGCTGTGACTACAGCAGGTCTAAGAATCTGTGTTATGAAGTCCTTCAGCAAGTCTTTCCTCAGCTGTATGTGGGAAGAATTTTGAGATCGCTGAGTGTGAGGAACTTTCTCCTGTGAGTGGTAAGATACTCCCAAGATTCGTATCAAAAAGCTTTTCTTAGACTGATAATGAACCCAGGATGACTAAACATCTGGAGGGCTCTGGTAAGGGTGTGCTTTGTGATATGGGTCTTCTTTGACAAACAGACTATCTACCCATGAAATCTTACAGAATTCCTCAGGGCACCAAAAAGCTCAGGGTGCAAATATCCAAGTCAGATGGCACAGTCCAAGGTTGATGATTGTGCTTTGCTGCAGCAAATCGGATGAAACAAATGTGGAGATGGCACATTTCAATTATTCTTCTGATAGCAAATGGGACAGGGAAAAGACTGGCGTTACTCCATCTTTTGAGTTGGGGATATACTGCATGCATTGCCTCCTGCTGCTCAAATAGCATTCTAGGAGAAAGGCCAAGTGCTAGTCAATACCCGTGTGTTTTCTTGAGGTCCACTAACAGGACTGCTTGGTCCTTAGACACAAGCAGGTTTACTTCTTCTAATGTCAGTATTTTTTTGATGTTCCAGGCTGCACTTCGATGTTCTGGACCTGGAGGAGTGACACTGAAGCTTAACTGAAAGTGAGGGAAGACTTCTGCACTCCAAGGTGCAAAGGTACCAGCCCTTCTGCAGGGTACCTAACGCGTACTTCTCTACAACCTAAGAACAGCCCACCCCGGTACAAATATCTCATTATCTTACAGAGCTTGAGGTACTACCACGAGCAATTTCCCCCACTTCTTCTCTGAGCTGCTGTGTAATAGGAAGTATTTCCAGACATGTGGTGGGAGAAAAAAAAGTTAATCTTCCTCACGTTAGACCTGCAGCATAACCCAGCTGTACTACACAAGAGAAACACACACATGATCAGGCACACTGCAGAGTCTTTTTGCTTAAACCTTTCACCATTCAGGGCTGCTTGCACGAACTTCTTTATACCAAGCTATCAATTCCAGTACAGACAGTCCAGGCCCATTTTATCCTTTTTTTATCCTTTTTTTTATCCTTTTCTTTTCTTGATAGAAAGAGAGGGAAAAGATGTCGAAGAAGAAGATTACTCTTAACCACAATCTCCCTGTGTGATCATAGGCAACCCACTTGACCCCACTGTGCTCAGTCTCCCTGCTATAAAAGGCCATTAGCAACACTTTCTCTCCGTCATTCTTGTTTCTCTACATTGCTTATATAGTAAGCATTCTGGAGCAGAGAGGATGTGTTGATGACGAGTACCAACAGGACCATAGGTGCTATTATAACTGGAGACAATATATATGTTATAAACCAAAAGAAAGTTACACGGAAGGGAAGCTCTTCCCATCAATATTAACAACATTATTTTCTGAAGCCCTAAAGAAACAGATGAACAAGATCTGTGAACAGAAGGAAACATTTCCCATTTATTACCTCTGAGTGAGTTATAAAGCCTAAAGGACAATTTGTTAATAGAGTCAGAGCTATGCTCTTCTGGAAAAGCCAAGTGGAATTTCCAGTCTTTGAAGGGAAACACTCTAGGATAGAAAATCTATCAGTCTTTTGGAGCTACCTGTTTTCAAAAACTCTTTGGAAGAAGGCTGAGGGGTGGCGTGGTCTTTGTTTTCTGTGTCTGTCCCACATCAAATAACTTTGTCCATTTCAGTCTGAGGTTGAAAAGAAGGAAGCAGAGATTTGAAGCCAGGTCCTCAGGCAATGTAAGTCAGTGTTAATGGAGTAAAAGTCAACTTACACCAACTGAGGATCTGGTACACTGATGCTATCTCCTAAATAAAAGCAAAACTCACACATTTTCCCCTTTTTTCTTTCCTTTCCTGCTCCTCCACTCTTGTGAAGAGACAAGGAGCAAAAGGGCACAGACGCTTTCAGACATTTTCTCTTCTCTTCACGCACCTCTCTGCTCTACCTTTCTTGTGGAGAAAGACAAGAGAACAAAATAACTGTCCATCATTCCCCCAAGGAATTAATGTTTCACTCCAAAGTTTCATTAAATCAGGTCCAAGAGAACACAGCCTTTCCCGGCAAGGCTGAAATAACTCAGCAAGGGGAATCTGACTGGGGTTTATGCTTATATTCTGCGCTGGAGACACGTGCTTAAAGCACTTCCTTGAGATCCCTGAGATTCCCAAGTGTGGCTTACAGCCTGTTCAGCCAGGAGACAGACCCAGGCTTTGTTCAAGTGCTAAAAGAATGAGGAACAGCCGCTGCAGCTTTTCATTGGGTAGGGTGCAATTTCTGCCTCAGGTTCTGGTTTGAACTATTTTTCCTTTTTTTTGGTAAGTCTTCGCTGTCACAAACAACAACTTACACAGAAATCAAACAGAAATGTTAAACGATTCCCCCCAAAACGCATGTTGTTGCTGTAGCAGAAAACAAAACAGGCTTTGTCTAAACAGCTCAGTGTGCCTGACAAAGTTCAATAATTACTATCTTCACTTAATGGCACAGACAGACCTGGATTTGTTGAGAGCCAGTTCCTCCTCTTCTTTAGTTGTCCACATGGAAGACGATTTTGCTGCTGCTGTAGCTATAGAGAGCTAGTACCCATTGAGAGCTACAGCTGGTTCCTTTGGAAAATCAGGTCTAAAACCGTCCTAAAAGCTGGCTTCCAGAACACAGAAGTGTCCCATAACCACTGGTGACTCAAAACACGAAGTACCAGGGGCATCAGTGGAAGAACAAAAGCGAGAGCTCCCACGCTGTCAGTCCCCGACCCCGGCCATCCTCACCGCACGCACCCTGGTGTCAGACCAACCCGAGAAGCCTCCTGTCCGTCCCCACAGCTGGACCACTCGTGTCATGGGCAGAACGAGATGGAACCGACCAAGAGGGCATTTTTTTTCCCAGTGTTAAAAAAATTTGATCTCCCAGCAGTTTCCCTCAAAACTGAAGCAGCCAAACTGACGAGAGCAGAGAAACAGCAGCAGCTTCACCCAGCGGAGACAGAGTTACCAGAGCTTTGCATTGCATCCGGGTGTTCCCCAGGGAGGCTGCTGCCAAAAAATCAGCCGCATCTGCCTCCGTGATGGGACCACCCAGCAGCGCAGCACCGTCCCCCTTGGACGGCGGGCACGCTTCAAGAACCACGAGCTCAAGCCTCAAGCCCTCCCTTAGCACCTGCACAGAGATCATCCAGGCTGGCAAAGATCCGGAAAGCCACGCAAATGTTGAGTTTCAAGTCTGATCCCAGCACTGAGGAGGGAGCAGAAAAATCTGAGGAGACAGCGGCCACTTACTGCTGCAGCCAGGTCTGCCCACAAAGCTTCCTCACAGCGACTCGACCCTCCCGACAGCCAAGCAAACTTTGAAAATCCAAAGCAAACAAGAAAACTTCAAATATTCATTAGGGTGTTGCTTTCACGTCTGGGAAAAAAAAAAGTCTGGTGTTTAAGTAGACATCTTACTCTCAAGCTCTCAATACCAGAACAAAGCAGAGAAAGGTGCAGGTGTGGAGGGACCGGCAGAGTCTGTCCAAGCAGAACGTATTCTGCAGTGCCAATGGGGCTTGGAAAGGAGCTTGTTTTTACAAACCAGAAGCTCTCACACCTGCTGCACGCACAGCAGTGAAGCCAGAGCCTCCCTTGAGCCCCTTCCCCGTCACAGAGAGCCAAAAGCAAGTGAAATCTGAGCAAATAAGTAGCCTGTTACCTGCTGCGGTGACACTGCCGTTAGGCAATACTTTTCATTTGGAAAGCACAACCGTGTTTTATAAGCTTTTGTTGGTTACGGGCACGGGGCGGGGGACAGGCGAGGAGCAGTGGCTGCATTTCACAGTGGTGCAAAGTGCCATGAAGATACGTAAGCCAATGAACCAAGGCACCCAGAGAGGCTGCTGCAGAGCCGGGAGCGCTCTGTTGCTCTTCCAAAGCCAAAGGGACACCATATTCCCATCCGGTGCGGAACAGGAGCTCTGCGGAGCCTTTTCAAGTGTCACAGGAACCGGAGTGCAACGCCTCAGCGATGCCTTCTGGTGCTGTGGTCAGAAACGCATCCCCGAACGTGAAACACCGACGAAGATGTCTCTCTCCCTCCCAGTCCCATTGCCTTCATACGTGCACACCCACACAGCCTCACAGTGAAGGAAGCACAAAGGATCTGGTTCAGATAATTGGAAGAGCCCCATTGACAAATTGATCCTTCGTGTTTTAAACTTGACCGGTGTTGATGTGCCCCTGTGACAAAGAGCTGTCCAGCCGCAGGGTCCCCGTCACTGGTGCCGCTGTTCAGAAACAATCAGCTCTGCACTAAAGGCTGCAAATGGCATTTACCACTGCCATGAGACTCCCAGGGCCACCGTGAAGTCATTTCAGGGTGATTATCTGATTTTACTCCACACACACAGGCTGCACAATGGAATTGACTTGCCCAAGATGTGCTGGGTACGAGCCGAGAAAGGTCGCGTCCCTGTCACTCCCGGCACAGCTCTGCTGCAGCACCCCCGCTGCCGCCCGTGCCGCCTCGCAGGGCTCCTTCCTTGCTGCCACGCACTGTGGTGACACTGCTACCCTTTTTCCAACACCCTCTGCAATATTAAAAATATATAAATAAACCGTTTCCCCTTCCCCTCCTTTTGCTAGCACCTTCCTTTCAGCTGGCTGCACAGCAGAAAGTGGTCTTTTCTGTTTGTTTTTTTTTTTTTAATTTTCTCCAGTTTTACCTCCCTTCCCCTTATCCCTCCCACCCCCAGAGCACCACAGCCTACCTCTGAAAGCCACTGCTTCCATTTCCACTTCGTAATTTGCCTGCCACACCTAGGGAATTTCCCAGCAAATTGTATTACTTTATTTGGTCAATTGGCCTACAAATTGATTTTCCTGTACAAATAATGAACATTTATGGTTATTTTCCCCATAGACTGCTTTATTTTCCATGTAACAAAGACTGATTTCCTGCAGTTTTTGAGACCCGAGCATATGATCTGCAGTTGTTGTGACCCCTGGTTGATGGATGGCAAGGACCCAAAGCACAACAGGAGGGTTTGGGTTTTTTCTCCCCTCGCGCTCTAATAGTACTACAGACCTGCCCATGGCATGTCTGAGATGACAGCTAGAAGTAAACACTGGCACCAGACCATGTTTACTACGGAAATAAATTGTATTGTTTTAAAGGAGTCCCTCAAGTGAACAAAGCCATTTTGTCGCACGCTGCAAATTCCCTACATTGGAAGCGCCCACCACGAGGACACCTCTCAGCGACGAAAAGGCTTCCTCCAGTCTCCTCGTGCACCTGCAGTTAAGGTCAGTGGCTGAATCTGCCTCGGCCCCCTGTTTTGGACGCTTCTGGGGCACGGTCTGGCTGCACTCCTGCGATGACTATCAGCCTGCCTGCCCTGCTGAGCCCCCCACCAGTCACTGGGATGCCCTCACCTCACAGATTCCTCACCTCCAGGGTCATCTGAATCCAAGTCCAGGCCAAGGTCCCACAGCAAGACTTATGGCAATGCCAATGCCAGACGCAACAGCTGGATTGCACAAGATGTCACCAGTGGCTCCTGCCCTCAGTGCTGGCATCGGGCAGTCGAAAGCCACAGGATGCAGCAATCAGGAGGACAGAGGGAGCGAGCAGAGACATTCCCCGGAGCAGGGACGGTAGGGAGCACTGAGCGACTGCAGGCATCAGAGACACTTTGCTCACCTGCACATCCAGGCACCGAAAGCACCTCAAATGGCAGCCCCTGCTCACTGAAACCTTTGTGGCCATGCTACAAGGACCCCTCATTAATCTTAGTTACGTTATTGTGGAGAGAAAGGGAGGAGGAGTCAGGAAAGCCGGGTTGCTAGAAAACTGACTGGGACTGATGGGGCCTGGCGTGATTCCTGGGCAGGACTAGAAGTCTTGCTCTGCACTTGTCTCTCCAGAGATGCGGAGACACAGCAGCAGCTCCACAATACATTTCATTTCCACTAATGAGAAAACGACTTTTGAGACAGAGCCTCAAGCAAGTTTTGAAGGTCACTCCCGCAGGTGTGGAAATGAATTGGACTAGATCAGGGTCCAAACATAAGTTATTCTACTTAGACCACAATGGATTATTTGTGTGCATGGGGGGTTAATAGCCTCAGGGCTGCGATGTGTGTGTATGCTTAATTTAATGCATCTTGATGGCTGCGGCTGCTAGGGACAAAGGCCTTGCAGTCCTAGCACTGCAGAGAAGCAAAGGCAGGGAGGTTTCTTGTGCGAATCTGAGAGCGAGGGTGGACACAGACGGCAAAGTCAATTACCCAGAGAAAGTCCGGCCTGCGTGCTATTCCCCACCCGCGGTCCTCCAGGGGTGGATTTGGCCCATGAAGTCTGACTTCAAATCCAATAAAAAATTAACTGATTTTGAACAACTACTAGACATGCCTCCTTAGAGTCTTCATACGCGTTCTTCAGCTGCGGCACAGAGAGGAATTAATGAAAGGAAAGAGTCTGAGAGTATCAGGCACGAGGCAACAAGCATGCCAAATTCCTGCTTGGCTGCTTTCACTCCAGGGAATCCCTCCCTCCTCCTTGGCCCTGCTAAGGACTGACGTGCCCTCAGTCCATCAAAATGCGGCATGGCCGAGAGCAGCGGGAGGAGGCATGTCACCACTGAGGATGACACACAGCCTTAGCACGAGCTAGTCAAGGCAAAGATGCATCTCCCACAACCCAGCGGGTGTGCAGATGTCTCAGCCTGGGGTGCAGTTTCCCAGGCTACACCGTAACTGCTACACGGCACTCACCGCAACACGTCCGAAAATCCACCCCAACAGCGCGCTGCAAGATCAGGTTGCTCTCATACCCTGCTCCCGCTCGGAAACCAGATCGCACGTGCTGATGAACTGTGCCAGGAGAGAACCTAACCCAGAGAGTACAGCGAGCTTCCTGGTGCTGCTGCTTTGTATAAAAAATGGGGTGCCAGACGGAGCACTGCTGTGGGTCTGACAGTGATGACAAAAAGCAACCGAGCAGCAGCTTCATCGCACGTGGTTTCCGAAACCATAATGCGAATCCCATCCTTCTCGCTCAACAGCCAAGGTGCGCAAACGCTGACGTCCAACCCTACCGTATCAGTAACAGTACTCTGCAATTCTCCACAGCCTTCCGCTTCAAGGCCTGCAGCTCCTGCAGAAAGGGCACACAGTTCTCGCCTTATGTCCCTGAAGTACTTTTATACCATTTTATAAACAAGAGAGACCAAGGGAAAGTGTGGTGGGGCAACTCGCTCACTGCCACACGGCAGACTGGTGGAAGATCCGAGACTGGAACAGAAAGGTCCTGTCTCCACGGGGGGTGCTCCCACCATTCAGAAACCAGTGCACCCTTAACAAGAAGCCTAGCTGAGAATTACCTGCAGTCTGTACAGAACTGTGCGTTACACACGATGTCTGCACCTGTATCCTGAGCACCATCAGTCTGCCTGATTCCCTCGTGTGGGTGTTCTGCAAGCACTGGGGGCAATGCTCATCGTTCACTGACATCGCACAGCACCAGCACTACAGGTTCTGCTTAGACAGCGTGTACCAACAAAACCAAAGGATAAGCCAAAACTACCCACAGATACGTGCTACCAGGTGGTTCAGCACATCTGGAGCAACACAAGGCGATACTGCATGATTTACAGTACATCCGTATATATAAATGTAACACTGGGAAACAAATGACCAACAAATACAGTGGCTTTCCGATGTGTACTGAATGGAAGTAGGGAGTGTTAGAAGGTTGTATGTTATTAGGGAGTGTTGGGAGTTGTATGTTTTGAAGATAAACACAAAGAGAATATAAAAAACCCAAAACCCAAGAGAGGTAAATAATTCATCAAAAGAATAAAACCAAGAAGCTCAAAGGAAAAAAAAAGAAATACCAAAGGGAAGAGTTTTCTAAGCAGGGGAAAAAAACTTCATCTCCCATGGGAGTGAAAACCAGAACCAAAATTAAAGGAACAAAACCGGGAGGGAGAAGGGTGTTTTTATTTCTAAAGGTGAAACATTTTGTCTGGATACCGGTATCTCTCCTCTTAGGCGTTTAAGCATTTCCCTGGTGGGAAACAAAGTCTGCCACTAAGCTGCCTTGAGTGGCTTCCAGCGACCCCTCAACCATGGACAGAGGCTCCAAGACATGGAGAAACAACCCTGCTCACACATCCAGCACTTACTCTGAACCACATCCAGTCACTTCTTTCACCCAGAGCCACCAAATCCTCAAACAGCCTAATGTACATAAAGCAGCGTTAACGTAACTTGCCCATAACTATTTGTAAGTCTTGTAGGTTTTCTTCAGTTTTTTAAACAAAGATCTTGCTCCATGAAATAGTCTGTATTTGGAAGATTGCTGATGGCAACTCGCTGCAACTGACATCTGCTTCTTTAAAAACACAGCACAGCTGCAAAAATCTAAAGTAAAAACTACACAGCTTTTAGTGTGCATGCCTTTGCTTTCCCTTGCACTAGTACAACACCGCAGGCTGCGGCTCCTTCCCATCACGTGAATGATGCGGAGCTGTGCTTGGAAAGTACCTGGATGGGATACTTTCACACTCAGCCTTCTGAAGGAGGAGAAATTTGTGACTCAATAGGTGGCACTCTTCCTTCTTGAATAAATGTACTTGGGTATACTTTGCCGTCAGAGGTGCTGGAGAGCAAATTTAAGGTCCCGACTTCTTCTTATTTACTTGGTGATTTTCTGGGCCTGTTAAAATCAAAATCCCAGCCAAATACAAGCTTTACCAATTACACTCTGCCAATCCTAATTCCCCCCCGCCGTTCCAAGAAGACACAGACTTCTCTGCGGTCGCATGATCCTCTTGCGCGCTGTTAAGCAGCTCGGTTTTACTCGGCAAGCCTCTCCGTTTGAGAAAACCAAGTCCCTGAAAGCGAAAGTGAAATCCCACCCTAAGCACGCTTCCACCACGTCTTCCTCCTGCAGAAACCGCCGGGTCCAATTAGCAGCTTTGGTCTCTCCTGCAGACACCCGGGGATGGTCTCAAAGTGCGGCAAGAAGCGGTGCGTACGCCTCCTCAGAAGGGCGCCAGGACGGCTGCCATGGAGAAAACCTGTTTGAGGACTCCCTGTCTGCAGCGCAAGTCTGTCTGCAGGAGCTTCTCCTCTCATTAGCCAAATTCAGAAAAAAAGACATGATGTTTTGTGCCCCAGAGCGACGTAGGACTCATTTTCTAAACCTCTTTAGGGGCCCTCCATAGGGAATTAGTCATGGAGGTGAGTAATATCTACGGTTTGACAAAGCCTAGGAGCATGAGTAGTCACTTGACAGGTTAACAGGAGCATGGAGCAGCTGCTATATTTAGGTGCCATTAGCACGCACATGTCTTCACACATTTCTACAGGCACACCTGCGCGCCCATATGTCCAGAAGGCACGGGAGGGGGAGCAGCTAAAAGCCAGTAATTCCCCGCACTTCCCAGGGAGGGGGTAAGAAATGACGGAGTCTCACAGCGCTGTACCAGCTCATCCCACCCGAGTTCAGAGCCATGTGAACCCTGACAGCAGGCCTGGCCTTCGCCCTCCACGATCACCACCTCCCGGGGCAGACAGGCCAATGCCATTCGAGTCTGGAGAACACCACAGACAAGGATTCAGCCCGTACCTTGCTCCAGGTCCTCTGCTCCTGTGGGCCTTGCCCCAGAGTCACCTCGGTAATGCAATGAACCTGGCAAGTCTAGCCGCTGGTTTTCAATCGCTTCTGGTTTGCTGAATCTTAAAAACTTTCAGTGAAAGACTGGACCCTTGCGGGCCGAGCTCAAGTCTGCTGATAACAGGCTTGCTTTCCCTGGTTATCTCCCACAGACTCCTGGAGTCCATGCACCAGCTGGGATCAACAGACCAGAGGCTGAAAACCAGCGGGCGAGGCTGTGACAGTGACCGAGCTGGAGGAGGGCGCAGGCACGAGCTGGGGCAGCGGCCGGCTGCGGATCTGAGAGCACCGCTGCCGCGTCCTCACCAGCTTAACGGGTCAGGGAGGACACAGCGAGGTGAGGATCCTGGATCTCATTCCATACCGGCTCCATACCACTCCTGCGGCGCTACCGAAGATGTCCCACATCGGCATGACGCTGCGCAATGACGTTGGCTGTAAGTCTCTGCTGGACTAACTGGGAAGGCAGATGTGCACCGAGCACGAACTCATGCTCCCCTCCGCGCCCCTCTCCCCCCATTCCCTAAAGCCAACTGAAAGCCATCTCCCCTGCACCCTGCGAGGTTCCTGTGCTTTCAGCTGTGCAAAAAGAGAAGCAAAGCAAGCGGCAGCCACCACCCCCAGCTGCCTTGCCCGGGGGCCTTTCATTTCCCCACCAGCAGCCCCGGGATTCAGCCAGCGTCAGATGAGTCACCTCGCCTGTCTGGGTCTCTCCCAGGGTAGCGCGTGGGGGTGGAAGGGTTGGGGCTCACTGCAGGAATTTCCACCACCCCCCTTTCCTCACCCCACCCTGCTACAAGCAGCCAGTGAAGAAGACGGCAAACAGCCGCGCTCGCCAAGGAAGGGAGAGAAGCGAGGGGGGCACAGACGAAGGGAAGCGGAGGCGAGCGGGGACGCGGGGCTCAGCTGCAGCTGGAACGGTGCTGGTACCGCGATCCCTAATGCAAAGCCAGCTCAGCCACGGAGTCCTGCCAGGGGAAGCCCCCACGTACAGGAGGGGAATGCTGTCTCTTTCAGATAGGTATAAACCATTCCTCTGGATTTCCCCCACTCCAGCTCAAAACACAAGCAGAATACAAATATCAGAGTACAGCACAATGTCACTTCAACTCCAGGATGCAATCTTTGCACAGGCAAAAAAAAAAACAACAAAGCAACAACAACAAAACAACAGCACAAACTCAAACACTGATGGATACAAGGAGAAACCCAATATAAGAGCTAATCAAGTGAGCACCAAAACCTTACACCCATTGGTTCTGGAGACACAAGATCAGGTCTGACAGGTAGCTCCTGAGGTCTGAATGCTCTATTAAAATAAATAGGGATCAGATGGACAAATCCCTCCAGACATTTCAAAAGGCTCAGTCGAATCTCCCTCTGCACTGTAATCAGGCAGGTGAGCCATCCCTAAACAAAAACAACAAAAAGATAAGAGGAAAGCACTACCAGGCACTCCAACAGGCAGAAGTCTGGGTTTGTTTAGACACTGGGTGCCAGCTGGAACTCCAGAAAAATCCCCTCTGAAATCACATTTCAAGTGGGAGGGTAAAAGACAGACAAGGCAAGGCATATATATATACACATGTTAAAAAAATAAATAAAATAAAAGCTTAAATGAATAATTATTGTGGATTCTTTAGCAAAGACTGCAAAGTTTGCTATTTAGGTGGAAAGAATTTCTGGCTCCCTGGGAGGCCACTCATTGTTCACTGATTCCTGCAGCCTCCTGAAATGTTATTTACTGAGCCCAGGAGGTCAGCTGGAAGAGGGATAAGGGGAAGGAGATTAGAGCAGCTCCACCTCCCCTGGAGGGGGGATACCGCACAAGGGCGCCTTATTTTCCAGCAGACCTGTTGTGCTGGCACCACTGTTGCTGCCTTTCTGACCTTGGAACAACCAGGCAAGCAGTGAATATGCTTTTTAAATCAGGAACGTGTAGCATGAGCTCCTGAGCAGTTGCCTCTCACCTGCTATGTCCTCCTCAGAGTCAGCCTCTACTTATTTTTAATTTCTATCTTTCCTCACCTGCCAATCTGTACTTGGAGCACACCTTACTTATTCCTGAAAATAAAGTTATCTGCTATCTTATCTGCAAGGAAGCAAAGCACAAGTCCAAAAAGCTGCTCTGTCCTGTCCAGGGGGCTGCTGGCCTTCCATTTGCAGGGAAAATTGTGTACTGGAGGCAGGGAAACACAGCGAGGAGACAGACGGTAGCTCTCCTCTTTGGTACGCATCCTTGGATTCTCCAGGACCTACACTGAACTCTGAGTCTTCCAGCCCTTCTCCAGCTGAACTTGTCCAGTCAAACACAGAACGCCCCCTATCTAATTCTGGCCAAAACTCAAATGCCTCACTAGTGCTCAGAAGATGTCTCCCAGTCGTCTATAAAGCGTCTCCCATCTCTTTTGCCCATTAGCTCATCTGCTGGGTTCTTTCTTCAGTGTTGCCAGACATGGGACTTTTTCAGCCCCTTTTACACAGGTACACATCACCCTTAACGCTGTAGGTACCCACATACACAGAGAGCAAGAGCACTGAGGTATCCTTCTCGCTGCAGCACATACTCCTGTCTAGAGAACCAGCAAGTATTCTTTGGCTGCAACAACAGCTACGAGTCCCCAGGCATAACTCCACTGTGCTTGGTGCTGCGGGAACAGAACAAAGGAACAATCCTGACCCCAAGATCTCCGCTGTTTAAATAAAGACAGCACTTGTAAAAACATGGGACAGCTTCTTAACCTTGTATTTACCTGGCATTTCCCCTTCTTGCTAATTTTATTGCAAATGCACAGCAGATATTTCATAGAGTGAAATAATTTTATCTGATGCACATGGGCAACTGCTTTGTTATTTCCTTCTGGATTTTAGTCAGCAATTTCTGGTACCACAAAGAGATACATATGTATTTTTTAAACTAATTACTCAGAACAGCCATGTCACCTCATGCAACAGAAAGGGGCTACGCTTGACCTTTAGTCAACAGGAAGGGAGCTCATGCTGCACTCTGCTGCAGCAGCTCTCTGCAGCCTATTAAGAGGTAATTCAGCAGTAACAAGGGAAAGAGAATTCTCGCAAACACATTTCAGGCTGCTCTGGTCAAGAGTGCTTCATCCAAGTTGGGTAAATGCTCTCGCTGTGCTTTTTGACTTCCACCTATAAGAACCTGACTTTCATTAACTTCTTCCTTTCTTAGAAATTTTGCATATGCAAAACTTTGAAAAAGGCTGCAAATTCCTATGGGGTATGTGGGCAAGATGTGCCAAAAATAATCATCAATATAATGTCATTTCTATAATTCTACTGATAACCGTGGTCTGGGGGCTAGGCAGAGGCAGGAGAAACCAGGAGCCAGCACATACCCTGCAGCCAGCTATCGCTGCCCTGAAAGCCCCCAGCAGCCCCTCGGCCTGTTTCTTGACAGTTCTTTGGTGACAGTAAGGCTGAAACTGGGGAAAACTGAGACATGCAATGCACATCCCCTTCCAAACGTTGCGGGTATCCCAGTGGGAGTTAAGGCAGCGTTAACTCCCACACCCTGCCTGGTGTGGCTTTTAATCCACAGCAAGAGCGGGGAGAGGGCTCTTCAGGGCTCCCTGCAAGAGGTGCCAGAACAGCAGCTCACAAGGAGGACGAACTCTGTAAGCGAAGCTCTGGGCCGTGCGGGTTTGTGCACACCCACCCTGTTCCCTCCAGGTCGGGATGTTTTGCTGTGGCTGTGTGACCCCTCACTGCTTCCCCTCTTCCTTCTGCCCAGACAAACTTCGGTACAACCACTGCACTCCGTTAACCCAGGAAGGCTTCCCTCGGAGGCATCATCTGGCTTCAGCTGGGGCTCCTGAGGCTTTTTCCTAACCAATTTTCCACCTGGAATGACTAGTAGTTTTAATTAATTGCATGGCACTTGCAAGCCAATGACAGGTGTTCTATAAATCTAAAATAATTAAATAAAGCAAGCATAAGCTAAATAACGTTTTTGTATGTGCCAGCCATGTTTAAATATTCAAATCATGAGTGTGATATTAATAAGATATATCAAAGTTCACATTGATATAAACCAGATTTATTGTGCTATATATAGTATAGCAGGGCCTTATAGCATCACAGAGGTGGCAAAAGCAATAAAAAACTAATCTGTTTGTAGGCAGGCGGCCATATTCATGTTTGATGGGTTCACATAGCCACACAAAAAACTGAAAAGCTATCTTTATTTCCTCATTTTCAAAGATCTGTAATGAGCAACTACTGCTGGCGTTCTGCAGGTGACACCTACAGCTCCTTTTCTCCACATCTGACACGACTGGTGCGTAACCCCCTGCATTCTGATGCTTTGCATGCTGATGACTAACTCTTCCGGGGCAGACACCCTGGCACGGCACGCTCCAACCCATTTCCCACACATTCGCTCATAAACCATTTAAGCCTTTACCCAGCCCCAAGCTGCTCTGCTTTATGCCACCGAACAAACCTGCTCTCAGCTACCACGACAGAGCTCTACGAAACGACGCGCCGTCCTTCGCCACCGTGCCTCCCTTCCGCCGAGCTCTGCACCAACTGCGTCCCACGCGATTTTGCCCCAAACAAACAGGTTGTCCCAAATACGCCAAGTTCCAACCCCAGGAGAAATGAGGGCACCAGTGAAGGAAGAGAAAGGGAAGCCACTTCCATCTAGCCCAGCATCCCCAGCCAGACCCAGGCGGGTGGCACTGCCGGGTAACTGCCTGCACGTTACGGTGGCTTGGTCTTGAACCAGGTCCTTTGGACCAGCCTGTCAAACCACACCACGTGCTGCAGGGCCTCCCTTTTTGGTCAGTCTCAGCTGACAGGCAAAGATGGAGTGAGCCATGGAAAGCGGGCATCCCCAGGAATAATGCCTTCTGGCCAGGGAAGCAGAGGAGCCAGTTTTGGGGCTGACACAAGAGAGCTCTGAGGCCAAACAGGGTGTCCACGAAAAAGGAATGGAACCTGAGGGACTGAACTCCATCCCCAGCTCTGCTCCTGGGGGATCAGAAGGGGTCATTTCCTCTCCTCATGCCCCACTTCTCCCTCATCTTCTCCATTTTTAAAACAGGCTTTTTCATACTGAGGGAGAATAATGGAGCACCTCATATTGGTACTTAGTGAAAATAACAGTGCAGCCCTCCTTCAAAAGCACAGCCTGGCTAACATTACGTTACAAGACCAGCCAAAAAAACCCAAGAAGCTCACACACAAATGCCAGCGTGTTTCAGGGCCCTCTGGAGCAGACTGAGTGATGTCATACGTCTTTTCCAGCTCTAATTACCAGGATTCTCTGATCAAGGTAGAATTATTTGCTGATCAAGGACATTATTGATCCTAAGCCATTGGCCTACTGGGATCAGCCTGAATGACACTGCAGACCCCGACAGATGAAACGCTGTCAGAACATTCCCAGGAAGCTTTAAGGAGAGATCCTCCTCCTATTACCGCCTCAGCATATGTCGAGTTTCACAGCTCGCAGGATCTCAAGATGCTTCGTGCCAGCCCAGGCTAACAGCACAGCGTCTCCGTGCGAGCCAGCGCTGGGGAAGCCTCCCCGCACCGAACACGAGTCTCGTGCAGAGGGCGGTGGACGGCGGGGTGCTGCGGGGTGCTGCCTGGTGGGTGCTCCAGGAAGCAGCCAAGCTGGGCGCTGCAGGCGCATCACATCTCCACCTCTCCTCCTGCACGTGCAGCCCCGCGCTGACACCTTTCCAAGGCCATTTAAAGCTAACTTGGAGGGAAGGTAGATCTGATTGTTTAAGGAGCAGCAAGCTTTGACAAAGCACACTGCGAGCACTTCTTTAGATAACTCAAATACCACCCTGCTTCGTAATCTGGCGACCAAACAGGAAGACTTGACGGGAAGATCAGGAGAAAACATAAGCAGCCAGACCAGGCGCATAAGCTAGAATAGCAGCCAGGTGGGGGAAAACGGCTGGGCTCTCATCAGAAAGCCACAGAGGCTGGGTTTGTGAAGCCCAGCGCATCTATTCATTACCCGAACCCGCAGGCTGCAAGCTCTCAGCCTGGCGAGCGGCACGCCGCGCTGGGAAGAGGAAGAGGAAGAAGAAGAGAAAGCATCCTTCTCCTGCAGAAGCCTAACGCTCCACCAGCTGATCCGCGCGCCGCGTCTCCGATTAAAGCAGCACTGAACAACAGGAAGCAAAAAGGCAGAAATCCCACCGGAGACATAAACCAAATACTAAGGAATAACAGACGTTAAGACAGTTGGACATCTCATCAGCGTAACACGCAGTAAAGCGCCTCTGTAAGGGTGAAGGCCTCTGCTTCCTCACCCATTATAAAGATCTTAATCTTGAATAATTGCACTTGTAATTTTAATAATTCCTTCTTTCATTGGAGAATTCCAAACTGGTTTGTAAACACCAGCTTATTAAGGAGAGGAGGTAATAATGGTTTCAGCCCATAACTAGGCGGGAATGGCAGAACTGTCAGAAACGCTGAAAAAATAAGAATGTTCAATAAATATTTCATTTCTGCACTGGGAGAAAAAGCTAGCTCTAACTTGGTATGGAAACGAAATACTTTTCATTCCAGCAGTAAATTAGGAGGTTTCCACACTGAAACTTCTGAAGTTATATAGTTTTAAATCAGCAAACTTGCACTCAGAGAGTTTCAGAAGAGTTAGCCAAGGAAGTTCTTTATACACTTGACTTTGATCTCTAATGAGTCTCAGAACAATGAGGAAATCCAAGGTAAACGGGAAAACATAGCACTGCTCCTGTGTTTTAAAAAGCATAAAGAGGATAATCCAAGTGATTTTAAACCCCCCAGGAGAAATAATGAAATAGAGGAAACTGGACAAGCAATAATAAATTAAAGGAGGGTGATATAATTTATGCAAATTAAAGTTTGTTCATGGAAAAGATGTTAAACTAATATGGTATCTTTTTTGCTGAGACAGTAGTGCTAGTATAACGTGCTCAAATTTCTGCAAGTTATTTGATCTTACACCATACAACTTTTTGAATGAGAAATTAGAGCACTACAGTCAACATGGCACAAGTAAAATGGATTAAAAGGTGACAGAAAGATCTCAGAATATAAGCAGGTAACCGATTCTCTCTAATATTTTTATCAATGACCTGGAAGAAAACAAAGAGTCATCACCGGTGTTTGGTGGTTAACACAGAGGATGTGTGAGTTAATGGCAAGTAATGAAATCCCAGGGTCACAGACGCACAACAGTGTGCACCAGTGGGCAAAGCTGGCATTTTAACAGCAGGGAATATTATCCCAGGAAAAAGTGACGCTGAAAAAGGTGCAAGGGTCAGGGTGGAAATCAGGTGAAGAGGTTTATCATGGGCAATGCCCTGGCCATATCAATGATGTGAACATATAAATGCCAGAGTAGTAAGTAGAGCAGGAAGATTATAGCATGCACATATGCGTATGGTATGTGTGTATATGTATACAACACATGTATACAAACACATACATGTTCGACACTACTTGAACTCAGTGCCAACAGTTCGAGACGGATGCTGATACAGCGTCAGGGTTTTGCAGAACAGTAATGCAGATGACCAAAGGTCTGGGATCGCCTCATTACATGGAGAGACTGAAGAGCCTCGCTCTATTTAACTCACTAGGAAGGTTAAAAGGTGGCTTGGTGATGGTCTGTGGGTACTAAAAGGAGTTCTGAAGAATGACATACAAAGCTGTACGGAGACCAAGTGGCGGGAATGTGACACTAAACAAATCCAAACTGGCAATATCATCATTTCCTAAAAAGTGAGAGTAGCTACCCACTGAAACAATTTATTAGGATCAATACACAAAAAGACCTTTAATCACAACTGCATGCTTTCCTGAAAAAGAAATATACAAAGAAAAGCCACCATAAACAGGAACTAGTTTGGGGAAGTCCTATTTCTTATTATAGTACAAGACCTTAGACTTGATGGTAACAGTGGTCTCTTGTCCTTTTAACCCATAAATCTAAATATTTCTGTTTCCATATACAGTACCAGAGGTGCTCTCCTCAGCCTGCATATGGGGAAGCTGAATCATGGAAAGGCCAGTGCCCACATTTCCGAAAGCCGCGCAAGGGTACCAAACTGCGCAGCCCTCTGATGTGAAAGGCACTAAAAGGTATTTGAGCCCCGAGAAAAGTATGTTTCTTGGTGAGCCAAGTTCAACACCCCAAATAAAAAGCTGCTTTTGAAACCAAAGGCTTGAGAAAGCCAGGTGGGTTATCCTCAGCAGAGGGAAGGGCAGACAGCCGGCTGCCAGCCCGCAGCGCCCACCGCTCCCCTCCAGCAGTGACCAAAGGCAGCACACGCAGGACGCTTATCCCGCGGTGCAGGCTGTGGTTTTGATTCTGACGTTACAGATCAGGTTTTCTTAATCAAATACTGAGTTTGAATAGCTTTGTTTTGGCTTTAGATGCCTGTCTGTCCATGGGAACATGCAGTAGGATTGCTGCCAACTGACATCTCAAAATCTGATGTCTATTCTTTTGGGATTCGGTGGTAATAAACAGCAACCAGCCGAAGCAAAATCCTTCTCTCCAAATGCCCTGTGCTTTGCCACTGAAGCGCAGGGTTACCAGGCATCTAATGTAAGCCCCAATGCCAACCCGCAGGAGAGCCTCGAACACCCAAGTTCATTATATTCTTCGGTGTCAGCTAGCTCCATCCAGACAGAGAACAAGCCTTCACATAACACAGTATTTAAGAAAAAGTATCATGCACTGAGATAGCATTAAGAAATAAGAAGAAAAGCACAGTTCCAACAAATTATGGGCAGCTTCTCCAGGGTACAATTTAAAACATTCAAGCAACTTAAAGCTGGAGTGCAATCCTCACCACAAAGAATTCTGCACCGTGTGTGTTTCCAATTGATTTTCCTTTGTCAGCTCGGAGAGACCTCCCCAGGTGGAAGCTGGTCTCCAAACATGGGAAATCACTGAAGCAACTGATACCGAGACTTTATTATGTATTGAACATGTGTGGTCTTTACTGTACCACTATTAAAGTTACAAAGCCAGATCCTTCCCAGGAAGAAGCCTGGTTGCCCCAAAGTTGGTTAGGGGTCCTGCGAGGCAGACCTGGAGGCAACAGAGCACCGTTATCCCAGGTGAAGCTGCCACCTGGAGAAAACACGAACGCCTGGGTCTCTTCCTTTCGTACAGTGCTTCCTACTCCTCCAGTAGCTGCACTGGATGGGCTACAGCAACAGCTCCTCTGCCTCGCACACTCTGGGTACACCAGGGCTTCGTTTCCCAAAGCAGATTTGCTTCCTAGGGGGATTTCACACTTCATCACTCAGCTCCTCTTTCCAGTGCATTTGAATCCTGGATAAAGGCAGGGGTGAGAATTCAGACCGCCTGTATCCTCATGTATCAAGTAAAACTACTGACCCATCAACGTAACCCTGTTAGTGAGCATGGAGCTACACTGCACAGATCAGGACAGAGTTAGGTATCTTAGTTACTGTACCTTAAGATACAGTACTCTAACATAAACATATTTTCCAGATTCCTCTGTCCTTCCCTCTCTTCCTTTGCTGCATGTATTTCCCTGTGATATGGGTGAAAACAGTAAGTTTCTGCTCTTAGTTCTAGACCCTGATGTGACAGATAGTCCAGGGTATCAGGAGCCCCACCAACAGTAAGCTTAGCCTCAGTAAGTAAGCTATTAACATCACACTGCTCAAGGAAAAGCACAGTAACTTGTACAGCATATAATTTCAAAAACCCTTTTAAGATACTTTTTTAGATTATATAGTGTTTTAAAGACAACAGCAGAGACATCAATGAAACTAAATCCTCCCAAAGCAAGGATGATTTTTGCCCTCTGCACCCATAAGCGGACAGAAGTGCGTATCAGCCCCACTGAATTACTTTTATTGAACTTAATTCTGAGAAATACATCACAGCAACATAACGTGAGACTTCAGAAAACCAGATCCACGGTGCTGATGCAAACAAGTGCAGACCCATAGATTTACAGCCCTGAATTACCAGCTCAAGAATTTCAAGCCAAAAATGTTTTAAGGAACCACACTGTTAATTTTTGGATTAAAAAAAAACCAGACCTAGTTTATTATACTTTATTCAGAATGAAAAGCATCCTTATAAGGAGCAGAAAGGCTGCCCTTCTCATTCTGGATGTGCTTTCTTGACCACTTTGAGACCACATATTGTCCACTATGCCTGAAAATCCTCAGCAGTGGTGTTCGGAGCTGCACCCAAAGGACAGCACCACCACTGCAAAAAATAAATAATCAGCCCTCTGCTCAGAAAGAGCCAATTTAGCTTGATAAGAAACAAAACTACTTGAGGGACAGGACGCACCAAATTTTCCATGCTCTGCTAAGTATCCTCTGATGCACGCTAAGTTTTGATGCAAGCCATGCCAGTCTAAAGATGAAAAAGAAGTCAACAGAGTCAAACTGATGTAAATCTAGACTGATTGTGATCAAAGTCCAATCCTGCATTCACACAGCCATGCTTATTTTACCCAGATTTACTTTAGATCAAAATATGATGTTATCAATTCTACTGCAGCTGAGCAAGGAACATGCCAGGCACGGATGAGGTCCCAACAGTTTTAGGCACAGAACACACAAGGAACAAAAAACTACACAGCCATACATGACACACGGCTTATTTTCTTTCTTTTTTTTTAAACGGACCCTAAAACACAGTAATACTTAAGACTAACGGTGTACAATTTTTTAACTACTGTAAGCTCTAGCTCACTGAACCATCGCTGAAGAATCTTGTAGTGCTTTCCTTTCTAAGTGTACTTTATGGTTAAGTGGGTGAATCACAAGGGGGAAATAAAAGAGGAATTGATATCATAGTTCCCTCTGGGGAAAAAAAAGGTATGTTTGTGTGGTTCACCTCGTATCACAGAAAAAGAGATCTTAAGAATCACAGCTGTGACAAATGGTGGGAAAAGTTATTGATCTAAGAGAATTCACTTTTACTATAAGGGCTGGTACTTTTACTTATTTAATAAAGGCCTGGCGTCAAATCACTGTGAATTTCAGGATTATCTAATTCTATCTAATCTCATTCAATCACTGATGCTCCAGACTGTGGCAGAAAGGAATGCTTGCCCTTTCCTGTCTTCAGGGGCTATCTCCGGTTACCCTAGCAACACAGCAAAAGCAGCTTCGGCAGAGCCGAGTACCACCTATCACATCCATCGCCAGATAAAAAGAAAGGATGGGGTTACAAGGGAGTTTTTGCAATTTGATGGGTAGAGATAGGCAGAACAGTAGCTACCACTGGAGAGGAATCTACTCATAACTCTGAATTAGCAAGGCCCCAGGGACACGGCGATGAACACGAGCTCCTAGGGGTAAGACGCTCACAGACAGACCACGGACCAGTCTGGTGAAGTGGTCTGCTTTCTTTCAAGAGAAAAGTTTTGTGCTAAGAAGCTGCGGTGATTAAGAGGCCCGAGTTAACTGAAGCTGTTTAAAATCCCAGCGCTGCCTTTTAAACGATCCGAAGCAATCGTACCTCCTGACGCTAAACCGGGAATCAGCTGCAAGCCAATACACAACTTTGCTGCAGTGCCATCATCAGAAATATTTTAGAAGCAGATGTATTTTCCAGACCACAAGGCTGACGGGTATCTCTTCTATCATCAGAAGCTCCGAAGTTTTCCTGCTTCTTAGTTATCTGCCAACTACTGAAGAAAGGTTCTACCTTCCTACCTGAGCAGCACAATGCAAGAAATGACGGCTACTGCCCATTGTCTTACAGCTGAAGACAGAAAATGCTGCTATTTTCGAAATACTAATTAAACCTCATCATGTTACACCACGACAAAACACAAGGCAGCACCGAGGCCCAGGCTGCGCTGTGTCAGTGGGCAGCAGTGCAGTGCTCGCCCCCAGACAACTGCCTCCAGCTCGCACCGAGCCGCGGCGCGGCCTCTGCACCGCTTCGGGAGACCTGAGCAATGGACGCGTGCTGGTAAACGCAGCAACTTTGGCAAACATATAGGAGATCTCCACTAGCCAAAGCTGCTGCAGCAGCACAAATGCGGATGAACAATTAGTGTGCAAAATAATGGGAGCTTTCAGCTGTTCAATCCCTCAAGGAGCGGCAGGACGCTTCAGGTTCCATCCCTGCCTGCTGCTCACCCGCTTATACCGCCAGTCCCCTTCCCAGCTGCAACTCGGGGTCAGATCCTGTTCACCTTTCCCCCCAGGTGGAAAAAAGCAGGGCTGCTGGGACAACAGTCAGCACTCGCTGCGTCTGCACGCGTTGCACCGCGGCGGGGCTGCCTCCAGCGACCCGGCTCTGTGGAGGCTGCTAGTGCAGGTGCCCGCCCGGCTGGAGATAGGGAAGATTTAGAAAGCTGACTTTGTACATCGATGGAAGCTTAACGTGAGGGATCTGACATGGGGGACTATTTTCATACAGAAAATCAAAAGCACGGGGCAAATTTTGGCTTGAAAGTATTCCTGGATTTTGCAGCTTCATATGCATGTGCCAAATACAGTGAAATTGGTAAAATTCAGAAGTTGCGCATTGACTAGAACTACAATAAATTAACAAGAACCTTCCATGCTTGGGAAGTCCCTTCATCCATCCCTCCTCCTCCTCAGACTCGTTACAACAAAATCCCACATCAGATTATATTTATGACCCAAGGGAATGTGTAATTTCCTCTCTGTTCTCACTGTTCTGTTTTTTTTTTGTTGTTGTTTTCTTTTTTTTTAAATAACAGAGGCAAAAATAAAAGAAAGGAAATGCATTATTACTCCGGCAGTGGAGGTGGAACGTCCAGAAGATTTACCTTCAGACAGGAGCAGAATAAGAGTAAAGCAGGGAAGCTAAAGAGCATGCTCTCCATTTTACTTACAAACCTGCGACAATAAATAACTCTCCAGGAGATGCCTTTTCATCACCCTTAACACAAATTTGGGACACAGAGCCTGATAATGAGTTTTCACTGACATCTACCAGAAGTGAGGAAGCTGAATATCTCCAAACAGAAAAGAGCCCTGAAATGGTGAGAATGGTGTGTGTCCAGCTGTTGACTCAGTGAAGATGATGCATTTCAACCTGGAGGAGGAAGAAGGGAGAGAAGAGGGCAGAGATGCTAAAGGAGAGTCAGCACTGGCATCTGCTGTGTAGCAAGGAGTTTTCCAGACAAAGGAAACAGACCATGCATAAGAGAAACAGAGTAAGACAATCCAGAAGGGAGGGAGAGAAAGAGAAGGAGAGAAGGGGGGAAAAAAAAGAATTATAGACAAAACAAAGTCATTTTGCAAGCACACAATTCGGACCAAGCATTACTTCATTACAAACAGCGTGGATCTCCTTGCCAGCGTCTGGGGCCAATAGGAGACGGCCTCTCTGGTCTGCTCTCATGGCTGACCCAGAACGAGCAATCTGAAAAGTTCATCAGCTCTGCAAACTTAAACTAGTTCATAGTCTTAAAACCTCGGGAAAAGAAAAATGAACAGAGTTTATGAGGGAGTTAATTCTGGTCCTTTAGTCACCTCTGCCATTTAGATCCCGTGTTCACTAAAGGCATTTGCCACCAGGCTCCAAATTAGCACGGATCCCTTTGAATAAGGCCAGCAGGTTTGGACATAGACCACTGCAAATTAAAACCAGGTGTCTGTGCCCTGAAGCAGCAGAGACAGCCCTAAGCAGTTTAATGACATCTCTAAATAATTTTGACAGCAAAATTACTTATCCTATCTCACCTTTACACTGCCCTTGACACACCACTAACAAGATGCTGCTGCTTCCACTGCTTTTATATATTTATTTATCCATCTTTCTGCCCATGCGCGACTTTCTTTGCCTCAGACCAGCAGATTTTCCAGGCCTGGCGGAGCACAAACTCAGCAGCTCGCCAGGCGAGCAGCGCTGCCTGCAAAGCCCATCCCGCATCGGCTGCCTTCGCGTGTTAGACCCCCTCCGCTGAGCCCAGCCGAGGGTGCAGCACCACGGCAGCATCAGAGCGATGCTCTGCCTTGGCTCTCCCGGGAATCAGCACCACTCCAAGCCGGCGGGTTAGCCCGGCCCGTTACTCACAGACACTTCCAAACACGAACCCGAACTCTCAGGTGGGGCTTCCTCGCTCCTCCCATCACACGAGACCTTTTGCGCTCAGTTTCTCCTCACTGCTCAGCACAACAGTAGAAATCTTCGCTGCAGCTTCTGCACTACAGCAGACCTCCCCCACTTGGACCTCTTTAAAATCCACAGGAAGATAAAATTATTTTCCTAAGCCATAGCTGCTTATACATCTCTGCTGTTCGCTCACGAGACTGCAATCCAATTAATATTTTCCTTTCCAGAGGGTATTTAATAATCCACAGAATTAAACCCTTCAGTATTGTGCTGGCACTCTCAGTGCTATTGATCTGGGTTTGCTCTGCCCCTGCGTAAAACAACCACCAGCCGTTTTT
The DNA here is from genome assembly GCA_013399115.1 of Anseranas semipalmata. Taxonomy (NCBI): domain Eukaryota; kingdom Metazoa; phylum Chordata; class Aves; order Anseriformes; family Anseranatidae; genus Anseranas; species Anseranas semipalmata. The sequence goes on from VXAA01000439.1 coordinate 291,095, forward strand.
AGCGGCGCACCACCCACCCTCCAAACCTCTGACACTGGACAGCACCGTGCAGGTGCAGCGTGCCCCGTTCCTGAGCTGAGCGTGAGGGCCAGCAGGAATAACTTGCAATGCGGAACACGCTCAGGAGCACCTCATCCCCACTGATCCCCACCTCCGGCTGTCGGTTTTCCCTTGCAAAGTGCTGTACAACCCAAGAGCGGCCGATTTCAGGGCCCCTGCAGTGAGAGCAGCACACGAACATGCTCCCGCTGCCTTGGGATGTGAAAGCCTTGCAAGCTGAGGCTGTGGGCTCAGCCTCTGCACCTCTCCCAGTACGGGCGGGAGGGGTGAGCCCCTCACTCCGCTTGGAAGCACCGCATGCCGTATCCCCTGTCTCTCTGTGAAGGTGGTGCCTGACAGATTTTGGATAAACTTCTGTTAAGAGCTCAAATTTAACTTAGAAGTTTGCAGTACAACACACACGCTCTAAAAATCACCTGAGCGAAGTCCGTTTTAAAAAAAAAAAAAAAAGCAAGCCTCCAACAAATGCTAACCTAAACTAAAATGCGCTGGATTAAAAGCAACAATCCGAATCAGCATGAAACCACAAATAAAAATCAACAGACTGTGCCAAAGACCTTGGGGGGATAAAAAAGTTTATAAGTCTGCTTTACAGAGGGGCTTTTTGCACATTCATAAGGCAGCCCCCAGAGACACGAAGGCAAAGTTATGAACAGCCCCCTTCACATAAACCCCAAGACTCTCCAGCTCCAATCCTTGAGGCCACAGCAGCTCAGAAAGGAACCTAAATCTAATCTATTCAGTTAAAAGTAAATTTTCAGACTTAATCCTGCCTCTACAGGCAGCCAACTAAATTTCCCAGCAGCAGGCGAAGCCCTCTTCTCGCAGGAACGTTCCCTTGCAAGACTCACGCCCAGCGCAGCAGACTCCCCGCTTCGGGCCAGCCTCTGAATTGGGGTCCCACCGGCGCTCCCCTCGTTGCCCCGCGCAGCTCCGATCCTGGCTCCGGGGCGAGGTGCGGAGCAGCGGTGGCAGGAGGGCATCCCCGGGGCCGGGCAGCGAATGCAGCTGCAGCCAGAGCCAGCGGGAGAAGTCACACGCGGCCACGCTTGGAGGGAGGTGCAGAGCTGCCCCTGCCCCTCTGAAACGGGGAGGCAGCAGAACGCCCAGCAGCCTTAGGGCTAAATAACAGGGACTTTGCTGATTGCTGTCACTTTGTTTTTAAATAAGCAGATATTTACTTTTTCCGTCCTTGACAAAGTCTTGGACTAATGCCTTATCTTCAGGGGCATCGAAAGAAAGCAACAACAACAAAGCAAAAAAGAAGCAAATAAAAAGAATCACATATAAATCAAATCAAGAGCAAAACACCGCCCCAGTAACCAAACAAATTACCACCGTCATCGGCCAAGTTATGCGCAATTACCATGTGTCTTGACATGCAATGAAGGAAACGGAGTAAAAAAAAATATTCTATCCTGCTTTTTGTTTTGCTTGTTTTGCTTGAATGCAGCCGTATCATTTTTTTAAAAAGCCAGTCTTTTTAAAAGCCTGCCTCTCCTTCTTTACCTGTGACCTGAACCTCAAACCCCAACACGGGCAGCCTTTCAAACGGACACCCTTCCCATGAAAAGATGGGAGAAGGGGATGAGGAGCAGCCCATGTCCAGTCCTAGCTCACCTGCAGAGGCAGCATGGCTGGCATGAAGCACACAGTAAGGGTCGCGCTCTGACAGGGGCAACAGTCACAGTAAATGCATCGTAAGAAATACCTGTTCTCTGTTACATTGGATACGCCATGCCAGACTTTCAAATCTAAGACATTTTGTTTTAGCGGTAAAGATTTTAGTGCTGTTCTCAACAAGAATCATCAGGTTTCCCCATCCCTCCGGCCACACAGACCACCGCCAGCGAGCACAGGTCACGTCCAAGACCCAGGGTAACAGCCCTGCCCCTGCCGCGGGTTTGAAAGCAGAGAGGAGTATCGGGAGTGGTATCTGGTGCGCGCAGGGAGGCTCGGAGGGGACAGAGGGAACCTGCAGGGAACGGGATTCACCAGAATGGACTGGAACCCATCCAGGGCTCCAAGCGAGACAAACCGTGTCTGCCCAGAACTGACGCATGCAAATGTGGGGGAAGACCCCTGCTCACATCTGACAGCTTCTTTCATGAACACTTGGCATCCCGTGCCTCCAAAAAAACTGTAGGGACCGAGACCTGCACGGCTTCTCCCCTCCAGAACTGAGAAGCCTCTGGTGCAAAGGGTATGGAGAAAGGAGGACGGCAAGATCGGGGGCACAGTCACTCCCCAGAAGGGCATGGGGACCGGGGTGAGCATGCAGCACCCCATTCCCCTTCTCTGCGGAGAGCGCGCCCGCCGGGGAAGGATGGCTGTGCCCCGCCAGCCCCCAGCGCGGCACAGGGCGTGCATGCGGTCCCGGGACCCTCCTGCCTCCCCCCATCACGGGGGTCCTCCCTGCACCCCACAGCTGGGCACGACCTCCTCCACCCCCGCCGGCCCCGAGGGGCCCCCCTGCCTTCCCTGCCTTCCCTGGCCGGCAGCAGCTCCTCCTGGCCCCGGCTGATGGATGGGTGGATGGACGGATGGATGGATGGGTGGGTGGATGGATGGATGGGTGGATGGGTGGATGGGTGGATGGGTGGATGGATGGATGGATGGATGGATGGATGACGCCGCGGGGGCGGCCGCTGCCCGGGGAGAGGAGGCGCCAGGGCGGCCGGCGCGCCGCGGC
>VXAA01000465.1:0-158729 GCA_013399115.1 Anseranas semipalmata
GGTGGGAGGGTGGGAAAAAGAAAGCAGTGGCCTGAAGGGCAGTCAGTACAGTACTGCTTAGGTCTCCAAATTAATCCTTAAACCGTAGCTGAGTCATATTTTTATGGAAATTGGTTTCATTCTTTGAGTAGGGAACTTCATTGTGGTGACCAGAAAAGGTACATTTGTGCCATGCCATTGTCTTACTTCCAAGCCCTGTAGGGAGCGATGAGTTTGGCACTTCCCATGCACTAATTTCAGTGTGATTTGAAGGTTGGAGTAGACTTCAGTGTGAGCTGCTGTGTATCCATCACTTCTAAAAATTGGATCACTTATTTAGGAGCTAATGAATTTTAGGAGTTAAACTTGCTGTTTTTTTGTTTTTTTTTTTTTAATCTCAGCTTAGGTTAACATGAAGCAAAGCTTTGAACAACCTTGGACTTTTCCAAAATGACTTTAGTAGTGAAGACAAAACAAGGGTTGTTACCTGCTGCTTCAGCCTATCCTTTAGCAGGTCCCTGCAAGAAGAGAAGGGGGAAGAGGCAAAGGGGAGGCTGTGTGCTGCTGGCAGCACCTGGGATCTCCCCCCACCCCAGTGATGAGGGCTGGAGCAGTATGATTGCACTGGCTGTTTCCTGGCTCCAGTCACCCAAATCAGTGTGTTGGTCAGTGTAGCAGACTTGAGGGATGCTGAAATAACTTTACTCAAAAGTTATTGACGGGTCTAGAAAATTGTCTGGAAAGCCCTGAAGAGAGAATTGATGTTTGTTGTACTCTTCCTTACTCCCACTTCATACTGCCTAGAATTTTTGAAAACAAATGCATAATGGAAGTCTTTCAGGTTATTCAGGTAATACCTATGATACAGGCAGTTAAAAATTCTTTAGAAGGGTTGCACTAAATCAGCAAGGAGCTGTGACTGTTTCAGCTGAGGGCATCCATGAACCTGAATTTGCTTTAACAAACCTTGTTAACCAGGGCTTAAATGGTTTCAGCATGTGCTGTCAGGTGTCTGGAATAAATAGTTTTCCTCATTCTCCTGGATAAGCAGAGAAAAAAAAATGTAAAAAATCACGTTTATGCAAATGTGTTCAAACAGTTTTGGAGTATATATGGTACATGAAATGTTACTTGTTCATTATAGGTGTTCACAAGCATTAAAAAAATTCCAAATAACTTCACAGCTATATGCAGAGAAGGTATAAAACCTCTAATATGGTTATGAATGTTCTTCCTTGGGAAATATAGTTGGAATACCTGCCTTTGCTTACAAACTTATGTGGGTAGTGCTCCTGATGTGTTTTTGAAGTGTAAGTTTAGTTGCTGGCAAAGGTGGTTTAGAGTTACCCTTTCTGAACACCTGAACTACTCTAAAAGTCAGGGACACTGTCTCCATGTTTCTTTCTGTGTAATGAAATCCTCTTCCAGTGTTTTAAAACTTCAGCTTAGGGATAGACCATTGCATTTTCCAGTGAACCATGTCAGGCTTAAACCCTGCCAGGTGCTGGTGTATGGGGAGCTCATCCAGGTGGGGAGGGTGTTTGTTTTAAACCAGATTAGGGCATTCAAGGGTCTACGGCAGATTCTCCATTACTGATGTTCAAGCCTCTAAATATCAGGATCTATGTCTGCAGACTGATCCCTGCAGTGAACTAAGCAGTTATGGAACAAAATGGTGATTTTTTTTTTTTTGCATAAGCTTGATGCTGCATTCAGCATGTTTTTTTTAATATATATTTTTCCTTTACTCCTGTTAGTTCCCGTAATTAAAATATACGAGCACTTGTTCTTAACTTCACTACTGATAGTGAAGTGCCTGAAGGATACCACAATGTGTTTGACCCATCTGTCTTTGAGCACAATCTATGCTTGGAGTAGACATTATGTAGTTGACACTCTTACACCTTTTTTTTTTTTTTTTTTTTAAGAACCATTACAACTTTGGGCATGAATACCACACTATGGGGGAAAGACTTCATCAAATATTTCTAGCCAAAGCTGTGAGGAAAGTAAAATTTTCATTCTAAAATAAAGGTAAGCCAGAGAAGGTGAAAGAGACAACTTGGTGAAAAAACGAATAGCTGGCAAAGGAGAGAGAAGAAATGAGAAAGACTGAACTTATATCTTCAGTTGTTTTTCCACACTTCTGCAAATAGCAGGCTGGTGTTGCTTTTATTGCTTTGCTAACAGTGCTGTTGAAGGATTAGCCTTTCACCCTGGCTCCTTTTTCTTCATTTTCTTTAAATTTGATCAACCTTCAGCTGGCAGCCATGGCTCCCTTTAGGCCTGTGGAGTGCTAAAGTTTTTGCAGTGCAGTATTAGAATTGGGGGTGTGTCTCTGTCAAAGCTTTTAGCATCATTCTTCAAGCTAATTCTTGGTTTCTCATGCTATTGGCAAATACTTCATTTGGGTTTTTAGTCTGCAGTTGCTGCAGAAAGTCTTGGTGATCTTTTCCAATTTGAGTAACTTCAGCATTGACTTTTGCCCCCCCATCATTCATTTATTCATTTCCTTTTCTTATATTTTCATTTCCAGTCAGGCATGTATGCAAAAGTACTGGGTTATATTTAGATGGTACTGTACCTCTGGAGTCAGAAATCTCACTTTCCTTGTGGGATATTATCCTACCTCAACTCACTTGTGTATAACTTGTCCTAGGCCTGCATAATGCCTAATATCATGGCATAAGGTTATTTCTTTCAGTGTTTAGATTGTTAGGGTAGTGCTCTCTAGTTTCAAATCCTTACTGAATAAAGAAGCAGTATTTCATTTATGTTCATCTGCCTTTTCTGCAGCGCACACAGAAGCAGCCAGCTGGGTAGTAAAGAATGATGTAGTACAGTGGCAGGAAAACACTCCTGGGTGTTCCTTGCTGCTGCTTCTGGCACCAAGACTTCAAGCCCTGCTGGGTCCTCAAAGGATTACGTTAATTTGGCTTGCTCAGATTTGAGAATCCTCTGAGACTTGAAACAATATTTGTTCTTCCGTACCTCAGATCTGATTTTTGTAGGGGGGGTAATAGTGACCAGTGACACTGAATTAAGTGGGGAAAATGTTGCCTCTGCTCTGACAGTGGGTGGAAAAAGGTTTATTTTGGAGCCATTCCCATTGCCCTCATTGTGTAGCAGAGCTTGTGCAGCACTCCCTGCCTCTTCTGGCATGCAGGGGGAAGACAGCCCAGAGCCAGTAACAACAGGTGGGCTGGTGCGGGAGGAGGCCAGTGTGGCTGTTCCCAGTGGGAAAACTGGGAGGCTGTAACTGGAAACACAAAGGTGGGGGGGGCGGGGGGTTTCCCTGCAGAATCCTGTGGAAGTACAAGATGGTCTGGCCTGGTGGCTTTTCTAGCAGTGCAGCAGCAGCAGCAGTGCACATGCTGGTGGAGCCAGGGGGCAGTTAGGAACAGCCAAAGGTGGAGATGGAGACCTGATACAGTGCACTTAAACTCTGTGGAAGTCCTTGTCCCATTCATCTGGGAAAGCCAAATCTGGGCAATTGATTGGCACCACAGAGCTGACAGACATAGGTAGACAGTTTTTTGTACTGTTTGAAAACTTGGTCTTAAATATGCAATTATGACACTTAAATTTTTAACCCCCCCCCAAAAAAAACAGTATTCAAGGAAAAACACATCCAACTCTTGTCCAATTCTCTTGAACAGTAATATCTACTAGGAAAGCTAATCATCGAGCTAAGTAAAGGAAGAAATGGATTTCATGATCTGAAAATGAACTGGTGTTGGGACCCGTGCAATGGGTTAACTTATTACTGGGGAAATATTAATTGACTGAGGAGTTTAAGTTCTGAAAGACTGTTTGTAAAATAAAAATGTTGACAAGTCTTTGACGGTTTGCTAAGCAGAACTCATGTCCCTTGGGATTATATGGTCGGGGATGAGCTTGCTTGTGTTGAGTTCTTTACAATGCTCAGAAGTGGTTTGCTGTCAGATGTTGAAAAGAGTTACTTTACATTTCACTAGAAGGAAGTGGGGAAAGTAGCTTTGTCTTTAGAAGTAGTTTCCAATCTTTAAAGTGGATATTCAGGTTCTTCCTTTTCTAAAGTGCATAATAAATATTTGCATCAGAGTGTTCACCATACTCATGAAAACAAAATTTTGAAACACATAATGCTCGTGTGTCTGAAGTGACTTACATCTATTGCTGCTTTTATGTTATACCTAGCAATTGGGTCCTACAGGCTCTGTGTTACTTGATGGCTGATAGCAAGATACAGACCAGCTTCCAAAAAGAAAGACTCATTGTAAGGACCATCCTAAGCCCAGCAAGGCACTTAGGCTGCTCAGTCAAAGGGGTGTGAATCAGTCTCTTAGCTTCAATGCAATTAGTTTAGCAGCTTAAGTTATACTTGGGGTTAACTGGTTTGAAGTTAGCCCTAATGTGGTGACTATGGAAAACATTAAGCTTTTTAACACAGCAATGTAAATGTTTGCTTCTAGTGGCCCCTGCTTTCAGTGAGGCTACCAAATGTTGCACTTATCTGTGAAAGTTATCATAGTGACCTGGTATTTTTAGTATGGTGTCTTTGGGACTGGCTTGCCCATCTCCTATATATATCCAGGGTTCATTCTGCTGCTTCCAACCTTTGCCAAACGCTCTGCAGCTCAGCATAAAACTTCAGTTATTACTTCTGAAAACTGAAAGGCTTAGCAATATTGCAGATTTCCATCTTTCCTAACATTTTGGCCTTCATACTGCGTATGCAGTCACTGTTTTGACAATATTTTACACTTCATTTTTCCAAGCAGCGTTTTATAAGATTAACTTGGATAGGAAGAATAGCTTCAGATTTATTAAGAGTAACTTGCATGTTCAGACAAATGCTGTGAGATATTGAGTAGTTTAAATCTTGAGCGTATGAACTGTAAATTAACATTAAAGGCCTCTCAACATCCATTACTCTGTTTAAATGGTTGTGCAGAATTACTAGTTGCCAGTAATTTCAACTTGAATACAAATATATCATCTGTTCTAATGTTGTTTTAACTCTTGAACTGCATGTCATGAGAAAAATATCTTAAAATTAAGCAATGGCAAGGCTGAATAGTGTAATGGATCATCAAGATTTTTATTGCCATTTAATAGAAGTTTCAGGTTTGCTTGCAGCTCAAATTACTATTTTTTCCTAAAAGTCAATGGTACTTTGCTGAGCGTAGTCCCAGAGGATAAAGCCCCATCTTGCTGGGACCACTGAGCTTCTTGACAGGCTGAGCATAAAAATCTGATGTGTGAAGACATGAAGAATGAACTTTCCTGTTATGAGAGCAGACTTTTTCTTTAAGTAAAGTAGCTTTTAAGGTGTACAGGCACAACAGTGAGGAGAGTTTTCACTACTGACTCTTTTTTGAATAAACAGTATTTCAGACCCCAGAGCTCTCTGTTTATCACATCTCTCAAGTGTGAAAGAGTTGGACATAGACGATAAATCAGTGAAAACCCCATAGGATATACTGTAGGATGCGTTGCAGAGCAGAATCTAAGAGCAGAACTTCTGGTGAAGAGTCTGTCACTTCCAGTTCACTAGCAGTTGTGAACAACAGCTTTGCATCTTAATACTGCAACAGCTTATTGATATGCACTATAAGCTGAGGACTGGGGTCTATGCTTCCCAAGGAATTTAGGAAGCCTGGTGGCAAGTACTCAGTGTGTTTGAAGATTGAAATTGGAAACCCTGGCTATTGACATCAGGACTGTGCTAGTACCTATCCATGATAGTACCCTTCTCATGGTGTTGCCACATATTCATCTTACTGCAGTGTATACCTGCTTATCCTGCTACCTGTTGTCTTTGCCCCTTCCCATGATATTGCTGCAGGATGTGCAGTACTAGGCCATAAAACCTTACTTCGTCATCCACTCCTCACAACCTGCTACACATCCTTTTTTTTTTTTTCCACCCCACAAAGCTAAACAACACAAAGTAGGGAGTTGGAAATTCATTACTTTTTCTCAGAACTTATCATGCCTGATTTTTTTTTTTTTTAAACCACATGGGGACTCAGATCCTTTGAAGTTCCTTGATTAGTGTTTGGGGGAGAATAAAATGCCAGTTTAAGCTTCTGATCTTTCATAACAGAATATAGAACTCCAGTGTTCAAATTTATGCTTAAAGCAGCTGTTCTAGAGTCACACTTTTCCAGGCTAATTAATTACTGGTTAAGAACGACTAAAGCTTGATTATATTGAATTTTGTATTTCAGCTTCCATCTGTGGTGAAATCAAGATGTATTCAGCTTTATGATCATTCATGGAGATGGCTTGATTTTTATTCTTATGGATTACAAATTCCTCGTTTACTCATTGTCTGTGCATGTTAGGAATGACCCTACTAAAACTTACTTGGGATCATTATCATGCACTGTTAGTTGAAACTGGAGGTGAGAAAAGGTACACACTAACAATAGCCTGGCTCTGTCCCTGTGTTTGCAGTACCCAGCTGGTATGTGCCAATGCTGATCTGTGCTAATGCGCAATAATAGTACCTGGCAGCTAGTTGTGTTGATTGACCACTTGTTTATTCAGTTGCTGTGCTTATGCAGACAATTAATGCTTCCATACCTAAATTCTCTTGTTTTTAGATCTAACTACCACTGACTTCACCACCAGTGTGAAACCGAGTGCTCAGAATAAATACAGAAAAGGAGAGATTTGTCCTTGTTGCTAGTCTTAATAGTTTTTTTTACAGAGATTAGAAACTCATTTTCCTTAAGACCATACAAAATGAAACAGATTATTTCTTAAATCAAAGTATACATTTAGAATGATTTTGCAAAACAATAACACTTTTGTCAGCATGCAAGTTTTGTGTGCTGTGAAGCTGTAATGACAAATGCCTTGTGGAATAATTGCTGTTTAAATAGTGGTCATGCCCATTCAGCGCAGCAGTGAAAGGTGGGGACAGTTGCTGATTTTATCAACTTGAAAACCTGCATATTGTTGTAGTTATACAGATGATGGTAAACTTTTTTCTGTGGAGGAACAGGGATTTACTTGGTAAGATTTCTAAGATTTTTGTGCTTAGTGCATTTTCTAGTCTCTTGCTCACATATCTTTTATCTTTTGGTTTACTTGTGTTTTTTTTGCACTTAAAATAACTGTTCATGCCAATGAATGTAGCTGAGGTTGACCTGGAGTGTGTTCAAGCTGAAGTTTGTATGTTCCTAATCCAAGGTCTCCTTCACAAATATCTTCCTTGCCTGTAGCCTGGGTGCAGCCGGTTCTGTCCTGTGCTGGCACTGGTACATGAGCAGAGGATTCATAATTTTCAGTCAATTCATCATTATTTATGATATAATCTCTGTCCTCATTCTTCAGTTGATCCTGTATGTTTCAAACAAGGAAAAACATCAGTGGAAGTAACACTATATAGAGAAGGATTTTTAATAAAGCTTCAATGAAGAACAGGTCTGATGCAATTCCACTTTGAATTCCTATTAGTTATTTTTTTCAGCTACTAATTTACTTTATTGATCTCATCTTGATGTTGGTTAAAGCAAATAGTTGCTTACCATGGTCAGCTCTTGGGCTGTATTGGGAAACATAATTTACCATTTAGATCTTTAAGATAACTTCAGTGCTTAAATATCACTGTCAGCAGAACGGGGTGGCCAATATTTTCAGCATGACTGAATTATTTAAAATGTTGCCTATATTTGAAGCTCACAGTATGTGTGGCTATTCTTGAAAATGTAGCACTGCATCTTCTGAGACCACTCTACAGTCCTGAAGAAATCCATGTAATAATTAGGCTTGAAAATAATAGGCTTTGGAAAAGGGAATTTACTAAAGTTTCATTGAGTACAGGGGGTTTTGGGTTACACCTTAAATAATGTTAACCAAGCAAGGTACTTACACCATATGCACTGGGGCTGGTCAGAAGTCTGGCAACAGGATTACACCATTCAGGTAATGTTGTTGTGAGAGGTGGGCCGGCGTGGGTTAAAATAGGTTTTAGGTATCTGTGAAGTTTGTTAAAGAATATCTCCCATATGAGTTGGTACTCAGATGCTTCTATATTACACAAGGAAACTTCACTTCAAAGATTAAGGTAATAATCTAATCGGATAGAAACAAAGAAAACAGTATTTCTTTACTTGCCTGTTCCTTCATTGGTTCGACTGTCATTAGTCATGCTGACTAGATGCTCAACATCTGTCCTGAAGGGTACCAGAATGGCTGAAGGGGGTGTCATGGGATACAAAATGGAGAAGGAATTGAAAGAGAAGCAATATGCACTAAACTGTCCTGTTTGCTCTTCTCATCTGCTGATTGCTGTAAGAGCGCGATCTCTTATGCAATTGTAACAGGAAATACTTTAAGATGCAACTGTATCAGCTAGTTAAGTAAGAACAGTAGTGAACGCTTTCCTAAACACATGCACAGATCTTACAAAAGCCTGAGTATTTCTTCAATCAGCAAAGTATATTTCATCAAATATCAAGTTTCTTTATTGCTGGGAGTGTATATAAGTTGTTCTCTGTAATATTCTATTTTCAGCATTCAACACATTTGTTCTACACTTCATACATCAATGCTCCTTTATATAAAATTATGTAAATAAGAACAGGCTTTATGCTATTGTCTTGCACCTGTCTTTCCTATCTTTTCATCCAAAAGTGCTTTTTTGAGATAAAAGAAATACCTGCTCATCTTGAGCAATTATATCATCCTTATATCTGTCAATAATAGTTCTCCTGAGGGTCCCTGAAGTTGACTCATCTTCTCTGCTACTTTTACTCGCAAATTTTCAGTGTTCTCTGGGAAGCAGGTCTGTCAGCTATTTTTGCTGCTAGGGAAAACTTTATTGATTGTTGTCCCTTTTTCTTTCCCCTGCCCTCACTCTCCCTCCCTCCTTAAAGAAGAAAGTAACAAATGTAAAACTGGTGACTTGAGCTCTGCAGCAATATTGTAGAAATACTGAGTAAGTTACAGTATGTCTTCAGCCTAACCCTTCCAGTACCACCTTTTTCTTTCAGAATTTTGACAATCACTGCTCTACACACTGTGTATGAACTTTGTCTACTGAAGAAACTGTCTTGTAAAACACCTTTATACTCTGTTACAGATTGAAAGGCTAGATAATCTGCTTGGCTGTCCTCTATGCTACAGCCATGGAAGTTGTTTTGTAGTCTGTTTCTTGCATGTGTATTTTTTCTGTGGATTTTTTTAAAATTGTTCCTGTCAGAAGATGATGTGATTCCTTCATCCAAGGTCATATACTGAGTTAATGTGAAAAATGAATGATGAGTCCACTTCAAAAAAGATTTTCAGGTTGTATATTGAAATCTGATCATAATGATCCAGGTGAGACCAGTCAAGGTGGGAATCTCATGATCAAATTACATAAGGAAAGTTTAGATCATTCTACTTCTCTAGGAACAAAATCAAACAAAACCTTTTCCTGGTCCAATCCTATTGGAAACATTAAGGAAAAAAGCTCAAAGTTCTAAGTAGTTGAGAACTATTATTAAAAAGCAATGCATGGAAGCTATCAATTAGAGTAGTTTTCTGAAATGCTGAAAACAAAACCTAATTAGAAAAGACAAAAATGGATGTAGGAACCTAATTCTAGGTTTTTAATCTCTGGAAATACTGGCTTTGTTATTGCAGATGACTTGAATTGTTTGAACTGAGTTGTCAGACCTAGCATGAAAAATAGAGGCTTGTAACGCAAGTTACATTTGATTGTACTGCATCCTGTCTGCTCTGCTCTTTTATTCTCTTCCAGAAGAAGTAACTGAAGATGAACATTCCTCTACACTTCCTCCTTAATCTGATCTCTCTGGCCTCCTGTATTAGCAGTCTTATAACTTTTTATAAAGAGTTTTATAGCCCTCAGTGAAATGTGTCCTCTTTACCTCCCATGCTATGTATGGATGGCACGCATGCTTGCATGAAGCCCAGCACCACATGAGATGGGAATAGGAGTTGTATGCTGAAATGGACAGCCTACTTGGCTGGCACAGAAGTCTTCAGTGCGGGGTTATCTGTCCTAATGTGCATCGCCACCACTTTTAGGATGAACTTCTGTCTGTGTTTAACTCTTTAGGTGCTATGCATGTACACTTTTTTAAATTGAGTGAAGGCTTCATTTTAGGCTGCGATGGGTCCTCTAAGCCCCCTTCCTTTTCCACATTTGTTGTGCATTGTCAATGTTTTTGCTTTGCAGTCTCTTGAGATGCAGTTGAAAGTTAAGTCTGTTTTCTTGCACCTGTGATGCTTCTGAATTTGTAATAAATTTACCTCTTTGTTCCTTTAGCTAGTAATTATTCAGCCCTTTTAAAAAAAAAGCTTAACTTGCATGGGCCTATTTTTCATCATTTTAATGACCTGTGCCATAAATGTTTCCTCTTTATTGTTGACACAGTTGCTTTATAGTATTACAGACATAATCATGTTGTTCAGTGCAGCATGAAAGAGGAATTCTAATCCATGTGTGATGCTGGCATTTCAAAAGTATATCAGACATGGGTCTACAGCATTTTAAGGCTGGCAAAAATCTTATCTCACTCCAGCTGCTCTGGTTACATCTCCAGGGATTTAAATTTAAATACAGTAATAGAAAAGGGTGGATTTTGCACTAAGGCTAATTTAAAAAATGGGAGAAACTAAGTGTAAAACTTAGCGGAACTCAGAAATTACTGCCTAACCAAATCTATGCCTTCGTAATTCAGAGATGGGGAAAAGATAGCAGGAAAATGTTGTATCAATCAACACACTCTGACATGCATTTCAGCCCTCTGTAGGCAGAACATGCATGTCTCAATACCATATGATATAGTGGTTAAAAAACATTATTAGAAAGGTGGTAACTTCTAAGTTGGTAAACTGAGATTGAGATGTCTGTGTATGCACATGTATGGAATATAATCCATATACAGTGCTGGTGTGTTAACATGCCTTCACTTTTGAAATCAAACACTAAATTTTCTATTGACTTCCTCTCCCCAGGCTGCTTCTCTCTGTTCACGTCTCCACAAATCTTTACCCTGGGTCCCCTCACTGCTATTTGAACATCCCTTTGCTTTGGCAGTTCCAGTCTGCCCTCCCCACTGGCCAGACATGGTTCCTCTTCCTTCCTTACTGCCACCAGACTCAGCAACTAAATAAATGCTTACTCCTCCCTGGTTCAGCTTCTGTCTTTCTGAGTTTGAATAATGAGACTTCCTTTTGCCCAGCAGTAAGCAGACAGTGCTCTTGCAGAGAAGATGGTCAGCAAGACACCACTTTGTCTCATCTGCAGGGGAGTTTACAATATCTGGCCAATGTAGCCTGAACTGAAACACAGATGGGTGGCTTGCTAGGGCTGATTAGGCTGAGCAAGTCAAACAGGCTGTTGGAGGACACAGCATGCTCAAAAGCAACAGGACCTTCAGTATTTTGCTCTTGAGATTGAAGAAGTTTGAGTGTATGAATAACAAACTTCACAGAAGCTTCACAGTGGGATCTTGTTCATGCTGGACTTTGAAATCTCTAGGGTAGGATTTGAGGTCTTTCCTTGAAATACAGATCACTTCAATAATCTCTTCAGGATTTTTAAGGGGAAAAACTTGGAATTGTTTGATTTTTATCCACCCCATCTGCCTGAAACAAATGGTTATTACAAAATTGGTCCTCCCATACATCAAATGGGTCAGATTACTTTGTAATTTTTTAAACAAAGTCCTCAAATGAGAGATTTCAGGTAATCCTGATGAGAAATGGTAATGCCAGGAGCTGTACATTCAGGATTTCTATTATGCAGAAAAATGAGACTTCAAAATAGTTATAAAAATATATATTAGCTTCATATCAAAATGGAAAAAAAAATCTTTTCTTTCAGTCAGTAAGTTTGAAATGACTACATTTTTGTTAAATTGACATGTTATGTCAATTTTAAGAACGTAAAATTGCTATTTATCTTTTTGACTTAATGGCATTAGCATGTTCAAAGAGAAAAATATGGCAGAAATGTTGTGCCTGTTCTGACTCCAAGGCTTAAAGGAGATGCATTTTTCTTTTGCTTCAGGAGCGGAGTCCTATTCCAACTGCCCTATTCCAATTTTGCTGAAAATTATAATAACTGCCGTGCCCTTATTTTCTCTATGCTTGACTGGAGCTTTTGAGAGAAAACAAATTTATAGTTTGAAGACAAAAAAGCAAAATTCTATGAGCAGAAGAGGTGGCCACAGTTTAAATACATATGGCAGCTCAGCTTCAGCTCTATAAAACACTGCATTAGGCTCGGAAGGTGTTTTCTGCCTTTTGCTTCATTGCATAATGGTGCCTCTAACTCAAGGTAATCCCAACCCACCCAAAGGCAAATACACTCACACTACAATATTTACTATTAAAAAGTTCCAAAGTACAGAAATTCTTGTGATAATAGTCAAAATTACATCTAGTGATTTTTCCAGAGACTACTTTCCTATATCAGGTAAGCTGTGTCATAAGTAGACATTTGTTAAAGCTATGTTCTTAAATATTCCATTGCTAGGTGTTACATTTCTGCTGTATGTGTAAGTCTCTAGAGGCAAATGTTGCCACTCCCAGACTCTTTCCTTTGTACAATGTTTTTAAGGTTTTTGAGGATTGTGGCTTTTATTTTGAAATGTCCCTCTTGGGAATATTTTTATTTAAACTGGAGTTTTTAAATTAGTTACGAGGTTTTAGTATTTCTCTTTTTTGTATTTATGAAGAAATGTATATAAGAAAGATACGAAGGAAGAGAGAACACTTCTGTTCATTCAGTATGTTTTTCATGGTAAGAACAAATGATATTTTGTTCCTTGGAGAGCTGCAGTTTTAAAAAGTGATTTTGATACTAGCTATGTGATAGCCTAAAAAGCAAACATTTCCATTTTGGTAATGTTTGAGTAGGAGCAGGCAAACCATGAAACTCTGATTATCTGGCTAAGTTCTGTATGTGGCTGAGTGCTGCTAGCAGCTGACTGAGATTGTTTGGTAACTTACACAACAGCTTGTGTGTGGTGAGGCACAGAGACATCTCTGGGACTTGAATGTGTGCACAGCAGGTTAAGATTGAGGGGTCTCTCGTCCTGACTCTTGTAATGGAGAATGATCTTTTCTCTTGTACCAGGAAATTCTCTTCAGAAGATGGGGAGTTATCAGTGTAGAGTGCTTGAAAAAGGGAGGGCATGATTATACTGAATTTAATCATTAGAATAACAAGTATATTTTTGAAAAGACCATGAGATCTACAGTGATTGTGTAAAGATAACCTAATCTGCATTGTGGAGAAAGTTGAGGAGTGACTAAATCTGGTATAAGTGATAATTTGTTATTGATATTGGCGAATACTGCTCTGGTTCTTTGACTTTTTTAATCCACTCCCTAAATCCCACTACTGTTTTAATTTCAAATAGTAAACAACTGAAGACAAATGGAATTGTACTGTAGTCCTGCAAAGCCAAATTATTGGGCCTCTTTGATTTTTAGATTCATTCTCTGTCATGTCTGAGAGCAGGGATGGTGGATGAAAATCAGGAGTAATAAAAACTAGTTCAATGCACCTGCATAGGAAAGTCTATCTGACTGTAAGGTTCTAGACCCAGATGTGTCAGACCCAAAGAACAAACTCTGGCTTTCATGCAGAATATGGCTAAAATTTTGAAGCTTTTGGCTTTGGAATTATTGTAGAGATGTGTGCAAAATGGAAGAAATCAGAATTGATCTTACTTGGGTCTTTTTATGGATAAGTAGCTGCAGGCTGGGAAGTAGCTTGTTCTCTAGTGTGCACAGAGTAAAATGTCTGGTATATTTGCAGACCGTGAGCTTACTGAAGATGAGGGGAAAATTGAGACATCTTACTCGGTTATTTGAAGCCTATTATATTCCAAATTTAACACCTCCTTACAAAGAAAAAGATCTGAGACGTAAATGGAGACTTGCTTATATAATTGAATGGGTGATGCAGCTACTCTTGAAAACAGAAGGATAGGGCATGTGGAAGGATAGAAGAATACTCGTATAAGACTCCACGAATACGTGAGCAGGCACTAATGTCAGACAAATTAACAATAGAAAGCTTTGGAAGATGCAGACTGTGAGACAGCTACAGAGAAGGAAAAAACCTCCCTGAAGTCAGCTGTAAAATAAAAACAAGGAAATGACTGTCTAACAATAATCTCTCTGACCAAAATACAACCAAATAAAAAAAACCTTCCTGATGAGGTTGCGCAGGAGTCAGCTACACACACAGTGAAGAGTTAAGACTGTTACACTAGTGACATCAACCATATAATTCATTATGGAAAAGTGTATATTAAAGTCAGAGCGTAGCTTTCAACAGGATATTGCATAGGGGGAGGCAAAGGAAACGTTCATTGTTAAGGCAAATGCATGAAAGCAAATAGCTTTGTATTTTCAGTTGCATACAATGGTAAATGCCTCAAGGAAAAAAAAGTTAGGAACAGTAAGATAAAAGGGTATCTTTCTGGCTACAGTGCAAGAAAAAAATAGTATTAATGACACGCATGTGACTTTTCACAAAAAAAGCAAGTGATTCAAAACCGGCATCGTTGGTAGGTTCCATCTACCCCATCATCAGACACCTAATAGCAGTATATACAAAAGAAAACTAATGTGCTAGTCTTACATTTTCATCAGTAAAGAGGAATGGACAAATCCCAAGGCAGTATCATCCTGCAATGCTTGAGTTAATTAGAATTAATTGAAACTAGGATGAGTTTCTTTCCCTTTTTTCACTATAAAAGAATCTGAACCGATATTTTGACTTAAACGGCTAATAGGTATCTAAAATTTGAAATGAATCTCACTTCAGGACTTAAGGAAACAGAACTCCTGAGGCAAATTACATGAAACCAAACACACCATTCTCCATACCAGGGAAACTAAGAGGTTATGAAAGGCATCCATTTTTTATAAACTAGGAAATACTGTGTTAGAAGCAGTATGTGTATTAGAAGAATAAAGGTAAGAAGAATATAGATTTCCGTGAAATAAGTTTGCCATCAAAGCCAGCAGCAGAAATTTTAAAAATTTTAAAATCATTAACCTTGTGAAAACCTAAATGACAATGGTATTCATAGAAGAATATTTCACCTCAAAATTAAAACAACAAAAATCCTGGCATATCTGAAGGCATAGAAAATCTCAGGACACTTCAAAACTTGTATACCCATAGCTTGGCAATAGAACTGGTGCTGTGAACAGTAATCTACCCCGCAGAAAAGGAACTTCTGCTGGTACACCTCTTGCATGGTTACAAAACTGGAGATGTCCTTGGCAGGGGTAAGCTTAACTGTTTCATTAGGAAGGATGAACAGTGGTGTGACTTGGCTATGCATAGATCCTTAAGGCCTTAACAAGACTGATGCCAGCTGCCTCAGATGAGATCACTTTCAAGCTCTTCACATGAAGTGTATCCATTGTATGAGATGCTTTAGCCCTGGTATGGGGAGAAGGAACGGCTGCAGAAGAGCAAGAAAGTTAGCAGGGATTTCTGCATCCTCTGTGGAGGACTCTTTCATGAGAACATCCTTGGCATCACCATCTGCTTGAGAAGTAATCTGTAAAACAGCTGTGTGAAGAATGAGGACTGCCAGTGTTCACACGCACTGCTAATGAGTCTTATACTGGTGGCCCCACAAATCTGATCATTTGCAAGATGCAGGGAGACCAAACCTAAAGATTAAACACAGTGAAGTACAGAGTGGTTTTGATCAAATGAGTTACTTCAATCCCATCTTAGAAAAGATCTGATCCAAATAAAATGAAAGCTATAAAGCTTTTAGAAACCTCTCGCCAAGAAATTATATCGGGTACGATGAACTCACACTTACTAAGATTGTTACTGGGATTGGTGCTGAATGCAGTGTCTCCTCCCTGGGAGGGAACTGGGGGACCAGGAGGCTGGTGGAAGTAGGAATGGCTAGCAAGTGTAATGTGAACAATACTTTGCAAACATGACTGGTGTCATTCAGCTCAAACTAAAATACTACAACAAAAGCAAAGCTACAAAATGGAGGCTAGAACTGTGTAAATAGCAGCTGGAGTAATATTCCTGCTATAGCCCTCTGGTGATGTGGATTGAGGGCTGAGGTGAGTGCACCAAAGCTATGCTCAAATAGGAAAAGAATTATTGGCATTTTTTTCAGGAAACTGGGTATTTCCTCACTATAGATATAGCTGTACAATTACAGTTAAAATAGTTCACAGACCTGTGGAGACAGTTTTTGATAAATCTCCAGCTTCTGTTTTGCCAAGATTCAGAGAATGATCCCAGTTATAAAGGTGCAACTTGAAAGGGAAATATTGAACCCCTATGAGAAAATCTTTTTTTTTTTTTTAAAAAAAACTGCTATTGCACAGTTTTGAAGGATGAGCTATGAATGTGGAGGCAGGTTTGGGAGAACAATGTGTCTTATTGTGATACTTGTGTTTGTAAATGTTAGCAAAAACAGAGAAACAAAAGTGCTGATTCACTGCATCTTTTAGGGAAAAAAAAACAGGATATATACAAAAAATAACAAGATCTTTTCCTCTGTCAGAAGCTTGTGGAATAAAGAAGAGTAAATAAGGAGTTGGGTATCATGCCAGAAGGGAAGAAAACAGTCACTCCAAAGAAAATGGAAATTCTGGAAGTTTTTTGGATGCTGCATTGGTACAGTAGTGAAGGTTAGACCAGAGACCGATTCTCTTGGCCCAGTATGAATCTATAAACAGCCCTGTGAATAGAGATGTGTGCATTGCTACTGAATATAAAAGAGCACCAAGACGACCTGTGATGGGTGAAGCCCATGGCAAAGCTGACAGCACAGAATTACATATGTATTAACAAAATGATATTGTTGCTTATTTATACACTTATGGGAAACAATGCTCATTCCAGGTAAGGAAGTAGATTCAAAGCTCATGTAACAAGATCAGGGTGTGTTCTAGTGCTTTTCTTAGAATAGTGTTCTACTTTCTAGTGTAACATATTGTGCTTATGGACCGTTAGGTAATGACTGAGAGACGCTGGGAGTGCCAAGAAAATATCTTTTCATCTCCCTGAGCTGCTGAGAGCAGGATAGCCTCTGTAAAGCCTTGTTAATACAAAGTTTGTTTAGTTCAATATATCCTCTGAGAATCTCTAGTCCTGTGAGCAGATCGGTATGAAGATTATGCCTGCAGATTCTCTTGCAGCTTTTTTTGATATGTAACCCACACGCAATTAGCTAGCTGGATGAATTTGGAAGTGTCTAATGAGTTTGTGAAGAAGGCGCATTAAGAAGTGGAGGGGTCAGTGAGAAGGCATTGCACAGGAATAGGTTCCACTGTAATCCAAAGAAAGCAGCCTTCTGGCAATTCAGATCTTTGCTTTTGAAAAGATATTTTAAAATAGAGAAATACCAGTTAGAGAATACTTATGATAAAATGTTACTGAAGAGGTATGGAAATTTCAGAGCAAAGAACAATTGAGGATAATGAATTATGGCAGAGATCCTAGCAAAAGAAAGATTGGTACTGAACAAGGATCATAGTAACTTTTATACTGAAATTTTAATGAAATTAGTGTGAGGTATTTATCCCCATTTTACAGCTTAAAATTCTAAGTAAAATTAAATATTTTGTTTAGGAATAGTGGCAGATCACAATAACAGTACTGTAGTTCCACACTAAAAGAAATCAAACTGCCTTGTGATCTTCAAAGAAGTTGATGAAATATAAAAACAAATAGAAAAACTGGCACTGTATTTCCAGTTGGATAGCTGATCTCACTGTTCCTGTTGACAGACTAGTCTGGAGTGGGATGGCTAAGCTCCTAATATCTGTCCTGGTATGAAAAGGTTTCCTGGGAGGCTGTGAAAGCTAGAGAACAGTACGGTGACTGGGAACAGTATGCTGTGATGGAGGAACTTTGAGATGCACAGGGGAAAAATCAGCATGGATTTTTAAGTGTGACAAGTGGCTTATTGTTTGGTTGGAAACGTAGCTGGACAAAGCTGGGAAAGCAGGATGACTCCTGCCTGAATGAAGCTATGATGGGGATATAGCTTTGCAAAGATATGGTATTCTAGATTAGAAACTGCAATGAGAATTTATAAGCCTTTCTACTATTTTACTACATTTTTAAAGAGAATGTGGGGACTTAATGAAATGAAAGGGCACTTGCTCTCAGGCAAACAGAAAGATGTATAGTTTTACGGCAGGGGTTCAACTTGTGGCAATCATTGCCTGAAGAAATCACAGACCCTGTGATAAAGGGATGTGTAATCTGGATACTGTAATACACTTAGAGCTGTGCAAACCAAGACAATAGAGGGTACCAGACCTCAGGCCTCTTGCAAGGCAAGGAAATTCCCCCCTTCTTGCTCTACGACCTACATGGTGTACTTGGAGGGTTTTTTCCATCTGCTGCTGGAACATCAGCATCATTGTACATTGTCTGTTGCAGGAGGAGGAAATATCTGTCTTTGTGATGTTGTCGTTGATGTATTTGTCTAAAGTATAAAATGCTTTTGTAATCCTTTTTAATGGATAACTGATGTGTTACTAGAGATGTTGCAGGTATTAGGCATCAATTTCAGAGAGATTAAGCCAGTTTCTTAAAGCTTGCCTACCTCATGGGTCACAGTTCATTATTACATTTCCAGTGAAAGATTCTGGAGACAGATTGTGAAAGATATTTTTGTTCTAATTTGGCATCTTTCCCTTCTGTTTATTGGTGCAATACACTGTGCACATGTACCAATGCTGGCACTGACCCAAACACAGACAATAATAGAGATGGGGTAAAGTACAGTGCAGCATGAATGAGCATGAGGCTTTCTTATTCTCAGTGTTTCGTTACAGATGGAGAGGTCAGCTATTGGGGTTTCAGTCATGAGTGGCTCATAATACAAAAGCCAGCTATATGCTGCATGAACAAGTGTAGCTGTTCCATGAACACAATTTGTTTAAGAAACATTCACTGAGATCACTGCTTTTCTCTTCTTTTTCTCTCTGACGGAAGCTCCTGCACTCAACTCCTAATTCAGATCTGATTTCAAAACTACTTGCCACGAGACTTCACTCTAATGGCTCATTCCCAAATGCCTTCACATCTTAAGTGATTTAGACCTAGATTTGTATTTAAAAAGCCTAATTCTGTGAGAACTCATGCTCAGTTTTTTTTCATAACAGCTGTTTCCCCCTCCCCACAAAACCTATGTAGTCACTTTCTGGTTTTTTTTTTTTTTTTGAGGCATGACCTCAGATAATTCAGTTAACTTTAAAATTGTTTTTTGGTTCTTGATGACAGTTCGGTTGGATGATGGCATTTAGATAGTTAAGTGCATTGATCTGTTTTCACCCCTATCAGTGTCAGAAGGAACTTGGTCACCTGAAGGCACTTGACTTCTCTGAGTTCTTCCTCCCTCTGGTGTGGTTACATGGCTCTGCTGTGGAAGGGAGTTAAACACGGTGCTTTCTTTTCTGGTGCTTCAGCTTTTGGGAGTTACGTTAGCAGCCTTGCTCGCTTCTGTTCCTAAGAGTCTGTGATTGCTAAGACCTGGCCAATATCAAAATGATTTCTAAGCCTGTGAGAGGAGCACAGATAGCCTGGCCCTATAAATAACTGATCTTCTGTAATGGTACAGCTTAAGCTAATTTGTTGAGAACCCAAGCACTGTAGTGCAGAGGACAGAAGATCAAGCAAAGAACTGAAATCTTGTCTGGATGTACGTTCTCAAAGTGTGAAATAGCTCTGAGCAGCAGGAGGTACAACGTGCCTACCATATGAGCTGAGGTCTCCATATGAGCTAAGGCAAGGGACCAGACTCACTGTGTGTGTGAGCTGCAATTCATGTAGGGTGTTTTAGAAGTGAAAATCTGATAATGTAGGTTAGTCTGATTTACCTTTCTAACCGAGGCAGTGTTGCATGTATGTGTGGTATAAGGACAGAATTGTTCATGTTGAACTATTATAATTCTGCTCTTGGCTAGAGCTTCGCCATTATGCATCCCAAGGTGTTTCTTGGCATGCCGACCAAAACAAAAGGACCTGCCATGCTTTGTGAATTGTAATCTAAAATTGCATGATATAAGTTTTTAAAATAAACTCCTGGTTCCTGATGTTTGGTACTAGAAACTTCTCCAACATCTGTAAGCGTAGACCTTGCAGATGGAAAGTTCTAGGCTCTGTATTTAGAACTCTTTTTCCCTATGGCTGTCAAGGAAGACTATAACTAATGCGGTGACAATATCTATTTAACCTACTCATACGGCTGTAGAGACGGGTTTATATAGAAAATAGATCTTGTCAGACAAATCTAATTTTATCCTTGGATGAAATTACAAGTTTGACTGATAAAAATGATCTGCATTTAATACGCTGTGAAAGGCATTTGGAATGGCATTATGATTAAAATTAGCTCTTTAAAGTATCAATAAGACATGCATTAAATTGATTAAGAACTGGTTGGTTGATAGACTTGAAACAGTAATTGCCAGAAGAGAACTGCCATGGATTGCTGAGTGTTTCTGTGCAGGTTTTAGAGTGATCAGTGCAAAATTTGATATTTGATAGCTTCTTCACTGTTGATGATAAAAATGTGTGGATGGATGATGTAGGTTAAATTATGATAAAGAAAGAACAGGCATGTAGATGCACCTTGCTTGGTAAACTGGTCTCATTTGGATGTATTTCCTTTAGTTGCACTCCTGAAGACAAACAAGCAAGAAGGGCAAAATGTACCTGCAGTGATTGTGGCTTGTAGCCTTTTCATGAGCTCAAAAACAAACAAAAAATCAATGCATGTAAACAGTGACTTGAGAGTGAAACTAGTGTCCATACTTCCGTATAAAACACTAGCGAGACCAGTGCTGGAATAGCAAACCCAGTGTGTAGTGGTCCATATTTTGAAGTGGTCTCAAAGCTGGGGAGGATGTAAGAAAGAGTCCCATCATTTTGCCCCAAAGATATTAGAAATAAATGAAAAGTTAAAATAGTGACTTAATGAACTCTTTAAGTACCATTAAATAAATAAATAAAAAAAAAACTGATATCGGAATGTTTTTCAGTAAATTAAAGCAGGGTGATAAGCTAAATCTGTGCTAAAAGACAAAAAAAAAAGTTTTAGTGGTAGTGGGAAATATTCCTAAGGGAAGTAATAAACTTTCCGTTGTTGATTTTTTTCTGATCAGAAATGGATATGTTCCCGGTACCTGTAATACTTGAGCTGTTCCTGAGATCAAGAAAGGTTGAAATTTAAGTCTGTGATGTCCAGGAGGTCAAACTGGATAATGTAGAGACCTCTTGTGGACTAAAATTTGTGCTTTATGAATTTAATTAGTTAACAACTTAGAAGTCCTTTGACACCATGAAAGCTATAAAGGGCTCACTCAAGTTAATTCCCTCTGGAAAGAAAGTTGGCTTAGTATCTGAGAAATATTTAGTCTTTAACTTAAGCACACTTTTGGTATTTTCTTCATTGCTTATGTGCCTAGCTGTCCCAGATTTGTCTGTGTGACTTCACTTGCTAATCCCTGTCTTTCTAGGTACTTAGCTGTGCTGCATTTAGCTTGGTAACATTCTGTGCAAGCGCATCATCTAAGCTCCTCTTTGTTCTTTACCAGTGGAATAAATATTTCATCTTTGTGTGTGAACCTGTAGGTCTTGAATGAGTTTGACAAATCTGTATTTCCTTTGTACTCAATTATAATCATTAGCTTGAGGTTTGTCAACAACAGAATGCAGAGGATGCTCAACTCACTTGGCATCTTGAGGACTTTGTGTAAGAGACTTAGATTTAAAGTCATCTTGATTTTTTTTGAACATCTGCATCCAACATATATGAATGCAATTACAGGAGTGGACTATTTTTATACTGTAAAAATATCTCCAAATTGCATCAAAAATCTCATGGAAACTGACACCAGTTCAAAGTGTTGTCTAGCTCTGCAGAACTGTTATTAATATGATAATGTATTTGATAAGATATTTGATGGTGCATAGGGAAAGCACTGTCCCAGTCAGCATGTGATTAGTGATGGACAGCTTTAAGAGAGTCAAACATTTATTTTGCTGCAGTTGTCACAAACAATAGATGTCCTAGACAAATGGTGCCTTCAGTTCTGTCACAGAAGCTGATTTAAAGCTATGTGTTAACTGGAATCATTCTTCAGGAGCACCACAATGCCAAACAATACCAGAATTACTAGGTTGTTGTAGTATCTATAATACCAGCTTTGTGCATGGCCCTGTATCACCCTGGATAGCTTGGATCATCCTCTCTCCATGCTACATCTTTCTTCACTCCTGTGCTACCCAGTCCTGAGAGAGAGTAGCTGGGGATATGTGAGCCCAGGAAAACGGGCAAAGATGGAAGCTGTGTTGGGGCAGTGTATTCCCAGTGCCCTCTGCCCATGGCAGTTCATCTCCCAGGGACGGATGCTGATCTTCTAGGGAGTTGGTGAGATGAGAGAGAGACACTACGTATGGTTTCCAGAAACTGGATCAGCTCCTTATCCAGAAGGCTTCACTGTATGGCAGTAGTTGGTAGGAGAGTGACTTGTTGGTATCAGTATCATGACAGAGCTAAATGAGGTTACCTCTCATTAGTTTCACTTCAGCCAAAGGAATGCCTAAGGGGACAATTTCCCTTCATCCACCCTTCATCCTCTTTGATCATTGGCATTGCCATGATCCAGGTAAAGGCTTATGACACCTTTATTACAAATAGTTTTTTGCCTGTGTTGCTAATAATTTTCTATTGGATCACCATTAGAACAGCTCCCTCTGTTACTTTTGGCAAACCCCCCCCCAGATTGCAGGCAATAGCTGTCTCTGCCACTTCCTAAGTTGATTTTTTGTATCTGAGCATGATGGATTCTGTCATAGAACTTCTTGACTATTGTACATCCAGGGAAGTTCTTTTCGATCAGACTACAGTTCTTGTGAGATGCCAAGTTAACGTTTACAAGAAAAATATCTTTGATTTCTCAGGTGAAAATGTTTCTGGGTTTAGATGCTTCACACTTCAATGAAACGTCAGAATTTTCCAAGGGCATTTTTATTCAGTTGAAAGTTTCTTTTTCTGTTGAAAACAGTTTTGAGTGAAAATATTTGACCAGCACAGTTAGGGCCCAACCATAAATATAAATGCAGCTTTGTGTGACCTAGGATAGCTGTCAAGGACTCAGGATTGTAAGTATTTTGGGTTGAGGGATGATTATGTTAGTCTGACCTTAGTACTAAGCAAAGTCTTTGAACACTGGAGGAAAACGGTAATCAAGGACTTGACGTTATATGGAAATTTGGATAAAACGCAATGTTGTTTAACAAAAGCAGATTGTGTTAGGCTAGACCAGTATCTTTTTTGATAAGATAACTGATTTGTTAGACAAGGTCAAAGTAACAGATCAAATATCTATGTAGGTTTAAGTAAAGCATACCAGGTACAGTGCCTCATGGGGAAAACATTATTTGAGACAAAAGGGTATGGAATACATTAGATAACAGATAAGAAATTAATTTCCCCTTTAGCCAGCTTGCGTCATCTTGCAAAAGGCATCCGAGAATGGAGAGAGACTGTGTGAGGTGTGCCTCAGGCCCTAGTCTTGGGAAAGGTCCCATTAAGCCTAAGGGAGGCTAATGAATGAAGCAGTTTTCATAAGCAGATTTCATAAACAGTTGCAAACCAGAATGGTATCACCAGTATTGGAGAGGATTAGACTACTCTGCTTGAGCAAAGAGATAATCCTGAAGACAGCAATAATAGAAAGGGAAGAAATTTAATAGTGTAAAATATGACCAAGTACCTAGTGACTAGTGAAGTGAGAATACACTGCAAAAAGTTCTTGTTTAATGCACTTTCCTCCTTAGCTGGCAAATCTGTAGCCAATAACATCACCTATAAGGCAAGGAAAGCTCCTTAGTAGCTGGAGTTCAAAAGCAGCTTGACTCTGAGTGTAAACAGATGCAAGTTTCTCAAGAATTGCTTAGATAAATTAGGTATAATAAGATTTATCACACCTTAAGAATAGCTCTTCAGTATATTTTTTGGAATTCCTAGAGTTGGATATATGAAGGTACTTCAATGTGGACTTAAGTTTGTTTCTAACCCTGCATAGATGTGTGCAAACATACTTGCAAATTCTCTTTTCAGTGGGGACCATCAAGTGTTAGAGTGGAAAAATGAAATTCATTTGTTCCATTAGGCTTGTGACATCTTTAAAAGCAAAAGCGTGTTTAAAAAAAAAGCATCAGTTTGTGTTTAAAAGAATTTGATAACAATTTTTGTATATTTCAAGGTTAATTCTTCCTTAATTTTTTGGCTTAAATCTTATTTTATTCCAACAAATTTGCCAAGTGTTTAATTGACTGTTCTTTGCATGCTTTTCACTGAAAGCTATATGCCTAAGATATAATCACACTTTGCACTTATTTTAGTGCTTCACAAATGTTACTTGAACTTTGCAACATACCTGTCAAATATCACACTAGTAATCCTGTTTTGTGGAATGATAAACTGAAAAATGCTTTTACAAGTGCAAAAATGTTTTGGCTGAGCTAGGATTCCTATCTCCTGAATTCAGAAGGTGGCATTTTTGTAATCTGCTCCATTTCTGTGAATTTATTAATGAAGCTCTCCCTTCTCCTGATTTAAAGTATCTTTAAAATATCTTCAAAAAGCGGTACTGTTTGAGAAGCAGAGGCTCTTGTATCTGTAGTTCAAACTCTGGTTAAATAGGTTTTCAAAAGAACTTGGCAGTTCTTACTGAATGTTGTTGCCTATAATGTTAATTATTTTTAATTCACACTGCCTGTCCAACAAATAAGGTTTTTAAAGGGCTATGTTTTAAAACCTCAACATTATTTACATGCTGTAAGGCCACTTAACTTTTCATATCTCCTCCCCTCTTAAATTTTTTTCTTCAAGATTAGCAGTAAAGACAGTATCTCATCAAGCACTTTGAAATCTATGGGTAAAATTTTTGTGTTGCCCAATTCATAGGTATCCTTTCTGAAAGGTATTTGCAGAGGAGGTCAAGGATGGAACCTGGGGGAACTGAGACGCTCTGCCCAATGCGCTTGTTGCACAGCAGAGCACGGCGAGGTGGTGGAGTGCCGCACCAACACAGCGCTGTCCTTCGCTGTGTTTGCGAATAGCATTTACTGTGAAAGTAATCAGAAGTTATGCGCTCTCCCTGTATAATTCCCTCCTTGATTTTGTTACCTCTTGTCATTTCTCTTGTAGTATCAGGTTGATTGTCACTTACAGTAAAGCGCCCTGACAGTGTGGGAAAGGTGCCTGATAAGTGCATGTTCCTGCTCCTGTCACGCTGGGACAGTCGTGAGGTGTTCTGTGACCCTTGTCAGGTGAGCAAACTGAAAGGAGATGGTGACATAGGAAGTGGAAGGAATTTAAGACCTGGAAAGGTTTAATAGCAGAGCGCTATTTTGATGTCACAGTTCTGGCAAAGAAACTTTTCTGAAAGAAAAGATGATAGCACATTATCTGTTCTGGCTGCAGTAACACTATCTGAATGGATGAATTGGGCTCCTATGGTTGTTTAACGATGAGACAAAACTTTTGAGCAGACCTAGCAGAGTTTTGAGATGCTGTGTGTCAGGTTGTTTTATTTGCCCGCATCTCAGCAACATCTCTGAGGAAACTAAGACAGCTAATTCATGGTGTTTAGCCATGCCCTGCTGAGCTGCATCATCTTCAAGTTTTGTCTTGAGCATTAAAAAGCTCCAGAAAATGCGTTGTGGTTTCCTTGAGGAATTTAGGTGGCAGGTCCAACTCCCAGGTAGGATTTGTGGCCCTGCTGCATGAGGTCATTCTGTTTTACTCTATGGCATGGTCTTTACCTGCAGTTTGACTCTTAGTGTAGCAGTAGGTCCCTGTGTGCATATGTGTGAGAAACCATGAGGATTAATGTTGTGGGGTGGCCTAACAAAGGACAGAATATTCAAACGCACAGAACTAGTATTAATGTTATTTTAGTTCTCTTATTAGTGATATGTAAAAGCATCCCACTCAGACTAGACAATATATTGTAATCTAAATAATGTGTTATAAAACACTTGATCAAATGAAACATTCAAGGAAATTAAATACACAATGGTGGAAAATAAGCTCTCGTGCTCATTACAAATCCTAGTAAGCTTTACTTCATGGCACTCCCGCGGCAATAGGAAAGTAAGTTATTTAAACTCAAACATTCCAATTTTGAACATTTTTCCAATAACCAAGGGACAGTTGTTTTAGGAAAGATTTGTGATTCACTTTCCTCTCTCCTCCAGTTCTGGACCAGCCCTGATGATCTGTCTCGCAGATGCCAAGATAAACTATCGTACATGTGCATATGGGCCCACACCATAAAAGTTAATGGGAGCTTGGTGACTGGGAGGAAGTAAGAAGGGATAACATAGTGTAGCTGGATGAATTTTGTGTCCGAGTGTCTCTTAGGCAAACGAGATGGCGGTGAGGAGGCTCACCAGCTTAGTCTTCTTCCTCTATTCACTCACTCCTGCTGTTTGAATGGAGAATCAGGAGGTGACTGAAGCCCTACAATGGGAAGGTGGTCAGAAAAAGGACTGATGGGCACTGACTCTGAAATGGGAACAAGAGCCAGCTGAGGGAAAAAGGTGGGTCTTGTTGAAAAACATTGCCCAGTTTGTATCACAACGCACACTGCATAGGCAAGGGACTGACTGACAATAGAGATTGTCTAACTTTTGAAGTTGTAACACAGCAACTTTAAAAGAAGACTGAAGTATTTTGTTGTGCTGCTGATGTTAGGAGTGAGATCCTGCTAAGGGCTTGCTGACTCATCCCCCAGATTTCAGGCTTGGTGATGATTAGTCATGCTAAATCCCAAGGGTGTTCATGTGCATAGTCTGCCCTCCCTTTTTTTCTGTTCTGCTAGGACTCCTCCTTTTCTGTTTCCCCAGATTTCATCTGATTGACATCATTTTCATGGATTTGTCCCACCCTATAATTCATCTCTCTATGGATTAGGTGTTCTGCTTCTGCCTCTATTTGTTGGAGCATCCTAGCTCACATTATCAACCTGTTAAATTTTCCAGAAAACGCGTTCTCTGTGTCTGTTGCCTCTTACACTTGCATAGTTTCCTTAGAAAAGTGTTTAAGGTTTAAGGAACTTTACATATTTAGAGTTTAAAATATTTCCTTAAAGCTCACTGCTGTTGTGTCACAGGCACCCATCTCCTCTACACTCTCCAGAATCAAATATCTATCTATCCCTAAATGCCCAGACAAGATGCAATAATTGTTAATTATCAATCTTCCAGTACCACAGCCTATACTCTTGTCAGATGTCTGGTAATTTCCTTCTACACCTCCCCATATCTGCATCTCTGTATGGTATTTTATCTAGCAGGTTGTTCTCCTGTAGGGTGTGGAGGAGCTTTGTTTGGTTTTGATGCAGTGTTGAGCACACTGGAGACTTCAATTTGTTACTGAGAGTTCTGAGAAGCAGTATAGAAATAATAAATAAAGATTTCGCACTTATATTTTGCAGAAGTTTTCCATCACAATGTTCATACACACATACTTACACACGTTTTACACTCCACCCCCAAAATTTCAGGTATAAAATATTTTAAACAAAAATGGTGCCTGTTCCTATGATTTTACTTTGTTCCATCAAAGCTCAAAATTGCACTAGAAAATTAAAATAAATCTAACAAAGAAACAAGATGACTTTATTGCTTTTCATTTTCTTTCAAATTGTTCTTCCTTAGTACACTTTTACCCAGTGCAGGAGAGATTTCCTCAAGATGAGTTTCCCTTTTGGCTTTTGGGTATTAATGCACTGATTTTCTCTCTGCCACTGAATATTATCTGACCCTGAAACTGCCTGCAGTGTGTTATAGAATGTTACTGTCAATCACAGCTGCTTATCTGAGGTTTATTGGGGCTGAAATTGAAAACTCTATAATAGGTGATGTTGGAGCTTAGGCATTTCTAACAAGGGCCAAATCCTGTTCCCCCCCCTTCCTTGTCCCTCTACATGCCTCACATCTGTGACCAGCTGCAGTGGCTGTATTCTCGATTGAAATGTTGGACTGAATCTGCGTGTATTTCACCTTGTGAAATGCCAAGGATGCTGGGGCAGGAAGGAGGCGTTAAGCTGAGACTGGGCACTAGTGAGGTTTGTCAGCTGTTCTTAAGTCCTGGGGCAAAGGTGAAGCAATTACTGCCCTATAATTCATGAAGGAAGATTCCTACCCAATGCACACAGCTTCTTTTCACTGAGTTTTGCAGGTTATTGGTTGCTTCCTCTCTTCCTGTCTCACCTCCCAGGAGATGTTAGAATAAAATAACGTGTAGATATCTGTCCCCAGAATAACAGGTACTATTAGCAATTCATGATACTGTTTGTTAGCAATGATTATATTTTGTAGTGCACTATAAATTTAAATCATGAGCAAAATATAATGAAAACCATGTTGGGAAAGAACAAAAGAAAGCATAAAGGTTTTATAAAGAGATGATAGGAAGTTGAGGTGTAGAAAGGAAACTAAAAGTGCAATTGGGAAGCACAGAGAAAGGACAAAGCGCTGAAACCACCATTTTTTTCTTAGTCTATGTGACAAAGCTTACTAAAGGCACTATTTACTTTTTTTATTTAATCCATGCTTTTCTACATAGCATAACGTGAAATCTAATTTCTGGCTAACTAAAGTATTGATCTCCACTGCATGAGAGGAATTGTAAACCAAAGACAAAACATCCTCTTTGCAAGTCATTTCATGAGCCTTCTGTTGTATGTTATGTACATAGGTTGTGTTGTATACTTTGTGGAGTTCTGGTTTAAATTGCTTGAAACACAAGAGTAGTATAAGCCAAAACAGACGTGCATGACTGCACAGCGCAGTCTTGGTATTCAGGAGGTCCTTGTGACTTATATAAAAGGCAGGACTCCAAAAACTGCGACTATCTGCTTCAGACAGAATTTCAGCATCCCTTCCCTTTTTGCATTTCCGAGTAAATAAGGCATCTTGCAAAAATAAGTAAGCAAAGAACCTGTATGTGCTAGTGGAAGTGTGATAACGCATTACCACAGCTCAACACAGCACTCTCTGAGGAGACCGCACGCAGGTGCTGGATGTGCCTCAATGGTGCTGAGCAGATAAAAGGCCTTGGCAGCTGACCGTCAGTGTCCAAAGACAGAAGCTGTGTTGATACAAACTGCTCTCGTGGCTCCTGCAAAGGGAGAATACCTTACTTACTGCTAGGGGCCGAGTTCTCTCTACTCCACCATTTAGAGCACCACTGCCTGTGTTTGGACGTACGCGCCCTACACTGGGCCTCTGCTCTTGGTCGATGGTGGGAGCCATGCCTGCACATCAAAAAGGGTGGCTTGTGCAGCCCCACCGAGTGTCAGAGAAATGAAGATCTGAATGTGTCAAAAGGAATGCACTTGGGGCCTTTTTTCTTAGTTAGCAATTGGTTTGAGGAAACATTTTTTCTTATGTGAGAAAACTACTGGTTGCATCCTAGCTCCTTTACATCTCTTTCAGTGGACATAAATACTTCCAGCATGTGAAACAAATCTTTGTGGAAACCTATCTTTAAAATGTTGGCAGTAAATCTGGCAACTTGGAGTGATTATAGGAAGACAGTGTGATATGTTTTTATTTCAGTTTAGCAATAAATTTACTTTTATGAAAAATGATACAATTTTTAATTTAAGTGCTTGATCCTGAGGACTCTCCCCTTATCATACTCAGAAAATGTTAGCGGTGTCTTTCTGTAGGATTCACTGACTTGTGATATGTGCAGTATGTATATTTTTGGGAAGCAAGCAAATATGACTAGAGTTAGCATCAGATCAATTCTCAAACATGGTGAGAGGAGGAAAAATTTCAGCCTTCACGTTTGATCCTTGATTAAAGCATTATTGCCATCATACAGGCAACTATACCTCACATAATGCTGCCAGTGATCCCAGTTTTGCAGGCTGCTAGAGGTGTCCTCAGGGATGTTCATCCTGACTGAGATTGTCTCCTGGATATGAGATATAAATGCAAGTAATTCCTTCGATGTAATGGAACTCAAGTAATTGGTACAAATGAAAAATTTGTCCTAAAAATTTTTATTTGGAATTATGTTAATCTATTTTAAAAATACTCTTTGAGATAAAAAAAAAAAAAACTCGCACTCTTGTGCGAGTCTTTACTTTACACAAGGAAATTCTTGTGTTTTCTATTTGATATTAAAATTGAGTCTTAATCTTTTCTTGTCTTGTCCCTTTCTGCATCATGTTCTGATAAACTTGCTAGGTCAGCATTTTTGCTGAGGACTATTTCAGGCAGAAGAGGTTTTGGAGGCTAATTTTAGATTAGAAGTTTTGATGAAAGAATGGCATGGCTAGTAGATATTCAAACTCTCCAGGGAGCACAAAGACCTCTGGAATCAAGGTGTTTTACTATTACTGAAGGTATTATGCTCTGAATATTAATTCCAGGGGCTTTCCTTGCCTTGTTGTATACACATCATAAACAGAAGAATCATGCTATGCTTAGTATATTCGTTATTGTTATGTTGTATGTTAATAAGTAGTAGCAGCTTCTCTAATAGCTACTTGCATATGCACAAATGTAGAATGCGCATATGGCAAGATTTTTATTAAAAATGCATTTTTGAAAGTACCTCATTTTGTAGTAGCTCCTAGGTTGTTCATTGAAATACAGTTGCTGCCATTGGCAATCTCCTGTAGATGCATACAGATGTACAGTCTTTAGTCTATCGAGATAAAAACCCGTGCATTCATATCCCTCTTTTAGAGGAAGTGATGGTAAATAAACTAGTGGAAAAGACACAGTACCAGGTTGTTTTTTTTATGTGGAATGGCATTCTTTTTTGATTTTTTTTGCAAAGCTAAGTCCTCAAAGGCTTTATTTTTGGTGGAGTAAACTTTCTTATTTGCAACAAGCATAACTAAATGTAATCTAGTCTCAAAAGCCTTTAAAAACATTCTCAATCTGGGTAATTAAACTTCATTTATATGATTAAGGGATTAATGAAGTAGCTTGTCCTGTAGACATGGAAAAACTGCAAAAAGATTACTGAAAACACAGGAACATTCTCAGATTTGGATTCGAAGGACTTAATTGATATAACTATTCACATAAAAAGTTTGCAACAACAGATGTAAGAAGTCCAGTTTGTTTCAAAAATAGACTTTTTCTGTTAATATTGTAGTTCTTAATGAAGGCATAACATGATGGGTGTTTGAATACACGAAATCCCCATTAGCCTACTTGTGCGTGTGTGCAGATGAAAGTATTCATACCAGGAGCCAGTGCAAAACACACAGATGGTAACTTTGAAAAATTGATGTGTTCATAAAGTTTATTCTGTTTGTGTTATTAAATTTTGGCATCTCTCCAAAGAACAACCCGAGTGTTCAGCCTTTTTGCTGTTTTGCTACTTAATTTATTAGCTCAGGGCACATTTACATTCAGAGCTGTACCACTGAAACTTAAATCAGGTAATTCATTCATAAATTGGGTATGTTGAATGTCTAGTGAACTCCAGGTGTCCACTCAGTTTTGTGCTACTGCAAATAAGTCAATTTTAAAATATCACTGTTGAGCCAGTATAACTTTGAATAAGGGCTGCGTATAAATTCTCCAGTCTGCTTAACTGGTTAATGCTGAGAGCAGGGAAAGAGATTTTTCATGAGTAACACCAGCAGACCCACAGTGGTGTAAAACAAGCTGTCAGCTGAAAAGAGTTAGCAAGCTTATGCAACACAGTCCTCCAAAGATGGATTGCTTCCCTTTCTTATATCCTGTCTAGCCAGTGTGGTTGGGCAGAGATTTCTGTTCTGAGACAGGAATATCCTGTGCCACTGCTGGGGCTGGAAATGTCTCTGAGAACAGAAAAGGAAGTACCTCTTTTTTGTAATCAGCTGTAAGTCAAGCGTGGTTACATAATGTTTTATGTTAATGAAGATTTACATGAAGCTACGATATTGTTTTATTATAATAAGTGAGGGGATTCAATGTTATAGCCCTTGCTGATATTCCATTTTCTCACCACTCCACAGACACTTATTTGTGGAGGCACGTGCACAGGAGTTACAGCACTGCGGCTGCCGAGGTACTGTGTGGTCTGCATCACAGCGCTTTCTGGAACAGGTTCTCTGGGGGTACTTGAGTGTTGTAATGCTTGGTATTGCACCACCTAGCTCCAAGATCCCCAAGCGCCTGCTGGAATCATGAGCTCTGGGCTCTGTAATAACCAGTCTTGGGTATAAAGATACTTCAGAGTCCAGATGAGTGAAGAGCCACTGAAACCGCAGATGAATGAAATGCTGAGAAAGGGTGGGAAGCATAAGTACTCCGTTCTGTTCAGCTCTCTGCTCTGGCAGGCATTCCTGTCATCAGATCTCTCTCTTCTTGGCAACTTGGACTGGAATATGGTGTTAGACACCATCTGAGGCAATAATGACACCGCCTCTTAACTCTGGACACTTAATGGCCTTGGGGGCTGGAGCACAAGGGGAAGACTTCTTGGTTCCAATTTACTTTGCCTGATCCAGAGCTGAAGGCTGAACCACAGCCCAGGGCTGTGTGACATTCTGTGGAGGGTCTCAGGTTGTCCTGTCTATTAATATTAATATGTAGATGTGGCCTTGAGCCTCAGTTTCCCTCAGGCATGCCCAGGCTTTAGAGCCCCTTCTTCTCTCTGCTTCACAGAATATTTAATTACTTAGACAAGATAAATTAGCTGCAATAGGAGAAACTGAGAGGTATCAGCATCTGAAGGGATTCCCAGAAATTTTTTAAACTGAGATTCAGTTTCTGATGCAAACTTCTGGCTCCTCTATACCTTACATAGCCAGCAAGCTCCGCTGGGATGGAGAAATTTGCTCTCTAATGGTCTTGTCATCTGAGCTCACCAAGAGAATGGGAGCAGACTGGTGGCATAGGTTGGGGATGACAATACTGGGATTTATGCTCCAGGATGACAGCAGCAAGTAGGTTGCTTTGTTTGCACATTGGTTGAAATACACCTGCGGCAGAAATTTAGCCACCACAAAATGTAGGTGCTTGTGGGTTCACAACTGGAGAGTATCATGTCTGCCATTTAGGTTGATAAGGATCAGTATATGTAAAAGCTTGAAGCTTCTAACTTGTTTTGGATACTTTTGGGGGAATTACAGGACTCCTGGTATGCTGCTTTTCATGCTCTTATACCTTCAGTTAAATATGCTGCAAGTGTGTCCTTGAATTCAATGGTTTTGTTCCTTTGGGTTTATCCTATAAATCATGCTATAGCTGTTACATGAAACAAGATTAGAGTCTTAAATACACCAGGAGCATAATGTATATTTTAGTTTAGCTCAGCACTGCAACCCATTTGAGAAAATTATTTACACAGAGAAACACAGTAATAGGAGTAATTCATGCGAGACACCTATGCAAATCAAGTCAGCATATACTAAAAGCAACAAGTAATTGATATCCTTCGGTGAGGGACTAATGAGGAAATAGAAAGGTGAGAAATAGTGTACTAAATCTAAGAATTATTGGTAGAATTAGCAACTCTTCCTAGGACATCTGCCTGCAAAGTGGAAATTTATGGAATTCCATTTCCACTAGTTAGCCAAGAAAAGTATTTACTCTTTAAAAAAATGCCAGCTATTCTTTAACTCGGGGTTGGTCCTCTCTGCTTCCAAACGCAGTGCAGTCTAGTGCTGAGAGGCACTGCTTTCCGCGGGCTTAGGGGCTCATCCAGGAGATTGTCTGGTCACGCTAGGGATTTCCTGTACTGAAAAAGCCAGGCGTGTGGGGCATAATATTTTCTAATACAGTGGACCCTTTTCCACTGCAAAACTGTGTGTATATACACACTGTGTGAGTGTGTGTGTGTATATATATATACACAAAATATATATGTATATTATAACTGCTTTTATTTTAGTATCCAGATAGACAGAACCTCTGTGCATTTCAAGCTGAACACTTTAAAAAAAAAAAAAAAAAAAGGCTGGTGGAGTCAGCAAGAACAGTGTTCACAGCAGACACATGCAGAAAAGAAACAAAGCTAAATGAGTATTCTGAAAAAAATCAACCTAACTACTAGGTTTTGACAATGTTAATTAGTTCTTCTGTAGGACTATTTTTGTGTGATCTTACTGACATTAAAGTCAAAAAAAAAAATAGGCAAAATAATCAAGCTTTACTTGTTATCTCATTAAATATATGGAATAGTGCTTTGCCAATTAATCAAAAAATTAAGATGTACCTGTCTGTTGTCCCCAAATATTCTATCTCTAAGTCTTCTTGAACCGTTCCTGCACCAGCTAGATGTCGTCTGCCTCCTCTGACCAGGACTAAGCTTCCTGGTAGCCAGGGCTTTGGAAAGAAGACCATGATAAGTA
Organism: Anseranas semipalmata; assembly: GCA_013399115.1. Taxonomy (NCBI): domain Eukaryota; kingdom Metazoa; phylum Chordata; class Aves; order Anseriformes; family Anseranatidae; genus Anseranas; species Anseranas semipalmata. The sequence goes on from VXAA01000465.1 coordinate 34,351, forward strand.
GATCAAGCCACTGAGAAAGAAGGAAAGGAGACAGCTGGTAGTGCAGGGACACAGAGGTGGGGGGGAGGACTATGCAGTGGGTTGAGTTCCTTCCTCAGTCATTTTGCTACACTTAGATTCACCTAATATTCCTTGTTTCACTGCTGAGATTGAGTTTAAGGTAATTTATGTGCATTATCAGGTCACCATTCTAGTTACAAACGAAACAAATGTCCTGTAATCACCACCTTCCACTTGGATCTATTGTTTTCCCTTTTTATAGCTTCTGCTACAGGTATTCCCCCCCTCCCCCCCATGACTCGCTTTTTAATACATAGGTAATAACTCATCTCACTTTCACATTCAGCATTACATTCAAAATTCTGCATTTAATATATTACATTGTAATTCGATATCAGTAACAGCTGTCTTGGTGGTCTTTCATTTTTCTTTGTATATAAACCTGTAAGTTGTTTAAAAATAACTACAATGTCTGACCTCTGTGACTATTAAGCCTGAAATTTGGTTTTGAAGTTTTTGCTCTGTGCTTTTCCATGTCAACAGAACATTATGATTGAATCAGGTCTGTGAATTATATCGCAAATCGCTTGTATGGTATTGAATGCGGGTTGTTTTGTGGATTAGTTATAATTTACTGTATTTTAGAAAAGCAAGAACTGATGGCACTGCTTGATACCTGCCCAAAGAACAGCAGGAAATATTCAAGTTTCTGCTCTTAAATCTAAACATACTCTTTAGTTATGACCTGAAACATGTTTGCTAATCTATTGCTCTGCTGAAAGCAAACTCTCCATTGAGAAAAAATTTTAGTGCTGTTTGACACTTATTACAGTATGAGTAGAGAACTAAGATGTATTTTATTTTTCATTCTAGTTTGGATTTATTATCAGGCATTGTGTTTAATATTAATGTTTGAAGGGCTTGTATATTAGTTGGTTTAAAATGTTTATCTAGTGTTATCCATTTAATATGTAATTTGATAGTTTTTGAGATATGTTCTGGTTCTATGAGGAGCATTGAAATACTTCTCATTAGAGGTATTCAGTTAGTATGGTAGTTTATCTACATCTTCATAAAAAATTGTTGTTAAAATGGAAAATGATTAGTTGATACATTGTGGAATGACACTATCCAGCCTGTGTTCTCTTTCACACTTGTCAGAATAACAGAAGCTTATTCCTCCATGTGTGGCAGATACTGTGGCTATAGATGTGCAACCATGGTATGGTGTCAGGACACAGTATCCTTAAGAAGTTTGAAAGAAAAACAAGCTTGTCTTCAAGAAAGTAATCTTCATCTGGTTGGTAAATGTTCCTACACCAACATTGCTGATGGCAGTTTGTCTTAGATTAGCAGATGGTATTTTCTACTTACCAGAAATATGTGAAATAAAGATGCCTGAAGATGACACACTATAGGTATGCATCTCTATAGGAAAACACCTTGAAAATAATAAAATCTCAAAGCGGAACAACAACAACAACAAAAAAACAAACACAAAAATAACTTCCAAATATGAGTGATATTCTGATAAAAAAAATTCTTTAAATAAAAAAGGGAAAAGAAAAAACCTACCCCACCTGATCTTAGAAGATGTCTACTCTTAATTTAAGGTCACAGATGCATGTTGGCATGTTCTAATAGTGAAGAACAATGTTTGAATCACAGTAAGAACTATACAGGAATTTTGTCAATCTCTGATGTTAATGAGTTTATTTTAGGTTTTTGGATTACTTAAGGTATGGAAGAACTGGTATTTGTGATAGTGTATATACATGATGTTTAAGTATTTTCATTATAGAAACATTTGGAGGTCCTCAGGACAGTCTTGACTGCATTTTGCTAGTTGCTATGTATAGACAGAACAAGAAAGAGACAAAGCCAGAGCCTAGATGGAGCAAAGCTGAGAAAGATAAAGGTTTTCTTGCAGTTTGTGGGGAGTGCAGCCACAGGCTGAATGCCCTTAAGCACTCTGCTGGCCATGTTAGTTTCCTATGGTATGGATTTCTGACACTTGAGTTTCAGACTGTCTGGCATCTTGAGAAATCTGGATCATCTTGAGCTCTCTGGTACTGGCATTGGAGTAGCTGCTTCTAGGGAGCCTGATAAATATGTTGCATGATGTTATTTTACTTTGAATCGTAACAGCAAATAAGGGGAATCCCTCTGAAGCTTGTAAAATTTCTTTGGCCTTACAATGCTATAACTAAAAGCTGAATTTCCCTCAAAGCTACAGTCCATTTCCTTTATACCTGTCTCCTTCAACAAATACTGGAAGACATTATTTTAATTAATATATTTCCTTTATGTTCTGAAGTGGCTCTTGACAGCCCTCACTGTAAGTCAAGCAGCATGAGTCCAGCAGGCACTGAGCCGGCCGTGAGTCCTGCCTGCAGCTCCCCTAACCCTGGGATAAGTCAGAAAGGTCCAGACTTGTGCATGTAAAGACTTCATCCAGCAGCAAGGAAGGCTACACCTGTGTGTCCTGGATGATTTTATTGTGCTTGAGGTAGGCAGCTGGTATGACAGGGGCTGGTATGACAGTGGAGTGTGGGAGACTATTGAGAGGGTCTGACCTTGCCCTGTGCGCTTACCTGTTGTGGATCATTTGTAGGGAATTATTACAACAGAAATAAGATCTATTTTATCAGGCAGCAGTTCTGCCAGGGCTTTGGGTTGCATAAGGAAATAAATTTATTCCATTTTGGTATTTAGCGCGTTTTTAGCAGAGAACTAACACTATTTTTTTAAAGACAGGATTCAAAGATAGCAAAATAAGAGAAAATGTCATGAAATGCAGATTAAGAGGAGCAAAGTATAGGGCTGTGGAATTTCTTCTAAGTCTAGGAATGTTAGTTAAGAACCAGGGCTTGGATCTATTCAGTTCATTTATGAACTGAATTCTATATTCTACTATTCTGTATTTTTAATAAGTGTGTGATGTGTGAGACAAATCAGATTCTCAAAGAGCAGCATTCCGCTTAAGCTTCAACCTTTTTAAAAAGTTGTCAACTGGTAAAGACAAAATATAGTTAATATTCCTAGTCATCTCAACAATGGAAGGAGGTGCATTTTAGTCCCATTTTATCAACTGTGGTACTCTAGAATTATTGTCCCCTATTTAGATTACCGCAAAGATAAACGATGTCACCTGATAAGAGCTGAAGTGAAAAAAATGCACAGCACCTCTCAGGTGACCATATGTACTCATCTGGGTTTTCCATGAATAGCCAAGGTTGGCGCTCCAGCTGTAGAAACCAGTGAATCATTCCCCTCAGAAAACATACATCAGTTTCTCTCTTACAGTGGAAAAAGGGTGAGAAGAGAAATGTAATAACCCACGGAAAGGACAAAAGTCTAATGTGAGTTTTTAAATGGTATGTCAAATGGTTATGTCATTTGGGGGGAACCAATACATTTTTAGTTACTGTAAGGTTTCTTGGCATAATATTAAAATCTATTTTGTATTTGTAGTCAATAGCAATAGAAAAATATAGATATTGTAATGTTGGCAAGTGTGTACGTTTTGGGAAAGAGATGCTATCAGCATTCATCTCAGTAGGAAGTCTGCTGAAACCATCAGACTTCTGCATACAAGTAGGTCAAGGAAGACATTTTCCAAAATTCCTACTTTTTATTTGCAAAAGGAAAATTTCCCTCATTTTCAGGTCCAAAAGTCCATATTAAACCCAATCTCAAGCTTATGTACAGTTTTGCTTGACCTTTATTTAGAATCCCTTCTGCTAGAAAATTGCCTTTTGTTGTCACTTAAAATGTTTCACTGTCAACATTACTCTTCATTGAAAAAGAAGAACTTTCAATCCAGTTATAGAGGTACAATACAATCCTGACTTTGCTGACACTAGTGGCAATATTTCCACTTATTCTGATGGGACTAAGAGTTTCTTCCACTATCTTTATTGTATCAGTTGCTTTCATTGGATTTTTCCCCCCTCTATTTTTCCTTTGGATTACAAAAAAGCATTCTTTTGGCAGAGTAGCATATCTGTTTGTATATATAGAAACCTTCAGTTCCTCATTTATGCAATGACTGTCACATTTGTGTAACAGTGGCATTTCCATATTTTCATCACTCATCTGTATGAAGGTAATAGCTTTTTTCTCTCCAACTGTATAAGAACTGCATAAAAGCAGAATTCTAAAACATGCTTCTTGTTCTGTTGTTTCTAACTTTTCATAGCAAGAACACTGACCCTGCCAGCAGACAGCAATCTGATAACATAAGAAATGCTCACTAACCAGTTCTGCAGCTTTCCTCTCTAATTGACACCAAATCTGATGAGAAAGTATTGATGAGAGCTTGAACAATTGCAAAATAGGGATGTCTAATGTTTGTGAAATGTTTCCATGCAGACTTATTTTTTAATGAAATTATTTGGGAATATCTTGAAATCAAAATTTTCTTCTATACATAAATTGCATAATGTGATATTCTGATGTGTTCACAGATATAACAGTTAATGAATAGGCAGAATACTCGAATTTTAGCTTAATGTCTTAAAATCTCTCTAGCACTTAAGAGCAAAAGCAGGAATTTTATACAGGATCTATTAAGTTAATGTTTTTTTCTTTCCACCATTTTTGAATGCTTCTGTTCTCTCCAGACTGTCTACCAGAGCACAAACATTTTCCCCATCTCTTGGCAAGTACTATACATCCACAACTTAAAGAAAATACTTTTTAATAAGTGTGAATCATCTGTGAATGCAGAGTTAGAGGCGCAATTTATTGTCACTGCATCTGGAGGAATAGACATCTGGGTCAACAATCAGTACCTTGACCACTGTGTTGGGGTTTATTCAGCTGCAGAAAGGGAACAGTAATATTTACATCATAGGTGATTTTGAAAGAATAAATATTGATATGCTTTGAGACCTGTGCTGAGAGACTCTACTGGAACATGCATTACAGAGCTTTGGCTTGAAAGTTGGGCCAAAAAGCCCAGGCTTGCATGTATTAAAATGGATGGAAAGCTCCCCTTGACTTCAGTGGTGCTGATCATGGCCCACACAACTTCTGTGAAATTGCACAGTGAAACTGTTGTGCAGTCTGGAAGAGAAGGCTAAGATCCTTTAACTTGCAAATATCTGTTATATGCTTAAATAGCTGGTAAAATAGGGGCTTGCTCAGGATTCTTGTTGAAACTTCAGGGAATTTATAATTCAGCTCTTGAATATTTTGTGAAGTTTACCTCCTAAAATTAGTCATTCTTAAAGAAAAATATCATAAATGTTTTGCAGTACCCTTGAGTTTTACGTCCAGGCTGTATAAACAGAATTAAGACATGTAGCAGCAGCACAAAACCAAACTTGCATACTGTCTTGACATGTGCATCTCATGGAAGGATTGCTAATTGGTGAAAATGCCAATCATTAGGGAGAGTGATTCATTTTCGGGAGTGGATGATATCCACTGATGTCACATGGCATAGAATCAGTGATGTGGGAACTAGTGATGACCAATTTTTAAAGTATTTGAGAGAAATTTCAGTCTTCATAATACTGAAAATGTCTCCCATAGAAAGAATTGCACTTTTACCCTAGTGTAATCACAGAAGAGGAGGAGTTGCTTTTAGGAGAACATCCAAGTAAAGAAAAAGAAATTGCTGATGGAAAAAATCTATGTATGCTACTTTTAATTTTGGTAAAAAGGCCAAGTACCACATCCTGCCCACTCCATGCCCACAGGTGGTGCTGGAGACTGAAGAGTTATGGGAACTGGGCTGAGCACAGTAAGCCCTCAGTTGTTTCCCAGCAGTGTGAGCAGGGGGGCTTTACCAAAGCCCTGCACTGGGGGGTTCAGGGTGCTGCTGCTCCTGGGGACATGGAACCATCGGGAACAGCGTTTGGGATTTCAATAGCTGCATGTGCTGTGCTGAGAGAGGGTGGAGGAAAGAGTGGGTGAGATGGATTGCTCTTCTGCCCCCTGCCTCGCTAGCTACTTGCCTTAGTGCTCCTCGCTTCCCTCAGCAGTGAAAATCTGGTCATGGAGCTTATAAAAATCATAGTCTTTCATCCCTTCTCCCACCCTAAGACTGGAGGCTTACCTTACCTCAACCTGTGAAAAGCTGTTAGCTCTGTGAGCCAGGACCTTGTTTTGTTTTTGAAATGCCAGAGTTCATTCTTCTGATCTGTCATTCATTCCCCAAATTGAGTAACACCTTAGTGCAAGCGCAGCCTTGGCAAGCTTCTCCCGCTAAGTGTTACGTTTGCCAGCTCGTGGCAGTGGGAGCAGTGTGGCTGAGCGAGGGCCGGTCGCTGGGGAAGGTACCCGCTCCCCAGGGCCGGCATGGCGCTACCAGAGGTAGAGCAAACAGGCAAGAGTTGTCATAGCCACTAGTCAGATTTAGTGAGGTGCAGAGCATGCTCTTATCTGTCAGGAATAAAGAAGAAGCTAAGTTTCATTAGCAGGACATTATCAAATGCTTATGAAAATCGGAAAATAGGCTTCCATTCACACAAGCTTATCAGTTTGCCTTCTCCAGTGACTGTTGTTGATGGCCTGCTGGTATTATAACTTGCAATTTCCTAAGCAGCAGCCGTGCTGGTGATCTAAGTGAAGAATGAGAAACCCTGAGAGACTTGCACTTGAATTGTGAAGAACAAAATCTTTTAAACGTCTCTAAACAAAATATAAGCTGTTAAATGTGTTTATACAGAAAAGTGCTGATTTGCAAATGGAAGACAACTCAGTAATTTTGACAAAAAAACAAAAACAAAAACCTTGGGATAAAGAGGATTTCAGCTACTTTGTTTCACAGATTACTGAGAGGCAATTTTGTTAATGGAGCAGTGGCCAGCACTTTCCCTTTTCTTGCTGTATCAAAGCAACCACTGCTTGAGAAAGGCATTCTGTTCTATGCTGCTGAGACTTCCCCAGGTACTGACAGATGGAGAAAATACCGCAGCAGGCAGTTCTGAATCACAAGTTTGCCAGCTTGCAATTTTCAGGCTCAAGGTGGAGAGCTACGTTTAAATATATGATCCTATATTGCTCCTCTTACAAGTCACTTCAAAACACAGCAACAGGTCTTTGTAGGGAAGAACAGGGATAATTACAATGGTGGTAGACTCTGTGTAATTATGGAAATCATCTTAAACTAAATGTAGAACTTTTAACTGTCCCAGTTTGGAGCTCTATTATATTGCATATGGCTGAATTAATATTTATGAAAAAGATTGTACTTGGTTTTTGCATACATCTCATGTCATTTATGACCCTATCATATAGGAAGAAGCTTAAAAAGACAGATAACTATGTGTTATCTGTTAAAAGACACTACACTATGTGTCTGGAAAATGTGCCTGCATGTAGCTCTTAAACAGTCATGATGCATCTTGAAAGTCTGCTGAAAATGCCACACTAATGGTTTGACTGAGAAAATGGATGATTCCAATAAAAACAAGGATGCTATGGAAATACCTGTTGATTGATGGAGATTTTTAACTTGAAGATTGGAAGGCATATTGTTTCTTTTATGTGGGTTGTTATTAAATAATGTTAGATGTGCAGCAATTTAGATCAAAAACACTGTAGGATGACCAGATGGAAAGGATCTTAAAGTTTTTTTTAAACAGGTCTACTAAAGAAGCATGACATATGATGTTTATCAAAGTTTCAACACTTCAGGTTTTACTAGACTCCCTTCTGACTTTTCAGAGAAAAAAATATTGCCCCTAGACAATAGTTGTAACGATCTCATGGAGGCTGAAAACATTACACATGGTATCCAGTGGCTGTGTTGCAATCTCAGTCAGTTTTGGTAGCAATTTATTAATTAACCTGTGGTCAAATATTCTAGGCCCAAAGGATTCTGAAAAAATGATGGGTTTTCCAACTATGCTCCCAGAGGATGAGTATTTATTGGAAGCCTACTGCAAAATACTAGACAAGTATTTATGGTTGACTGACAGCTCAAAAACTTATACTTACAATAAAGCTTTTTTTTTTTTTTGTCTACAGATACAGGGAGATCTAAAAGGCACAATATTTTGTGTCTTGCTAACTTTGACCTTCGGCATGTGCCATGATTTTTTCTTTTTTTACCTCTTTCCAGTAAAGTCTGCTGTTTCAATTTCCAAATTCCTTTAGAACTCCCTTGATTGACCAGAATTTCTTCATACAGAGAGCATGTAATCTCCCTTCATACACTTAGATCTCACCTGGTTCTGTTGTGTATGCCACAAGTACATCTCACCAGATAGTGAGATATATTCGTATTTTTCATTTTCTGTACCTCTTTTTTTACTACCAATAAATAGTTATCTCAGAATGTCACAGGAATGCTGCAAGACTGAGGGTGTGCACAGAGAAACCTACATCTTGCACGATCATGGAACAAATGATTGGGTTTCTGTCTGGTCTCTTGCTACTATCTTTTTTTGCTCTATCTAAACTGAAAGTCATCTCTTCAAAATAGAATAGCATACTGAAGAGCATATTTTACCACTAACCATTGTCTGTTTTGGGGAAAAAAATAACTAAAAATAAGATTTAGAATTATCAAAAAATAGAGAGGAAAATTAAGAGCTCTAATGTGAAAACATCAGCGTGTGTTGGAAATTCCAGCTTAAGCTGAGATACAGATTTAAGGTCCTTTCAGAATCTGGTGAAGACAAAATACAGAAATATAGGTAGGGAAACTGTACAATTGCAACTGGCTACTGACATAAAAGGAGCAAGAACTGGAGAAGTCAAATGATGCAGTGCTTTGCTGAGAATCAGAGAGTTTCAATGAAATACCTAAATACTAAGTCCTTAACATTCACAAACAACAACAACAACAACAAAATGCAAAACAACACTAAAGAATTTCAACTATACTGTTGTGTTGGTATTACCATAGGGTTATTAGAATTAAAGATTTACTAGATCATCAGGGAAAAAGTGGATATGTTTTCAAGCAACTGTCTTGGAAGGAATTTGGCTATCCAATGAAAAGACTAGTGCTGTGCTGATTGCAGAAATATCACTAACCAGTTTCTCAGAACTGAAGGAAATTTTGAACATACTAAGGTGCATGTGTTTTGGATACACACTCAAACTCATTAGATAATTAATCTTAATCAGTATGAGTAAATAAGGATGCTAACAAGAGATAGTGAATATATTCCTTTACAGGGAGAGTAAAACAGTCCCTTCTACATCAGACAGAGGGCTGGAAGTGGTTAACTTCCATTCTGTAAATGCTAGCATGGGAAGGACAAAACAGTGAAATGATGGTTAATGATTGTTCAAAGCTTGATTCATCATTCATGGCTTTTATGCAGATTTACAAATCATGATAGCTGCTTACTTCCAACTGAACAATGTTCCTTTTCCCTTGGAAACCACAATAACAAGCCTCTGGAGTTAACTTCCTGCTGAGAAGGTGGCTGTTCCCATTTCATACAGTTAATGTATCACCTTGTCTTTGTATTGCTGCACTGGTTGGTCCTGGCTTGCAATTCGCACGTTAACTTCGCAGCCATGAGTGTCGTCAGCTTCCTAGTTGCAGTAAATTAGCATGGTTTGGCATTTTGGAAAGAATTAGGTCGTATTATTTTAAAATGCCATCGTATCTGTGAGTAGAGCAGATATAACTGAATAAATACAGCTTTAAATGTAGGCTGCTTGTTTTTTCCCTAATATGTCAGTAATAATTTCCTTTAGATTTTGTTGTGATTATGTTTAATAATGTAGGAATCTTAAGGGAGGGCTGAAGCTGAATGAAGTTTTTACTTATATTCTCATTGACTACAAGTTTTACGTGCACAATCTGAAAATGTCTCTCTACTTAATATCTGCCTGTTTCTTTTACATCGCCTGTTCTCTGTTCTGCTTGTCCGTACACCTTATAAATAGCATACATGTATTAGGTTAAAAACTTAGTATATGTTCATGAAAGCATCTTAGATCATGTAGCACTTTAATTGGGTTGCAGAACTTGAAGCTGGTCCTTCCCCTGTGGAAAGATGCATGCAAATAAGTTGTGCTTCTGCTCTGCAGGACTCTGTAGGGAAGGATGGCAGTGTGTGCAGGTGCCCTGATGCTTTCAGGCTCCTTGTACTCAGCCTGGGTTTACTTGAGCTTTCAGAGCAGACCATGGAAAAGCATCTCAGGCTTTAGTAAAAACGGACTGCAAACACCATTCATTCCAGTGCCAGAAGAGCTCATTTAATCTTAGTTTCTATGATTTCTATTGTACCCTGGGGCAAAAGAGAGGCTGTGGAGTTTCCTACTTGGAGATCTTCAAATGTTGCCTGGACGTGGTTATGGGCAACCTGCTCTGGGTGTCCCTGCTTGAGCAGGGGTTTGGACCAGATGGCCTCCAGAGGTCCCTGCCAACTGTAACCATTCAGTGAAAAGGGAGCAGGAGTAGTTTTTTGGGACCTATGTGTGAAAGAGGAGCAGATCCTGCATACAGAATAGCTCAGATATCAACCCCTTTACTGGTCAGCATGCAGGATGCGCGTAACCTTGGCTGTTGTTCCCAGGTAGTGATGGTTACTGATAAACACTGAAGTGTATGCTCAGCCATGCACTCTTCAAGGCAGGCTGTTCTTGCCACCCTCGCATCTGTTTTCATAACCCAGTGAAACAACAGGAAGGAATTGCCAAGGAAAATTCTGCCCCCAGTTACAGCAGTGTTAATGCAGAGTAACTGACTCCATCTGTGCTGGATTTAGCACTTGGAACAAGAGCTAAATTATGTCAGGAGTCGTATCAATTCCATTCATTCCAAGGGACTTATTTTGGATTTACTTTTTCATTGGGTCGTGTGTTTTATTGACACTAATACAAGATGGCAGTGAATGTGTGCTATTTTTTGCACGTAACTCATCTATGTACTTTTCCTGTATGCTCTTTTCATAACAATTTGTGTAACTAGTTTTAAAATAGAACATAAAATAGGCAGGACAAACGGAATAAAAAAAAGTCACCTCCATGCTCAGATAACGCAGTGTTACAAATGTAATTAATGCATAGTCTGAGGGGACTAGCTGAAATTCTGTGCAGAATCATTATACCCCATGACCTTTCAAGCTCTCTGTCATTTACTATGGAATTTGTTGCTAGAAAAATTCTCTTTTCTCTTGCTTCCATTTCCCTGAAATGTGTGCATTCTAGCAGCAGTCATCAAAACTGCAGGTATTAAGACATAGGGTACAGAAACAGAAGAATCCAATAATCTCCTGAGTGTGTGATAGATTGTAGCTCTTTAGAATTAGTCTTGAGCATTGTTTGATGGTTACAGTTCTGCACACAGTAGCTATAAAAAATGTTAATTGCTGAGGAGCTTACACCCACCCCAGTAAGCAACTAGAATCCAAATTAATGCTAATGAGGACTGTTCATACATCACAAGGAGAAAAGAATGCTAGAAAAGTCATTTTTCTCCTGAAGCAGCCCGTCTCCTTGACTCTGTCAGGAGAAGGAACGCATACCTTAGGAAATCAGTCTTCTCTTGTTAATTCCAGCTGAAATGCCTCAGAAATGTTTCTTGCAAGTGTTTTGACAGAAAGTACAGAGAAGGATCGGAGGCCTGTTCCTGCAGTGCTGCAGCTGGAGCTAACACAGGAAGGCTTTTCAAAAGGAATATAGGGAGGGGGCTCCACAGCCAAAATGGGAACTTATGCATGCTTATACTTTGACTTATCCAAGTCAAAGTAAAGCTTCTACATCTGAAAAACTGAAAACAAAATAAAAAGGAGAAAAACCTTCCTGAAAAACAGAAGCCTCTTACTAGATCAAAAATATTTAACAAATGGAAATAAGCACTTAGTCCTCCAGCGTTCAAAAGAAAAAGGGCTCACAAAGGCTGGTGCTGACAGCTTAAAATCTTATGAGAGGAAATGATCAGGAAGGGCCCCATACACATGAAATGCAAAGCAAATAAGCATTTTAATTCAATCTGTCAAAATTAATTAGAAATGAGATTTAAAAAAAACACAATCAGATGAAGCATTAGCTTATTAATGTTAATTCCTGTTCTGTTATTGTTCGTGATAAACTGAGTCATAGCTATTTGCTCTGCAGTTGATGAAGTGCTCTGCAGAAGCTGAATTTTCTTTTTACTTACCCCTGAAAGTTTGAGTAGAAAATACCTATCTGTAGCGGCAAGCTCATAGCCATGTCTCCACAGCGTGTTTCAGAAGCTGGGGAGGGAAGTTTTGGGTATCAAGGCCTTGCTGAGGCTTCTGTGGGGATTCCCTGCCCTAGGAAGTGTGCACCTTTCAGGGAAGGTCCCAGGAGCTGCTCCAGATGTTGCACGCTATGAGGAGTTCCTGAGAAGGCCCATGAACGTGTGCTGTATTTGCCTTGAGCTTCCAGCCTGATCTGATCCATGGCTATTTGCCATAGCTTCCTCGCTGTATTTCATAGCGTACCTACTTGGTCTTTCCCTGCTGTGGGCACTCAGGAGATACTTGCTCAGCTTTGGCATTGCTCTTGTGTGGAGTGTAGCTCTCGGATTGCAATTGCCTTGCACCTGGAGGCAGGGCAAGCGTGTGTCTGCTTGCTATATAATGTGGAGGCATTTTTGCTCATTTGCATTGATCGGACCTGACACTGTGCATAAAGTCACACCTCAAATATTCTTTATGCCTTGTGCTGGATTGGCATGAGGGGTATTGCTTTAAGTGCCTCTGAAGAGGTGTTGTGCACTTTTGGAAGAACCACTACATGTCTGGACTGAGTGTGGGAAGGGCTGGTGCAGAGTCGATTATTTTGGTCAGACACATCTGATGTTAGGAAAACGTTATCAATCCATTCTTATTGGAATAGGTAACAGGTTACTGTTCCGTGCTGTACAAAGGATGGGTATGTAGATTAATGAAGACTCAATAAGCATTATGTTTAAGATATTATGCTCATTTTGTATTCATACTTGTAAGCAGCCATGTCTTTATACTTTAATAAAAAAAAAAAAAAAAGGAAAATCTAGCTCTTCTAAGTACAAAAGTAAAGACACCACTGTAAATACATGACTGTCTTACTGAACCTGCAGCAACAGAGCCTAAAACAAAAACATATAGAAATGTGGGCATATTTATTGCCATATAAGTTATGATAAAAATCTAATTTTCATCTCTCCTTTATGTTCATGGATATATTGGTGAAGATACATAATGCACTAAAATGAGCAGAGCTGGTATTTTACACTGTCAAAAACAAACTGCAAGTCACCTACACTTTTAGCTAGAAATTTCTGTAGGTTCCTATTCATATCCATATGCATGCTAAGAAGCAACCTGGGCTGGGGAAGGAGACATCAAAGAGGTAGACACCTCAGAATCACTGCAGTTTGGAGATGGTTGTGGAGATATTTCATTTATGCCTTTTTTCCCAGAGTGACATGCTAAGTTAGATGTCCTTGTACCATCCCTAACTCATTGAGACAGCAGTGAACTGAACCAAAATATCTCAGCTGCTAGGTGAGTTACTGGCCATTTTTTTTTTTTCTTTTACATAATAGCTTAGGTGTTAAAGCTCTCATCTGGGAAGTGAAAAATCAGGATTTTTGGTTCCTCTTGGACCAAGAGGGGTTGAATTAACTCTTTCTGTTTCCTGAGAGAATATCCTAGCAGGCGAGACACAGAGCAGCCTCTGGTGAGGCTGTGCTGTCTCCCCTGCATCCTGCTGCTGAGGCTGCACCATTATGCAACTGAGAACAAAAGTGGGGGAAAAGACAGAGTTGAAAAATATTCATATATTTGATATGGAGTACATAAGTATTTTACACATACATATTTTTCATATTATTTTTATTCTTTCCTTATATTTTAAAATGTAAGGTATTATTGAATTGAGTAGCAGATAAGGAAACAAAAACTGTATCTTTATGTTGCTGCTTTACATTTGTGTAGCAACCTGTGGAACAATCAGATCCAGAGTTGCTTTATATGCATTTTCATGGATCATTAATAAATAGCATTTTCTGCATATCACAAAGTACAAGCCTCTAGTCTAGCTAGAAGGACCAAGCCCTACAGACCAACCACATCTTTATTTGCTCCATTTTTCCTCTGGCCATGATACAAAATATTAATAGTAGTTTACGTCTTAGCATACTATAAATATACACACATATATGTATATTTTCAAATCTGAGTTTTAATTAAATGGGAATGAACCTGATATGCAGTCATTGTGCAGCAAGTGTTATCGTATTTTATGCATTTGAAGCTTTTGGATGCCTGCAGTACATGAAAAGAACTTTATGAGTACTTGCATTATTGCATATTTCATTATAATGTAATTCTATATTAGATATTCTATTTATGCAGAATCCAAAAATAGTTTGCACTGTGTGGCAATGCAAATTTCAGTGAATAATCCACAAAGAACTTCAAAACCTTAACCATTTGTGACATGCACTATTCTGTATCTTTAGCGACGAATCAAGCTTTGAATAAATCATACTGTGCTTTTTATAAGTAAAAACCATTTCTGTGCTTCCCTATTAAAGAAGGGTCTATCAATTCTTATCTTAATCATACTGAAAACATTAGGAAGTATCATTACTGTTCAAAATTCTTCAAACTGGTTTTAGGTGTTCTGTCGACAGTTAATGTGTAAATCAGGTTTCTGTACACTAGGGCTGTGCTCCCCCTTCCCACCCGACAGCTGGCCACTGGGGAATGACACAGCATAAGCAGCTTCGTGACCAAGGCTGTGTAGGATAATGCAGTAGCTGAGGAAAAGTCTGCTTCCCCCATACTTCTTTCTTGAGGAATCCAGCTTAAAACAATGTAGAAGGAGGGAATTTCTTTCCTTCTAATTTGGGAAAAAGCAGACATCAATAGGGAAGCTTTGTTTTACTAGTGTGAGTGAGGCTCTTACCAGACCGAATGAAAGGCCTAAAGACTGTATGCTTCGATAGCTTCTCCTCTACTGGTGGGAACAAAGGCTAATGGACTGCCCTGAAGTTAGTGATATTACCCGGCTGTTACAGCCACAGCTCAAGTCATCTCTGAGTTCAGACCACAGGTCCTCAGCAGTGTACGTAAAGAACATAAAGTGAAATGAAGGAGAAACGTTGTCTTGAACTAGTCATAGACATTGCAAAGCAAGAGCAGGGACCCTTTAAAATAAGTAGTACTGAGGAGAAGTTTGCCTGATGATGGCATAATAAAAGATCCAACAAGAATTGTTTATTGCTGAATCTTTTGTAAATAAATAACAACCGTTGCTTAAACATTTCAACATGATAGTGCACTATTTTAAGAAATTCCCTATTTCAAAGAATTGTAGAGGAATGTTTAATTTTTCAACTGTTTTTCTTGATGTCTGCATCTAAAATTAAATATTTAAAGTACTATTAAGTGGTAAATAATCAGTTCAGAAAAATCACTAGCTTGCTTTTAGGAGGTTGAGTGTTTTGCTGTCTGTTAGAAATTTATAGGGTGTGTTTTATTCAAAGTCCATCAGCACTGCCTAGGAACTTCAAAGAACTTGGCAGAGATTTTACTATTCATAGCCCCTGTCCCCAGTACATAACTGCATGGAAGACAAAAAAAAAAAAAAAAACGTTTGCATAAATAATACATCCTCTACAGTAATGTCTAGATATATATTTAATAGGTTAAAACACTTTTCGTCAGGTACAATAGCACAAGTTAAAAAAAAAAAAATCTGACCAAACTCAGCATTCCAAAACACTGATTCCTTTATGTAATTAAATATGTATTTCCTAACCTTCCATGAGAATATTTCATAGTTTTTGAAATAGCAGCCCCAGGACACTGGACCGACAAATTTTTGGTATTATTTTCATGATCTTTTAGGTAAACTATATGCTATTTGTGAAAGTTACCATCTTAGTCTGTTATTATTTCTCTCCTCTGGGCACTTCTATGACCAGTTGTGACCTAGCCACAAAGGAGCAGCTGAAAACGTTCTGTGCAGCCAGCTATGCCTCTACAGTCCACCTTTAGGAATGGGTCCTTTTTCTAAAAGTAGAGAGAACAAAGTTCATGGAATAAAATAATTGGGCTGTTCCACTCTGTCTCAGACCAAACCCTCTAGGCCATAGCATATTCCTATTCCCCTCTACTGCTAAGAATGGACAGTAATAGTTTTTATGTTTGTGACGCTGGTTTTATGATAATAGAACCACTGCTGTGATTGGAGCTGAGGGTGATTTTCTTTATCTGTAGGTCAAATCGGACTCTGTTTATGACAGCTAGCTGTCTACTCATAAAGTACTAAAAATATCATCAACAAGCTTTCTTCATCTGGGCCTGGAGGAGAATTTTATGTAAATCTGAATGCTGTGTTTTCCGTGAGTAACTAAGCAGGTCCTTGTGCAAAAAGAAGTTTAGGATGATAAGTTTTGTCAAATAGTCTTCACTGGGAAGGCCACGAACAAATTTGGCTGAAAGGAATGATGATAGCTTTATAAAAATGAAACAAAACAAAAACAACTAAAAAAATCATACCACCCCCTACTAGGAGGATTTGAACCTACAGAAGTCAAGCAGTTCCTGAGTTGTAGGTCTGTATTTATGAATTTATTTCTCTAAATTACTAGGCTGTATTCATCTTGGCTCTGTACCTTGACTTTCATTGTACTTTTGAAGCTCTTAGTATAGTGTTAAGATGAAAGATGGCCTTTGTGTCTCCTGCTTTGGACTTATGCACCCTCAGACAGTAGTTAAAATGAGCTTGTGAAATGTAATGTCCTGCTACAAGCCTCCAGTTCAGCCCTATACCAGTGTTTTCATTCCTCTGATTTATCCCCTCCGCCTTCCCCTTGCATCCCCTTGAGAAGTGCTCAGTTAAGAACTGGTACTAAGACTGGTTGATACACCATATATTTGAATGTGTGATGATGCACGTGTTATGGTGAATCAGGCGCCTATTTCAATATCAGAAAATAGAAAACAGCTCTTGAGTTTCTTCGCTGTCAAGTATTGCGTTATTTTGAATCACTGATTGCTGGAGTGTTCTTAAAATTAAAGGCAAGCATTTTTTTCCTCACACATTTGTACTTTTGCCTCCGTCTTATTGGTGGTTCTGTTTGAGGATGCTGAAGTAGTTGAACTCAACTCCCAGCTCTCGGAGCCAATGCCAGCAGTGCCTGTTGTACAGCACCCACCTAAGTGGGAAGAATGCCAGTCTACAGACAAAACTTCCAAATAAAGCCTATTGAGAGCCTGACCCACACCCACTGAAGGCACTGGAGCATATCGATCACTTTAAGGGTTTTGCAGCCTGATATTAGCTTTCCATAAAAGAGTTCAATTCAACAATACTTTCTAATACATGGCAAATCATTAATGTGCGCTCTGGCATTCCTGGTAATAACCTTAATCATACTGAATTCCTTTAAAGTCTCATGGCTTTTACAAGAATACCACTGTGATTTAGCATTAATGACAGACCCTTATTAGGAAGCACAACCACTTTCTTGCTTAGGTAATGCTATAATTAGCAACATCTTGCTGTGACAATTGCTGCTATAAAAGAAGTACCGTTTATAGATGGTATTACATATGCAGCACGTGCTGCACGCACATCCAAGAATCCTGATATGTGCTAAGAGGCTGGGAAGGAAACAGTGGAAGAGACACGTGCAGAAGAACATTTGAAAACACTTTAGATATAATGCAAAGTAACTTTTTGCACATCCAGGGCTGTAAATGAAATAAGAGCTTTGGAAGAAGGATCTAAGTATGGTTGATTAAGTCTATGATAGGAGCTTCCGCTATTCTTATATCATACTTAGGTCTCCTGGGTACTGTTAAGTATCGTCAGCCAACAAACTATAATTTCATGCTTGAGTGGACTAATACAAGCCCAGGCTTCTGCTGCTTTGTACATTCAGGCTATAGTATGCTGTAAAAATAAAGCGAGAAGTGGAGGAAAAAAAGCAGAATTAAAAATTGTCACATGGCGTAACAATCTATATCCATCAGTGAAATCAGGTACTATGGTAGCTTGAGCAGTAGTTTGTTCAAGACAATAAACTGTGAGCCCATTCACTTCACTGGGCTTTGGATCAACTCCTTCAAGTTCTGTATTTTGACTTGATAGGTACTGTAACAGCTGTACAGGTAGAAGTAAGCTGCCAAACTTGAAAGTGTTTTTTTAAATGTAGGAATTTTTCTAGTTGTAAATTTTGTCTATGCTAGAGCATTTGACTCTTGGCTATTTAATCTAGTACTTCTGTATAAAATATGCCTATATTTCTCTAATGCTGAAGTGTAAATCTTGATGCTGTCTAGCTCTAACATGCAACAGCTGTCTATGGTGGCCTAATGCAGCTGAAAAAAAACATTAAGAGAAAAATGAAAGCGATTCTGCAGCCTGGATTGCCTGACTGAGTCCTTGGTTGTATGAAGTGCTATGTGTTCGTAGTGGGACTTGAAAGTCTGCTGAATAGCTTCAGAACTGGCCCTCGGTAGCTCGGGAGGAATGGGTCGAGTATCTCAGCTTTGGGCTGCAGGCAGAGGTTCTGTGGGCCGGGGCGCTGGAGGCTCCCTGACACGCATGAAGCGGATGGTGGTGCTGACAGGGAGAGGGGCTTTAAATTCAGCTGCTAGAACAGGCAATTAGTCATACCCAGTCAAAAACTTTGAGAGATGTTATCCCTGTGTCTAAAGTGCTGGTTCCCTGAATTTAAAAAAAAAAAGTTGGATTCAGCAGCATGCTGGATGGGAGTTTTACCTGGTTTCCTGTCCCCTTTACTCCCCTGGCTCCAGCAACCCATGTGGAAGGCACATTAACAGCCTCTGCCCAGAGCCTCACAAAAGCCAGACTCGGGAGTCTCCAGTTCCACGTCTCTACACTTCTGTCAACTTTCTGACCTGCTTGGTGGGCTGCCAGACCCTATGCAGTTGATGAGCTGTGGAAACATTCCAAAAAATAACATTTTGACTTATTTTAAAATAAGCTTTGGAGTTGTTTTGTACTGGAAAGATTAAAATGTCATATTTCTTTTATGAATAATTTTATTTTTAAAATTTAGAACTCCTTGTAGGATGAGGATCATAATTTCTATATATTGCAGATTTTAATGTGTTTTAACACATTTTTACATGAAATAAAGTGGAATAGTTGCACAAAGACCCATGCATTTATATTGGGGCTGGTAGCCTCTATGAAACATTCTTTTTATTCAGTTGTGGTCCTTGTTATCAGAAATTGAGAGAACCTGTTGAACAGCACAAACAAAAAGTATGTTGTGTCAAATGAGCTAGGATGTTAAATGCAAAAGCTGGTGATTCTACACTAAATTGTCTAGAATAAGCTGTAGCCCAGGTTCTGCCTTAGATACCAAGCAAAACTACAAAAATCAATGGCCATTCGACACAAAGTACAGAAAATAGAACCTGGCCCTGCATGTTTCTGAAGGACAGCAACAAGAATTCAATAACAGTTTACAAAATGTTTTTTTGGACTTTACTGTGAATCTCTTTTCACACTAAAGTACTTTGCCTTTTCTCAGATTGCAGTAACAATGATATGCTCGCCTTTTCCACTTGTACCATGCCTGAGCTGTTTTAGCAGTATTTTGAACACAGATTTTTTGAAATCCTATAAAGTTTCCCCAATGTTTCTTTATTCCTTCATTTAAAGGCAAAAATACTGCATACTGTGAAGACTTTAAAGAAAGCTTATATAATGGCTTTGCTATCAATGAAGTTGAAGCCTTTGGCAAAAAAAAAAAAAAAAAAAATCACTTCCAGAATGACTTAGTGTGTGTATTATTTTATATGGCCAGAAGAAATAAAATTAGACTATGAAAAAGAATCCAGCCTTTCTATTCTCTTCCCTTGTCAGTTTTTCTTCATAACTACTTTTTTTTTCTTTTTTTGCTTTTTCAGCTCTAAACATATAAATAAGTCTTTCCACAATGTATTGAGTCTCAGGGTCAGGATGAAAAATCTAAATAGTAAAAATTTCAAACTATTTCCTTTTGATTATATTTTGTGGAACCAAAATTCCTGCAGCTCCTGTCTTTCAGGATCATGATAGGGAAAGGATGAGTTCAAACATTTATGTTGTGCCATAAAAATAAACTATCACAAATAATCTGTGTCTTTATGCAACAGAATGGTGAAAAGTAGCACATGTCAAATATCATAAAAGAACCAGAAATTTTTCATTTAAAGCTTTGTATTTAACTTTTTATTCATAGCTGGTATTTAAATCATTTTTAGTAATATTTTCTTGTAAAAAAAAATACCTGGACAGGAAAGAGACTTTCAAGGAGTTGATATGAGATGCTTCTCAAATGAGAATTTTGCTTGCATATTCAATGTGGAATTGTTTAAGTATTGTTAATCCAAGTTTCCTTCTGTGAACGGAGGACAAACTGAGGTCACTTATTATTCTGGTTAATCATTAGCTGTGTTTATTTATTAGGTTAATTTGCAGAGTTTCAACAATCTTGCGCCCTTGGAAAGGGTCAGGAAATGGCACCAAATCAGATATACTGATTATCTGTGCTGTGAAAAGAACAATGAGTTTTCATAGATCACATGCTTTCAAATGTGTTGTTTAAATGAGTTTTGAACCAAGTTCAGGCAGTTATTGCTAGTAATAAAATGCCTTTTGGGGACCCTGTTCTTCTCAAGTTTGCAGTGTTTGAGAAAGCTTTATGACACAGTTGTTCCTGTGTCAAGTTCATATTATGATGTCTGCTATAATCCACTGACTGGGATTTGTGCAGATTTTATTATGATCTGCTTGTAACACCTGCAAAACTGATCCCTGTGCTCAATTAGCATCTCTCTGCCATGGATCCTACCTTTCCTGCTAGCCAATTCTATGTTACTATTTCTGTGAGCTACCTGAATTTGCTTACATTGTTTTATCTGATGCTTCTTTGATTCATAATGAGACCCCTCGTTGATGACCCTGAAGGTAGGGTAATCTTTTCTCAGTTTGGAAGCTCTCTAGCAAAATAAGGTCCTGGTCCAAAGCTAGGACACTGAGTGGTATTTTAATGTTGTCACTGAAGTGATAAAGATTACCAAATCAGAATATTAGTAATTAAGAAAACTTGCATTCTCTGGCAAGAGAATGAAAATGGTGTGCACATGCATGCTTACAGCCTCTTGTCTTTTCTTTCCAGAGGCGTCTATCTGTGATAGGGCAGTAGCAAGTCATCCTGCAAGGAAAATTCAGCTCAAGGCCACAAAATGCCAAATTTTGCTTTGATTTTCAGTTCCCTCTGGAATGGACTTTTGCTTTTAGCAGCTTTTCCATTCTCTCACAGGCACAGAATAGTACTTATCTTACTTTATAGGCAGCCATTATGACCCTTTTATCCACGTACAAAGCGTAGGAGAAATAAAATGATAGGTGCCCTGATAAGTTAAGGGGGATAAACTGAAGTCTACAAATAATGCAATTCCTTTTGGCTGATTGATTTCAGGTAAGTGCAAAGGACACAAACAACCTTTTCTTAAACTGAAAGGAATGCATCTGAATGATGGATAACTGCACTTCAAGTAGAAATGCTTTTAGAAGTTGCTTTATGGAGAATTGGCTCACTCAGTCTCAGACTCCTGCTTCTATTCAGTGTAACTGAATGTTAGCTCTTCAAATTCAAAAGAAATCTGTAAAGGAGGAGAAACCTCTCCTCCTACTGCTCTACTTGTGACAGTGTGCGTGTGAGGGCATCAAAAAGCAAAGCTCAGTGGAAGTCAGACAGCTATGTTCCTGGGAGGATTTGTTAGCTTGCAGAGGTATGAAGGACGCAGTAGGCGTGTCACCGTAATACCCGTAGTACCTGTGTGTGCCAGCTGACAACAACTGCCTCAGCTCTTCTTAGCCTTCATGTCTGCCAGAGACAGGCAGCACTAGGGCTCTGGTCATTTGGTCTTGGACGGCCACATCACACCATCCTATCTTACCCCACTGCCAGAAAAAAACGATTAGATGTGGCTGTAGGTGGGCCCAAGGTCTGTCTCTTTCAGTTTAACACTTATCAGGTATTAAAAGAAACTTACCGTGAATGTGAGGCCATCCTCTCTCTTCCTTTCCTTCTTCCCTCTACTGTAATTTTGCATAAGTTTTCCTGTTACAAACTATTATTTTCTCATTGCAAGTCTGAGCATGTGGTGTTGAAGAGTAAGCTCACCTTTTAAAAGTACACATCCTGCAACATAACGTAGGCTTCTCCTTATGAAGAACATGAGCATTTATGGATGGAACTATCTTAGATATGTTATGTTCCCTTTTTTATCTTCAGTTTCAGTTATTTCTGCATTTCTGTGTTTTAGTCTAGCAGTCCCAAATACCTTCTCTCAGTACGCAGTGTAAGAAGCAGAACAGTGCAGTCATCTTCCTGACTGATGCTGCAGAACAGCCAGTGAGAGCTAAAATGACCCCACATGAGGAAGACAGAATTATCTGAGTACAGAGAGAGCAAGAAGCCTTAGCAGACACAAAGTCTTGTGTAATATTACGTTAAATCAAAAAAAAGTCCAAAGTAGCTGGAAAAGTAGGTAAAGACTGTTTGCAACACACACTTATGTTCATTTTACCTTCATTTTAAGGGGTAGATTGTGACTGGGAATACAGGCCTATGGAGAGGAGAAAGAATTCCAACTCTAGACAGGTATACAATGTCTTGGGAATAGGCAGCAAAGCCCAGCGATACTCTTATATACAACCTGGCTGGAGTAAACAAGTAAAGAGGCAGGGGACTGAGAAGAGTTAAAAGCAAATTGCTGCTAGCTGGGACCAAAGCTACAATTTTGTTTTGGGGTGCATCTGGGATGGGACAACTTTGCTCATCACTTGTTTGAGCTCTGCCCCTATGTACACAGGTTCTTGTCCTCGCAGGACAAAATTTCCACCTACTTATTCATTACCTAAACTGCATCTACCTTGAAAAACAACAACAACAAAACAAAAACAACAATACAAAGGCATGCATATAGTGTTTTTTTTTTCTTCCCCAAATAAATTCTTGAAATATTTCTTTCCTCACATCTCCATTAGCTTTTGGGAGTATATCACAGCTTTAAATGGTAATGCACTGTAAGCTTAAAAACAAGCAAGCTGAAATAAATTCAGCGGAATTTACCCACTGTCATACTAAGCATTTTGTTTTATATTTTACTTGCTTAAATTATTGAGATGAAAATCCAAGAGGATATCTTGGTATTGTCACTTAAGATGACTTAATTGATGTCATCTTCATTTTTGTTATTCCAATATTAACATTTCTTA
Organism: Anseranas semipalmata; assembly: GCA_013399115.1. Classification (NCBI taxonomy): domain Eukaryota; kingdom Metazoa; phylum Chordata; class Aves; order Anseriformes; family Anseranatidae; genus Anseranas; species Anseranas semipalmata. The sequence continues at coordinate 57,544 of VXAA01000465.1, forward strand.
GCTTAGATTTTAGAGAACAGTATGTTTTTCTTAGGTGTCAGTACCTGATTCAAAGACACTTGCTTAAAGAAAACAACCCTTATTGAATCCAGCTGACTCTGGATCAGGCTCCTACTGTTTCATTCAGAACAAAAATAAAATTTGATTCTCAGTCTTTTTTTTTTTTTTTTTTAGGTAGCTCTATCCTAGTCTGGCACATTGCTATTGTCTAAGACCACTGAACTAAGTGGAAATCGTTCAGAATGACAGCAAAAAGCAGCACAACATTTTGACTTCTTTGGTGATGTTTCCTTCCTTTTGCTTTTCGCCCATGAAATAAACAGACATAAGAGGTGTTATTGCTAGAAGAGCAAGCAGATTTGTGTTAACGTCTAAGAGCAAATGTCAAACTATTGAAATGTCACAGTCAGGTATACTTTCGAAGTATATAACCAGCTAGATTGCTATTTTTCAGTATCTTTTCTTTGGAAACTTTGTCATAATCCTCTGTACAATCTTGTACTAGACGTAAATACTGTGCTACATGACAATTTCTTCTTTTAAATTTGGCAGTACAGCTTTGTAACATTAGGCAGCGAAAAGCAAACCTAGAAAGTTTGGGTGGATAATGTCTGTCTACCTGAAAAGAATGTATTTCAGAAATAGTCATACTGCAGATTAATGCTCAGAGCTGTGAGTCGCAGCATTAGTAGGCTGAACCATCATTGTGTATGGACATACATTTTCAGTAATAGTAAAATATAGAGGTGTTTGTAATGAAAATATATTTTAGGATAACGGCATGGTTATAATCTTTGAAAATCTCAATTCTGAAGGAAGATTATGACTTGAAGAGATTGACAAGAATGTGTTCTTTTTAAGAATCTTTAAAAGAATACACAAACACTTTTGCAATATTTTCTTGAAATGCAAAAGACTTAAACCGGACTTGTAGAATAAAGTGTCAGAAACCCCATTTCAAGATCTCTACCATACAGATAACTTCTGAGAAGACAGCAGTAAAGATGCCCTTTGTTTTCACTTCTGGTGAATTTTACAGTCTTTTCACTTAGCGTGCAATGTTGTCCAACTATTTCACATTGATTTCTGTCTTTTCCTTCTGCCTGTATCCCTTGTTTTCTAGCTCTACCCTTGTTGTCTCTTGCATCCTTTTTTCTAACTCATACCTTTGCCCAGTTCTTGCCTTTCTTGGCCATGATTTTTTTTCTCTCTCTCTCTCTCTCTTTTTTTTTTCCCTTCAGACCACAATAATTTTTTATCTTTTTTTGTCCCCTGTTCATCTTCCAACTTACAGCTTCTAATATATACCACAACCACGGGCTATTCCTTCTGAAAAATAAGTGGGACTGGGTGGTATTTAAACCAGTTATGCTTGTACTCAGTATTAATTTTTAAACATTTTCTGCTTTATACTGCATTTACCTACTATTTCTAAATGTCCTTAAATAATTATCCTAGGGAAACATTTTAATACGAAGCACTTTTTGTCCCTTAAAACCAGTCTGGTAGTTGAATTAGGGCAATACATTCATTTTTAACCAAAAAGATGTATTTTTTTTTTCCATCAAAAGTCTCTTTGAAGGATAACTTCACTTGAACTTCTCTTAGGAAGCTGTATTCCCCAAGAGTAGCATTTTATCAGCTGAAATATTTCATCCTAGTTTGCGGCGGCTCATCTCAGAAAAAAACATACATGTAGCTTGAATGTTAATTTCTACTCAGCAGTGCAGGGCAATGGAATTAATAGATGTGCTACTGAATAATGGAGACTCCTGGTAGAGCTTTGCCTGTTTAGCTCCTTAGTATGTTTGGAAATTAGCAGAAGGACTTCTATTATATTCATTGTATTTTCTGTTAAAGGCTCAGGACATGATTGTTATGGTGGGATCTCACTGATAACTATGCAAAGCCTTTCCAGAGTCAGTTTAAAATGATAATAAATTAGAATGGTAGCTTTTACTATCTCTTTGCCACAGACATTAGTGACAGCATGGGCATCAAAGAGTGTATGCTCTACCTTTGCTTTGGGAAGATGTAGATGGAAGCGTTTTGCCTTAGCAGGAATGTGAATGGAAGCGCAAAAGCTCAGGAATCCAGGCAATATGAAGTATGAGCTCCAGGGAAATCCTGGGAGCTATATCTTCACAATGGGTGCATCTTTCTCTGCTGTTTGTAAGAGATGTGGGTAAACCGGTGTTTTCTTATTTTTGCTTTCTCTTGGGTAGCTATCGCTCTGAGGATATAAAAGCTCAGAAGATGTTGGGCTGCTTCAGTCTAACCTCTTGGTTTCCCAAACACAGAATTTACACCAGGTCTGATTGATAACTGGCTTAGTTTTCTCCCAGGATTTAAAAAGGTTAATTTGTTTAAACATAATGACTATATACTGCTGTGGGGCAGAGGTTCTGATCTCAGCTGGTTCTCGCTCCTGTAGCTTCACCACTGCACTGCCCTGCTTCCCTGGGACTTCTGTTCATTTGAACTTTGAAGAATTCTTCTCCTTAAAAAAGTGTAATTTATTTTAACATCTTTAGTTTTTGTTTCTGAAAGCATAACCATTTTTGGATTTTTGAGTATTTTGAAGGTGCCAGTTGTAATGCAACTATCATCTATGGTTTAGAACAGAAAAGGATACCTGTGATCAAAGGCATACCATACTCTGAAGAGCCATGCACTCTCAGCTTTGGTTGTATTTTTATCCAAGTTAGATGCACTCTGCAAATAAATGAAAAAGTGAAAAGCGTTTTTATGACATAAATAAAACATGAAGTTCCAATATTAAAAATACATGTCAAAGCGAATTACAATTAACTGCATTTTTTTTTTGCTTTTAATTTAAAATGCCTCTTTGGTACAGGAATGTCATCTCTGCGAGTTGGTTCATGAGCAAATTGGCTCATATAGCACATTTCTTATTGCTATATACTCACTGGAAGAGTGCAGCATTTAGTTTTATTAATGATTCCAATTTTATTAAGCAGCTGAGAAGCGCCATATTCTTAGATCAATAAAATGATATTTCGATTTAATTGCTATTGTGGGATTACTTCAGTTTACTCCTACAAGCTCAGATGCTATTTGCGTATGTCTAACAAAATGTCATTCCCAAAGGGATCCTGATATTCTGATAATTATGACAGTACTTTCTGTGCTTCTTTCCAAGGTGAGAGGAACATAGCAATATTGGAGAAGTAGGGGTGATTCTAAGCACCAGAACGCACTGACTCGTAACACTGCTTTCCATGCTGCAAGCTAATTCTGGGGGGCTCTGCACAGGTAGATGGGCTGTTGTTTTACTCAGAGTCATACTTCGGAATAATACATTTGTAACAGTCTTCTGCGCAAAGACAGCTAATTTGGTCATGCTCTGGGCATCACATCAATACTAGTGGAAGAACTACTGGCAGGATGGGATTAGGAATGGGACTGTCAGTTCTCTAAAGGATACTTCATTATTGTCTTGTTTCTGTTTTTGCTGCAAGTTAGATTTCTTTTTAATGGGAATGTTTTTCTTTGTGCAATTTTAAACCAATTTAATAATTTTTCTTTTAATCTAATATTACATTAAAATTTTATTTTCCCATAATACATTAACATGCATGTAAATGGGCTGATCCTTAAAACTGTAGGGTCTAGTTCCAAGCCAACACGTGCATGGGAACTTTTCTATTTTAATTGATTTCAGTGAATTTTGGACAAGGTTGTATGGAGACGGAAACCATGTTGTAGCTGCTGCTGATTATGCTAATGCCAGAGGTGGTCGCAGTGAACTTACAAATGCACCAAGTAGGTCAAATATTATTCTTGGGATCAGATTCTTTGTTACTGAATTGAGTATTTTAGGACAGGACCTAGTAGCTGGGAAGGTTGGAGGGGGGTGGAAGATGCTGTTAATCCCTAAGAGAGCAGCAGAACACTCTTCTTGATATCTAGCAATACATTTTGACAAGCTAGGTACAGTTTAGGAAAAGGGTTGAAACATTTCAATGGGAAGTGTGATGGCAGGTGGGATCTATGTTAGGTCAGTCTTGGGATAAACCATATGGAAAACAAAGAGAAATAATGAAAGAGGGTGGTGAAGGACTAAGGTAGACAGGGATACAGTTGAGGAAGAGGACAAGCATGGAAACAGACATCATGATGGAGTGAGCTGCAGCAGACAGCCAATGAGTGCAATGCAGAAGAAGGATACTTAAAAGCACAGAGAGCTCTGCAAATGGCCCTTGCGTGCTTGGTTTTACTACTAATGTCTCCAGGAGCCATAATTGCTGATTAATTCCTCTTCCTAAACTCACTGTATTTCTAGCTTCTTCTTGCATTCATGTTTCCATGTGAAAGTAGTGGACAAAAAAGTCTACACCAGAGTATAATTCTCCCAGAATATGCAGGTCCTGCCCTGGGCCTGCTTTTATTCCTTGTGTTGTTGTTTATTGCTGTTTTGTTCCGCACCTGATCTGCTGGGCTGGAACCTCTGGCTGGTTTGAGCTCTGTGAATTTGACGTGTGTTGCACCTTCTTCCTCCTGTATATGAAATCTGTGTTGTCTTGTCAGATTTTGTGTTAATAGGAATCTGTGTGGTTCTTTGTAGAGCAGCTCCTGCCGAAGAAGTACAGTTAAGGGAAGGCAGGAGATGTCAGTGTGAATGCTTTTGTGCTGTTGCTGTAACAGCTGGGGAGACAGCCCATCACCTCTTCTGGACACAAATTTCTCTGTGAAGCGAAATGCCAATGTTTCTCATCCCTTACTTGAGAACTGGAGATTCTTCTCATTAGTCCCTTACAATAAATTCACCAACTAGCTGGCAGATGAAGCTGATGGGGGAAGGTATTAATACTGTCCTTTATTATACTAATAAAAATATAGGGATAGTTAAATAAACTATGAACATTAGTTTGACAGAGATTATATTGATAGGTGGTTTGGCAGGTATTCAGTTTTCTCCTGAGATCAATACATCTCCCCCAGTCTTCCAAAATGATTGTAGAAAATGTATTACACTGTCTTGATGGAGATTAACATAGCAGAATTTCTGAGCTACAAACACCATCTGAATAAAAAAATGCTATTTACTATCTTTGTTTATGGGGAAATTAGTTAAGTTCACTGTCATGAAAGTTTCTGCCTTTTTTGTTAATAGATCAACTTTGTAACTCTGCTTAGTCATTATTTATCCTGCATTCTGCTAATTAGCTTTTGGCATTTATACTCTGAATGTATATGGTATGCAGCAAACAGACTGCTTTTGATTATTTCTATATCTTATTTTTTATATGATAATATATATTATCTGTAGCGGTCCATCAGTAAATAAATAGATAGGAATGTAAGGCTGTTTTTTCTTCTCTTAATGTTTGTGTTATGATAATGATTTGATGATAAACACATTTAAGGAAAAGCAAGGCAGAACTGATGCAAAGAAACTGAAAGATATCTTTGATGGATGAGATCACAGCATGCTGAAATTCAGATGGTGATTATAAATTAAAAGACTCTATACCTTTGCTAGGGAAGGAGCCCTAGGTTTCCAGGTCTTACAACTAGAATTGGTATTTGCTGTTAGCTGACTGCCCAAAGTACTGGTTGAGCCAGCCCAGAATAAAGCAATAAGCATAGTCAGAAGTCCAAAAACAACTGCGTATGAGGAATTCGTAGAATTCGTAACTGAAATAAGTCCAATTCCTTCAGAGAAAAGAACTCTTTTTTTTTTTTTTTTTTTTTTTTTTGTGGGGGGGATGTTTTATTTAATGTTAAGATTGGCNGAGAGAAAGAAATGAGGGAGATAAGATAAAGAGGTGGGAAAGGAAATGGGATGTACAGTCACATAGCTGTTATTGCCTCTGACACAATAGTCACAGGGTGAGGGGAGTTTAGGGCTTTTTCTGCCCCTAAAAATTCCAGGTCTGGTTGCAGGTGTGGATTGAGAGGCTCCCACAGCAAGACAGCCTGTATCCTGGTAGTTAGGATGGTCACAGATGAGACAAATCTCTACAGCAGACCTTAAGGCTTCTTTATTCTGGCTGAGAAGGGAGGATCCTAAAGTCTTATTTTCCACAATTTTGCTGGCTTTTAAACATCTTATTCTTGAGTGGATTCAGTCCTTATTTCTGGTACAATCCCCTGAAGCTCCAATTAATGGCACTGAGAGTTGGCAAGTGGTTCACAGCTCATCTGGCTGAGAGATTTAAGTGGCAGTGAGAGACACTGCACTTGATGCGTTACTCGTATAGGTTCTTTGGGAAGTTTATGAATATGGACTGTGCAGGATTCAAAACAAGCTATGAGCTGGTAGTACTTATGAAGAGCAGATAAGTATTCTAGTGGTCATGCACTACATTTGATAATTCAGTTTTTTTTTTTTTCCTCCTGATCATGTTTTGTTAGTGGGAGGAGGCAAATTTTTAAGTAGTTTGATGGCCCTTGCAAAGGCTCAAGTTTCAGGTATACTTAACCTTTGTCATTGCATATAAGACCCTTAAAATTAAACTCTAAGGTGCAACAGCATTGTCTGTGTATAGGTATAGATATCACAAGCTTTAATTCAGAACATACTCTTCTAGTCTTGTGAGGTACGTACATTCTGTCAAATGGGATGTCATTCTGGTAAGAAGTCAAAACATAATTGAAGTCTTACTTGTCTTGCTTGGCCATTAAAGTCACTTTTCATCATGTATAAGCTTTGTTTGTGCCAGCTCCTCTCCTGAACTTTCCTTTGTATGGCTTTTACTTTTCATTCCCTATAACAACATTCTGTTATGTGGATGACACTAGTTCACATGGGCTATATACAAGAAAAAAAACTTATTTTGCTGTGAAGACACACTTAACATAGGAAGAAAATGAAAAGTAGGTAAATGAAATAAAAGTATCATATTAGGACTAAAGGGAAAGAAAAAAAGATGTCAAAGGGGGGATGAAGAGGAATGAAAGAAACATGAGATAAAAGAGAAAATTGAAAGAAATAACCTGGAATAAATTGAACAACTCTGATATGTACTGAGTTAAAGCAAAGAGGGTTACAGACAATGCAGTAGAGGTCTGAATTAGTAAAAGATTGAGATGTCAAATACAAAAAACTCAGAGAAATGACAATGGAAGACCACAGGGTAGAAGAAATCGGAGCAGCAAAGCTATCTTCCAAGGTAAAATTTATTCTATAAGGAGTGCTGACTTGGGCATGACAGGGCATGAAGGGTGTTATATTTATTTACACCTTCTGTATTGTGTTGCTGAGTTTTGTCAACAGAGATAGGTGTTGATTCACAGGGCACAGCTGGGACACTGGATGTGTTACTGTTATTCATAAACATGATTATTTTCATTTTTAATATAAGAAGGAGAAAATTAGAAGCCTGTTGGCTTCTGAAGAAATCATGTTTTCACAAAACATTAATTCAGTCAATTTTATACTGTTCAATTCAGCATGCTGTTATGTTTGATAATTTATGACTGCTGCAAAGGAGAATATTTCTGAAATTAAATAGTTTTGAAATCCAAGCAAGAATAGATTAAGGTTAACGTTAAGAATAAGGTTCTGTGTCCTGTCTTTGGTCAGAATTTGAGCAGAGGCATTGCAGGAATTACTATCAAGATGCTTAGGAGAGTGATATTAGCGATTAGTCCCTTCAGCCTCAGAATAAATCAATATCTTGGCTTGGTGCAATGGAGTACTAGCCCTTTTACTAGTGATTGAGATGTAAAACTAAGGATATGATCAGATATGAATAATCTTTTTTTTTTTTTTTTAGAGAAACTTTAGGACACTTAGGCACCTGAATTTCAGTTTCATTGAGAGTTGAGACCCTAAATGCGTCTTGTTCATGTCTTGCCTTAACTAATTTTCTACATTTTTCTCATTTTTGGTAATTTCAATTTCACTTGCAGCTGGGCAGTCTAAAGGGGTGCATGGGATGGTATTACCTAGAAAGAGGAACACAATATTTGGCACGTTTTTTGTTTTTCACTTTGGCAATTTGTCAACTGTCGTGCTGATTTTCCCTAGTCCTATGGGTGTTCCATTCACCATGCTAGAGGACATGATATGTCTATGTGTGTTAGCATATAGGTTTATACTGTTGTTGCAGACAATGCTGCATTTGAAACAATTCCATACATATATGACAAAAAAAGGGAGGGTGACAGATGAACAGCTGCAGCTTGTTAAATAGCCTCCTTTAGTTTAAAGTTTTCACATTCACAATATATTCAGGTTTCCATGTTAAAATATTTTCAGAAACCTGACCTATTAGGATTGAAAATTAGATGTTTTCCTTTTTTAATCCAGGAAATTAAATGTTGCTATGAAATGTCTCATTTCCATAAATGCGGCATTTGGAAGGTGATAAATAGTTGGATTTATGAAGGCCATACTTCTATTATTTTGCTTATGAGACTTCTCAGGATATCTTTGCATTTATTTATAATTTTCTTCAAAGCTCTATAACATTTTTAGTTACAAAATTTTAATGAGTACATGCACACTGAAAAATATATCTCCTTTCTTTGTACCTTGTACTATAAAGATACTTTACAGCTCCTTTTTATTTTTAATTTGCCTGTTTTAAAAATTTCCAGCTGTAACACTATATTTGATAAACATGTTCTGCCAACTTTTGAATAGTTTTTAATTCAGTGCATACATCTGAAATCCCAACATACCTGGCTTGCAGCTTGTGCTTTCAGATCTTCATCTGGATCTACACCAACTCTGTTTTTAAAAAAAAACAACAAAGAAAACATGATAATGGCCTGATACATGAGAGAGCTTTGAGGGTAGAAATGTTTCTCTTGTGCCACTCATTTCCTACCAGGTGAGAAATGCAGAGAAGAGCTGACAACACATTAAGATCACTTTTCAAATCCAGGCAGTTCAAGTTTTTACAAACAATGAGACTCTGTTTAACTACTGCTCGTAACATCTGAGATTAGATCTTCACCCTAGCTTTGATCCATATCTGGTAAAAGACAACCAAGGAGGAACTGGAGTTTACCAGGCATATCGAGGAGAAGATGGCAGGACTGTGGAATTTCTTGACTGTGCTTGGATGGCTTTGCTTGGAAAGGGCTTTGCTTGGCATACAAAGTACAGAGGAGCAAATGAGAGGGCAAAAGAGGTTGCAGTGGGTGATGTGCAAGATGATGAGAACCTGGGTGGCATTTTACTAATATGGACAGGAAAAAAAAACTGCATTATGAAAGTGACATGATAGAAGAATTGACATATTTGAGTACAGCTGATGCTCAGAACTGAAGAGAAATGCAACTGAGGGAAGTTATGAGCTGAATGACAAGGGCAGGCTTGTGCTGATGTTCACACCAAGAAAGGAAGGAGAGCACTGAGGGGTGACTAATAACAAACCTTATCACTGGAATCTGAAGTCCACAGCTAGCAAACAGCAGCCCCTGCGTGTCTCACAAGCTCCCACACAGTACCAGGTCTACTCAGCTAATGCAGAATTTACTGATACAAAGAAAATGTATTCTTTCACTAGATATTCATTTAAGGCCACTGTTTTTCTGAAGGTCTGACTTCTTGAGTATAGTTTTGTTTTCAGTAATATATTTTACACAAACATATTTTAAACAATATATTTTGAAATCATACTTAATATTAACAATTACTCATCATTCTTTCCTGTAAATATTATGCATGTGCTCTTCAGTCACAGACAACGACAGGAACTACATGCAAAGTAGAAACTTTTTATATGTAAATATTGGATGGAAGAGTTGAAAAGAGGTTTGTTTCTGTCACAGCTTTTGAGTTTCAATGAATCTAAATCCTCCAGGCTTAAGTATTTCTATCTTTTTATTAGAAATAATGATCCTGGTGCTGACTCAACAAGGAGACAATGAAGAGTTGTTTCTTTTGTTTTGTTTCTGTTGTTCTTTAAATTGATAGAAAAAGCTTCTGATAGTACTAACCTATTCATTAGTTTGGAGTAAAGCAAGTTAACTATTCTCCATTTCATTAAAGTGGAAACATTTACATGGGAAAAGAAACATATGTGGAGGTTTAACCATCTGACAGTGGATTTGTACAGAACCGTGGTGTCTAGGGCCCTATCTGCTCAGCATTGTAGAACGCAGCACCGTGAGACAGGCCCTGCCCTGCGGTGTGTGGCTTGAGTGCAGCAGGACCGGGAGGCTGCTCCAGCTGGAGACAGTGGCACAGGCAGAGGTGCGACTGTCTCAGACTCATAAAGCAGGTCAGAATCAGAGGAACCGAGTCTCCTAAACCTAACTGTATGTCCTGCTTATTAGACTGTGCTTATTCACTGGATGTGTTCACTGACATTACTTGGCCAATACAGAAAAACACTGGCAGTACAACAGTTACAGGACCGCACAGTTCCAATAAAAGAAAAAAAAAAAGCATTTGTGCACGATAGGTATAGCCGAAAGGCTTCAGCACAAACTTCCCCACACTCTCTTCTCCTTAATGAGCTTGACTTGACCTCAAAGAATCAGTCTCCTGGGACAGAAGTAATTTAGCCTTCGTGCAGTCTGAGCTTACTGGAGTTGAGAAACTGCTAGTTCTGACTGATTGTGTGTGTTGGAGTTGTGATGCGTTTATTACAGAATGAGCTAAGACAACAGAAAACATTTCACCCGAGACTAAAAGAACTGTAAGAGCTTGAAGAGTTTTGCAGAATTTGCTTTCTTCCTGTGGTATGCCTGAGCTTCTCTGCATGTAGAATGTTGAGTCCTTATGGCTATATAGATAGCTAGCACTTCTGCCTTGTTTGTTCTGGAGACAATAGATTTTTATAATATGGCACATATGAAGATATTCAAATGAAATCTTAACAGGAGTATTACATTTAAAGCCAGAAAAAAAACAGCAATAAGTATGTAATGAAATCACACTTGTCTTCAGTTTTTCATGTACGAAAAAGAAAAGAAATACCACAGAGCCACAGCTGATGCTTTCTTTTTGGTCTGTTCTCTGCTGTCATTTACAACAGGCTCAGATGTGTTGTTTTTCTCATGGAAGAGTATCTCACTACTGGAAATTATTATAGATAGAACTGTCTTATCTATTGATTTAAAGTCCTTTGGGAAAAGGACCAGATCATTCTTTGCATTCTATGGGAGAGTTTCTTAATGCATTAGAATAAAAAAAATATTTTGTAATAATTTGAATGTTAGCAATTTTATTAAGTATGCACTAAGCAGACTCAGCTCAGTCAGTTCTGAAATTGAGGCTAATTATTTCACATCCAAACAAAGGCTTGGAATCCTAACATCAGGCACCTACTATTGAAAATCATGGTCTGCTATAATTAATTCTGATATACTTGACTTGAACTAGAATGTTATTTTTAAATTGCAAATATTGAAAAAACAAAGCATAGCAAATTACATGAGACAGTCAAGACAACTGAAATTAAGCAGTTATGCACTTCAAGTTTACGTCCTTGACCTCCTCAGAAGACCTGCGACATCTAGTGCTATTGCCACTAGAATCTGTGAACTTAAAATTCGTATCAATTACTGTGAAGAACTCTAAGAAATACTCGACTGTTAATGTTGGTATAAGCGTCATTCCCCATTTAACATTCTAAATTTCCATTTCTGTAAGAAGATATAACGGATGGTCAGAAAAATATTTCCTGAACTTAGTATTATTTTACTTTCCTTGTCCTTCATTGCTGTCAATTTTGTCCCTTTTCTCCTGTTATCTTGTCTTTCTGCTTGCATTCTCCCTTTTCCATCCTTCCGTCCTACTTCCTGGTTGTGCTCTATTCCTCTTTCATTTCTTCTTGGCTCTTCTAGAAATTGTATGCTTTTATTTCTACCTTTCTGTTTTTGCACCTTTTTATTCTATACATTAAACGTTTAGGATGACCTGTTAACAAATTTATTTGGATTGAATATAGACTAGATGGCTTTTTCTTTGGTACAGAACAGCAGCTAAGAAAAAAAATCTGGCTTTTCTTATTAAAACATTGCTACCACTGTGATCTTTACCTTTTTTTCACTTCTAGTGAAAATGTTGCTAAAGATGACTTTTTGCGTAACGATCGTTTACTGTGATCTGTATCTTTAGCAGACAAAGAAGCAGAAAATCCTTTGTTTACAGTACTTAATAGAAAAGATACAAGGCAGATTACTTACTGCAGTATTTAATACTACATTGGTTGTACAACAGTGTAAAGTGATTTATTCCTATGTTTTGAGAATGCAAAATATGGCATTTTACTGAATAGATTTCTCAGCATCAGCTTATTCTTGGGCAGCTTTAGATAAAGTGGGAGGCCAACAGGACTGGTAGAAGGCAGCTGTAGCACGTTGCAGATTTTCTTTCCCTAACAAAAACTTCCTTCTGGTGGTATCTGCTTCTTTCTGTATTTGTTAAACCCTTTCTGGTTTGGAGCTGTGGTATTGACAAATAACATGATGATTCGTTGAGTTCAGATTGCACTTCAACTTATCCCAGTTGCTGTCAATCACAATGAAACCTGATTTTTTTCTACTATGTGAATCAGACTGTACAAAGACAGAGTTAGGTAAAAAAAAAAAAATATATATATATATATTTCTCTTAGATTTTTAAAGCATTTATTGGTATGCCTTTTCATTTTTGTATAGGCTTTCCTTTTAAATTTTATTAAAATATTTTTATGATATTTTTGCTGAAAGGTACACATTACAGGAAGGATTTAGATTTTAATTAAAACAATGTTTTTTTTTTTTTTGCATAGAAAGAAATGCAGTGATGACTTTTTAATCAGATCTATACTGCAGTGCAATTTTTCTACTGTACATATTTCAGTAGGCTTTAGCAATGTCTTAGATATCAAGGAATTCAAAATCCTGAAGGCTGGTCTGTGTTGTTCGTTTTGTCTTTCTGTAATGGCTGGATCAAAACGTGGATTTAGACATTGTTCAAAGCTGCTGTATTCAAAACCTGGAACTGAGGCTTGTGACTGCAGCCAGTTTCTAGCAATTAGGCCAAAGCGTTGCTAGGAACTGTGCATTGGCCTGCAGAAGTACCCTTGCAGTTGTCAGTATTTAAATCCCCGTGTGCTATCAAGTGCATCATTTTTTCTAGCAACAGTCAGAATGCTTTTGATTATAAGAAGAGGATTTTGTCACTGAATACAAAGCAGTCAATAACATCTTTTATTATGTGGTTTGAAATGAAAATGGATGGAAAGATAAATCCTAAATTGTCAGGGGAACCAGTAGTAAGAAATACAAAACCAATCTATAGGAATACTGAGTAGTAAATTACTATTCTGACATTGCAAACTTTTCGTTCCTGCATTCAAATCACCACACAGTCAACGCTGTAGGAAAAGATCTCTGCTTTCTACAGTGAAGCCACAGAAAAACTTAGACCTGTGTCTTCATAAGGATCGAGGCATGTAGATCAGAACTTGGGTACCTTTTGGTGTCTATACCTACATCATACCTAGTATGAATCTCAGCCCTCCCTCATTTTAGGTGCCAGGAAATCTCTAAATAGAGACATTTCTCTGGAATTTGAATTATAAGTATCAAAATTCTAGTTTGGGGCTTGTCTAGGCTTTCTGTGTTTGCAGCTCAGTGCCTGGTTCATTCAAGCTGAATCATGTTTGCAGTCCTAGCTAGTCTGGTTTGCACCTACCATAAACTCACGGGTGAGCTGTGCTCCAGATGAAGCAGCCAAGACTGTTTTTCATTGAAAACACGATGGCAACCAGTTGATTCCACGCCTTTTTTATTTAATGACTAATGCCTTAGAGTGTCCTGCAAGGAACTGGGAAGCCCGCTTTCCTCAATAACCTGAACCTAAAGTGATTCCATGCAACAACTGCTGGGAGTGCCATAAATACTGGCCTGAGAATGATATAGAAACATCATTCAACTTCAAGCACTGATGAAGCCCCAAGAAATATATATATATATATATATATATATATAGTTTTTAAATATGTATATTATTTAATGCAGTTTATGATGCAATGAACAAAATCTCAGGCCTGGGAAAATTTAAAAGAGAAATGTCTCCTAATGTAGCAGACTCATTCCTGATCTAAGCGTATGATGGCGAATGTGTACCTTATGACATGTGATATTACAGAGCTGTCACATAAGGGTCAGAATTAGCAATATCTCTTTTGCTTCTTTTTCTAGATCAGTAGGGAAAAGAAAGCAATTCAAGAAGTGAAAAGTCTGGCAACTTTTTCTTATCTCTTACTATAAAATGGGGATAATACTTCCTCTGCACTATTGCTCATCTGTCTTGTGTATTTAGATTGTAAGTGCATGTCCTACAAATATATTAAGCATTTATACAAGGTCTAGCTTAGAGCTATGATATTGTTTAGAGCCTTAGGAGTGCAGCTTTAAAACAATTAATAACAATATTGGCTTCTTTCCCAAACTGTCAAAAGTTTTACTGGAAGAAGTAACCTTCTCAGTGCAATTGTCTCAGCCTTCTGCTGGCTGTCTCAGTGCAGCTCAAACAGTCTGTAAGCCTCAGCTTCTATCTCAAAAATTGCACATACCAGGAAGGGTTTTTTGAATAAGTGATTTATAACCCAATTTTCAAAGATGGTCATTAAACAGCATTTGCAAGAGGAGTCTTGAATATCTTTGCATGAATAAATCTGAAGCTTGTGGCTATCCATCATGAGCGTATTGCGTTCAGTACAGAATTATTAACTGTAAAGACTAGAAACATGAGCAAAATCCAAAAAAGATTGTTTCACCATCTCTAATAAATCATTACAATTGAAATTAAAAAACCTTCAGAATAAATAATGATTGCTCAGGACATGATTCTTGTCCACATGGCAATAAGTGTGATGTGTATTCCTAACAAACTGACACCTAAAATGTGCTTTTTCATGTGGCTTGCTATATTGTTGCTTTACATTGTTGCTGTTGTGGACTGCTGCCCTCAAAAATTGCTGCTTTTTTATAGTACAATATTTTGATTGACATAAACTCCTTGGTGAATTATGGCACGAGTATAGATCTTCAAAGTTCAGCTCAAGCTGATTTTGTTAATAAATGAAAACATTTTAGCTTAAGTTTAAGACAAGAAAAATCACTTGTGTCTCACAGCAGAAACAACAAATGAGTTTAATTTCATGCTGAGAAGGATTAAAATAGATTATCAGGTAAATGATGCTAAATGGTTATGACAGCTGTTTGTCACGTGGCTAATGCTTTCTGTCTTTATATATATAACATAGAACAAAGAGCATCATTTTAAACCTGTAGAATCATGTGAATAAGAGATGTGTGCCATAGTTTTACCTTTGAACTTTTAATTTCATAAAAATGGTGTGATATTTTGTCAGGAAAAGGTACTGCAAAACATGGCTCCTCCAGGCAAGGTCCATGGACTATTTTTGGTGGACATACAGAGAGCTACTTGGTGGCAGAGCTGGCAATTAAACTAAATTAATATACAGGCATAACTGTATAAATGCCTTCCAAGTAAACAAAGGCTGCAGCACATGAAGGTACTACATAAATGCAAATAGAAGAGAAGGTTGAATTAAGAAACTGCAGGGCTCTGTAAGAGATCCACAAGTTATAGTCTTCAGATGTGATGTTAAGTATTAAAAAGATTGAGGAACTGTGGATAATACCACTGCATAAAACTTTACAAATCACTTCCCTACAGCTGTGCAGCTGTGTGAAGTGAAATGCTAAAATTTAAAAATAGATGATGGCTTACATTTACATTTGCATCATGTGCTTATGCGGATAGTAACCAGAATGATGAACTGGATCTTCAGATATCTGGTATCTGCTTCGCTATTCTGTTAATCCTACTTTATCTTGATATCAGTGGAGAGACTAAAATAGTGTGGTCACTTTGAAGGAGTGTAAGGTACGTCTGTGCGGCAGAAGGCAATATTAGATGTCTTATAATCATGACAGCATGGCACTCCAGCTCATGAGTTCTGAGAAGCAGTGATTTATGTCCCTATAATGCTTCTGGCACACAAAGTAGGTTATGAATGTCATTGTTCTATGTGGACATACTTGCAGTGAGGAATCAAGCCTCCTGCTTAAAAATACAAACCAAAGCAGCCTAAAATGAGCATCATTTTAACTTCTGGAATTTTTGGAAATCATCATTTGGAGTATTATCAGTGCATGTGAATAGAATTGGAATAAAATGAGTGTGAAGATTGGCAGCAAGCAAAATAATTTAACTTAGTTCTGCGTGGTAACAACATAAGAGCTGGAGCTTGTTTTCAGATTAAGGGGAAGATCATTGCAGTAGATTCTGTCTAGAATAAGAGATGTTAAACTGTTCATTACACTGTGACATATGGGCTGCGTGTAATACCACAGATT
Source organism: Anseranas semipalmata (assembly GCA_013399115.1). Taxonomy (NCBI): domain Eukaryota; kingdom Metazoa; phylum Chordata; class Aves; order Anseriformes; family Anseranatidae; genus Anseranas; species Anseranas semipalmata. The sequence goes on from VXAA01000465.1 coordinate 73,852, forward strand.
ACCAAATCTTAGCTGACACAGGAAATACAAGTTATGTATTTATCTCCACAGACGCAGCAGTTTCATGAATTCCATGTCAAATCAGAAAAAACAGCACCTACTGACTCTGCCAAACCGACTCTTCACACTTTGCCATAATGGTATACTACCTATCACTAAGCAGATCTTCGTAACTGGTTAAATTTTCTAATTTTTCTAAATTTTTTGAAGATGCCATAAACCCTATAACACTGAAGCTGGATTTAAATCTTCAAGGTATGAAGGGACTGTTCCTATACTTTGTTAGATACTTTAATTATATTTGAATTAAATAACATTTAGCAACATTAATATTGATTGGCCATCACATTTGAAATGGAGAAGCATACTTCAACATTGCTGCAAGTCAGTTGAGGACTTTCATATTCAGGCAGTGGGCTACATGTGATTCCCATTTTGACGCTTGCTTCTGAAAAAATGTAGGGCAAGGCCATTTTACATTCATTTTTATACGTGTGCAGTCTTTCGGGATCTGTACTCATAGTTGCATTCTGCCTCTGACACAAAGCAACTCTGTGACAAATTTGATTTCTCTAGAAATCTAGAATCTAGATTTCTCTATTCTCTGGAATAGTTTCTCTAGAACTATTTTCTTGGACTTTATAAGAGTTTCCCAATTAAATATCTTGAATATTAAATGTGTGGCCCTTAGGCAGTGAAACCCACAGACCCTTGGCAGCAATGTTAAAAAAGATCATCCACTCAGGACATCAGCTGATCTGAGCTATCTTGTTTCTGTGCAAGTGAGTGACTGAACAGTGTTAGAGAACACAAGAACATCGCTAAAGAATTGACACTGAAAAAGTAGCTGTGTTTAGACTAAAACTTCAGATATATAGGTGTCTGGAGAGTGTTCTTGCTTTCTAATGATAGCATTTAATGATTTCTAACGATTAAATTTAACCTTCCATGGAGAGTATCTTTTGCTATTGTATCTTTGAGTTGTTTCCTATGCTCTTTTTTTTTCTTTTTTTTTTTTCATTTGTTTGTTTTTAAATTCAGACTTAAAACGATGCTTGCCTAGAGAACTGACCCAATTAGTGTATCTTCCTAGGATTCATATTGTTAGTCTGGGTCTTACTGCCTGGTTTGGTTAGAGCTCCACTTAACTAAAGAAGCATGGGCAAATATAAAATGAGGGTGCAGGAGATCATGAGAAGGATCCTGGGGTTATATTCAGTGAACTTTTGTCTTTGTAAAAATCCACCTCTTCCTCACAATTTAAAGACTATTGTAATCTAACATTGAAACCACAACTGACAACCTTGATGTCCACTACTTACCTCCCAAAATACATAGCATGTTTTGACCTGCAGGTTTGAATTTGTCTTTGTTCAGGAAAGAGTCTACTTGAAAATACTCTTTGGATTCAGCTCTGCTAAGCCCCATCTGTACTTGTGTCTCAGTAGAAGTGTTTCAACTGGGAACACAATAGATTATAACTTACCAAAGAACAAAATCTTCCATGAAAATCCTACGCTCTTATTTTTGTAATGTAATCTGTCTTCTCTTGTGCCTTGTACAATATGTAGCATGAATGGTTTAAAGCCTCTAAAAACTGCCCTCTCTGCAACTCTCTACTCTTTGCTATAGGTAGTACTTTGTCCATGACTTCTGTTGCAGCTGCTTCTCACTTTATTGTCCCCAGTTAGAAGTCAGACCACATTAGTAATTTCAATATGGCTGTTGCATGTTGCAGAATCCTGTATCGCTTTGCAGTATCACATTCTACAAATAAAAGGGGTCTTGTCTGTACTGATATCTCTTCTGTGAAACTCTCCCTCACTTCCCATGGTTTTGGATTTTTTTTCTGTATTTTTGGTTTTCTTACTTATAGATGCTTATAGACATGTTGTTCCTGTACCTTTCATTGCAGTGTGGTATGTGGTAGAGCTATCACTTTACATTTTGCCATTTACAGCTCTGCTTTGCCAAGTAACAATTCACTTACATGTTTTATTTTTCTAATCCTGCCTTAGGGAGGAGAAAAGCATTTCATAAAATGATATATTTAGTAGTCTGAATTTAGATTCATACTTTGTTTTACAGTATGCAGAAGACTCCACCACTCTTTCCCCCTCCTTTATATTCTTATTTGGAAAATATATCTTCCAGATGGAAGTGTTTATCTAGGAACCTGACGAAGTTTAGATCCCCCTGTCAGCTGGGCAAAACTTTGTTCTGTTCTTCCATCATTAGTATGGACTGGACTGTATCATAGAATCATAGAATATCCTGAGTTGTAAGGGACCCACTAGGATCATCGAGTCCAACTCCTGGCTCCCCACAGGTCTACCCAAAAATCAGAATTCAGACCATGTGTCTGAGAGCATAGTCCAAATGCTTCTTAAATTCTGACAGGCTTGGTGCTGTGATTACATCCCTGGGGAGCCTGTTCCAGTGCACGACCAAACTCTTGGTGAAGAACCTTTTCCTGATATCCAGCCTGAACCTCCCCTGTCGCAGCTTGACTCCATTCCCTCAGGTCCTATCACTGGTCACCAGAGAGAAGAGATCAGAGTCTGCCCCTCCGCTCCCCTCGTGAGGAAGCTGCAGGCCGCCATGAGGCCTCCCCTCAGCCTCCTCTTTTCCAGGCTGAACAACCCAAGTGACCTCAGCCGTTCCTCATATGTCTTCCCCTCTAGGCACTTCACCATCTTTGTAGCCCTTCTTTGGACACTCTCCAATAGTTTCATGTCCTTTTTGTACTGTGGTGCCCAAAACTGCACACAGTACTCGAGGTGAGGCCACACCAGCGCAGAGTAGAGCGGGACAATCACTTGCCTTGACCGGCTAGCAATGCCATGCCTGATGCTTGTAAATAGCTGTGCTTGTGTGTCAGCCATTCTGCCCTAAGAAGAGCAGTTTTTCTCCATCCTTCCTTTTTCTAAAATGCCCCCTGTTGTTTTTGTGTAGACTTTGAATTGCATTTTGAGGGGGGGTTCACAAGGTGCTCAGCATGGGCCTAATCCCTCCCATTCAAGGCAATGTCTCTGGTGTCATTGACTTCGAAAGGAAGAAAACTAGACCAGCACTGACTGTGCCCAAAGAGCCTTTCCTTAGATGGCATTTTTTGCCATCTGTCAGCATTCCTGAACTATATGGGAATGCGGTGGTCATTTTAGTATTCCACTTAGCATTGTACTGGCATCACACATCTGACGTATGTTTCAGTAGCAGGTACTAGTAGCAGTAGCAAGTACCAGCACTTCCTGGTATTGCTTTCATTTGCTGTTTTCTCAGTGAAAGCAATAGATTGCTTCATGAAGCTTATTTATGTAAAAAAATGAGATCTATAGAGGAAGGTGAGCACTTTATTGCCTGCTTTTTAAGCATTTAAATCTGTTTATAAACTAGTACAAACGTTAATATTAAATTATGCTACAAAGTTATTAAAAATAAGGTTTGTTCCAAAGTGGAAAAAATCTGTTCAGATTTAATCAAGATACAGATACCTCTGGAGAAAAATGTGTTTCCAGGGTCACATCACTCAGGAACACTACATCGTGATTAGAGACACTAAAAATAATAACGTGAAAAATAATGTAACTCGGATAAGTCTTTAAAACTTCAAGAAAAACTTAGATATGAGGAATGTGTGTGATAGTAGCTGAGATATACAGTGCAACTACAACTTTCTCAGTAAGGCTGCATTTTACTATTTAATTTTCACCTGAGTTTTAAGTCTCAGATGAGAGATGGGACTCCTAGAATAAGAAGGTCCCTTAATATCATATTCTAGCATTGGTGCAGCATTGACCTAGGAGAAAGGATGGGATTTGGTACCTCTTCTGGTGGTGATGAGGTGGTTCTTTGTAGTGCCAACCCAGTAAGCCCCAACAAAGTTGGGCTTTTGAAATATTACTGGCTCACAGCACCCAGTGACAAGACTGTCATGAAGTGACTGATGCCTCCCATCCAAACTCTTTACCCTGTAACTGTTGTGGAAAAAAAAAAAAAGATTCTGTGTGTTGATTTCCCTCACCTTAAGCCAAATGATCTTGTATTTCTAACACCACCTATTGAGACTGATGTCAGCCAACATGTGTCAAGGACAAGTGATCACACAGAGATAAGGATATACTCTAGTGCTGCCAGGTGCACTTTTGCTTTAACTTAAGGTGTTACAAAATGGAGAGGTACAGACATACAAATGCATTTCTGTATCCTCCTTTTACAAGAGGTAATTCACAAACTACAGTATTGATCAGCCTCCACATGCTTTAAGAAACTCAGCATTACCATACCTATCCTCATGCTGTGAGCAAGTCTGCAGATCAAATGCCCTGTATACAGTTCTCAAACTATTAATTAAAACCCCCTTGGAACACTATTAAAAATGCATTTTCAGTTAATGCAAAAAGACAGAAACACCACTGCATTACAAGAAGCATCATTTTTGCACATAACAAATGTCCTGATTGCTACTTTTATGAACTCTTGGAGATGAACAAAGCTTTAAAAAAGAAAAAAAGTCAGGAATTAGGCCATTTTGTTGGCATCTCACTTAGACTACTAATGAGCTTTGCCAGCCTGGAAAAATGAGAACCGATTTTACAAAAGATCTGTTTGAGGAAAAGAGACTGTGCTCAGATGTATTTTGACAATTTCCTATAGATGAGGCTAGTTAATTCTTGGCTCAGAAATAACAGTTCTCTCCAGTGAATTATGTCAATGATTTTTAGAGCAGTAAAATGTTTATTCTCTGAATCACTTTAGGTGTCTGTTCCTTTATTTTCCTTGAACATAAACAGCACAGCTTTGGAAAGAAGCCCAGGCCATTGTAGATGCATTACATTACTGTTAATGTGATTAACCCAAAGTAAAACATTAAATGCTCCTGAGGCATTCATCTAAATAATGAGCTGACCAACTCTAAGTTCCCTGGGCTTGCAGCATGGAGAGACACATACCATGTACTTAATCTTTCGTATTGGCAATTGAGATTTATCAGATGAAGTTGGTACTATGGGCAGGTCTATGCATAGCTATTGTCAATGAGGAATAAAGCTGGCCAAGCTAAATGTATGCTAAAACCAAAAAATAGTGTAAATGCTACTGGCTTTGCTGCTGAGAAATGGTGACGTTACCTTGCACAAAAGCTGTCGCTGTTACTGATCTTTCTATTTAGGCTGCTAGTTTCACAAGCAGTTTGGAAACCAGCTGTTTTGCGTAAGTTCATATTAAATTCCCAATTTAAAATATGTTCACCTAAATGCTGTCTTAAATGCTCAGACAACCAGGGCATGATAGTAAGGACTTGTACAGATTCATTGACCCAAGACTGTATAAACTAAATATATGGTATATTGGAGAACGTACCTGCAAAGATACACTGTACAATTGTTTTGTCAAAGGTAAATCAACATGATGTTTCTGAATTCTTGAAATGGTTTTAACTATGCATGCACAATAGCCTTTAGGCTTGAGGCTACTACATTCATAAGCAGACAGTGCAGTTGGTAATCTGAGTAAGCAACAACAGGGTTTCTGCATGCTTCCATTGTCTAAGAGTAAATATTGCACGGCAGTGAGTGCTCAGCTGGCAGCAACTTACTCATGAGTATAGACAAAAATAATTATGAAATTAAAAAATGCACATTATTGTTTGAAATATCAGTTGCACACATTAAATTTTGCCATCTCAGGGCTTTCACCTTTTCACATCTTAAAGTACAGATCAAACTTTATACAGGAAGAACCTAAGGAAAAGTGTCAGACTGAGTAAAAAAATGTGTGCTTGAATGGAAGAATTTTGCATAAATTTTAGTTATCTGATGTGTGCGGTGTCAACAATTATTACCCTTTCAATTTTGATGGCAGAGAAACACCTCTGCACATTGGTGTTGAAACACTCTTTAAAGCTGCTCTAAGTACAGCAGGATAAACAAGTGTCATTTGTGAAGACAATGTTCTAAAATACTGCTTAATGGAAAATTTAACTTTTCACTTCTTTTACCACGGTTTGCTTCTCAACAGCTAAGAGTAACAAAATGACTCAAAAAGAGCCACTTTACTTTTCTTACTCTACCATTGTAACAAAAAATTCTACATTATACACTACTGATACTGTAAATACTAGTTAACCTGTAATAGTCTTTTTGACAGAGTGGCTCTATGCAAGTGCTGGAAAAGCATGCTCCACTTCATGATCTAATATTCATCTCATTCCCTGTTGTTTTTAATTCCTGAATTGTTTCATTCTGACATAATCTTGGTCTGATGATTGCACTGTTCGGTTTAGTGTTGATTTTAGCTGATTTTAAGTTTGCTTTTGCAATATAATCCTACCTTCAGAAACCTGACTATGTTCACCAGTTTCTGGTGATACCTTTAGCTCTCATGTGGCTGAGGTCATTCATTGAAAACCGCACTGTCTCTAAAATAGATACTGATCTGTAATCACACTGTTTACAATGCTGGATAATGTAAAAGCTATTATCAGTATAAACGTACACGCATGCTCACACTCATAGATTCTCCAAGCCTTTGTACTATGGTTTCCAGAAGGGAAAAAATATTTTTAAGTGCTGTTGGCAAATTTGGACCAGATGTCATCCATAATAGTGTAAGTTTTGCTAATCACACAGTGATCATGGAGTAGTATATAGCTTTGATAAAATATTATTCATTTTTTTTTCTTTTTTGTTTGAGGAGAGTTTTACTTGTACAATAATGACAACAAAGATACTGTTATTACCTTAGCTGCTGTATTTATCCAGAACTATAGGTGTTGTCCTTATTTCAAAGTATGTGAAGTCCCTTTCTACAGTTCAGAAAATAGACTTAATGTAAATGTTAGGCTTGTTTTTTTTAACTCTTAAACTTAGTACTCTCACATTCTCATATATGTATGGCTTGATAAAAAATTCATTCACACGGAGAGAATAGGAGCTTAGGTAGAAAATGGCACCGGACCTGGGCTTCTGAGTCATAACTTATGTTGCTGAAATTCAGCTGATAAACATACATTTGCATTGTGGCATGTTTTAGAAGAATTTAGGAAATATCTGTCACTTATTGTGCATTTGAAAATACCTTGCATTTTCTGAAGTAAAGATTTCAGATGTGAACACTGGCTTTTTACTTTTGTGTCAGTAAATCAGCTGTGGTTGCAGATCTCTTGATTCTGTTAATTCTGTACATCTTGACTCAAAGCTGGGGACTCTGTCCTAAATGTGCTGTCTGAGATTTTTATGCTGCCTACACCAGTGCTTCTAAGCCTTTTATGAACACACAGGAGGAAGGTGTCATTTATTTGTTAAATAGTACTTAAATAGAGTAGTTAAGACTGATAAAACAATTCAATTTTAACCAATTAAAACCTTTACCTTTTTACAAGAACACTGGGAGACACTTTTTTTTTTTTTGGCCTTGTAACCATATGCAGCTTGAGCATAAAGTCTGAAGCACCCAGTTGAAGTTGGCTGCCATTTAAAGTGAGTGTGGTGGAAAAGGAGTACTGGGAGGATGAGGCAGGGAGCGTACTATAAACGTGCATAGTTTTATTTATGCTTCTGTGCTGCTCTGCAAGGTGCTTGCTGCATTATAGTTAAGATAGAGACTCTACTTCATTCCCATTGTGTTTTTGCCTTCTTGTAAAAATGAGTTGCATATAGAAAATATGAGCTAACATCTGAATTCAAGCAGTGATGACAATGAAAGCAATAGCTTGCATAAGATAACGAAGAGGCAAAGTGAGAAAGGACAGAGTGAGAAATTGCCTCAGAGATCCCCAAAGCATATTATACTTCTGCCTACAGGCCAAGAAAATAAATGAACGTTATGCTGATAGTCTGCACCAGCTGAGGATCTGTCCCTATTTAGCCATTGACATTCAGCTTCCCTGAGGCTGTAAGTAATTCTCTATGGCTAGTGACTTCAGGCATATGTGATAGTTCTGTCAGTGTACTCATAAATATGTGATACTTTGACGTTGGCTCCAGGTTCTTACCTTACTGAAGAGAGCAAGAAAACTTGATAGCTGAAAGGCAAATCTGATGCTTAAAATTCCCCATACCCTGCCCCCTAATGAAGCAGTAAATATTGTAAGACAGTCCTTCTTAAATCTGAAGGATTTGCTGAGTGTTTGAGGTATAACATTGGGATCCAGAGCGAGTATATATGCGAGAGCTGATTCTTAAACCACAAAAACTATTATAATTTTTTAAAAGGCCTATAAAGTTTTATTGATCAAATCTTGTCTAGAGAGTGGATTTATTGGCAAAATCATCAATAAATAAAGCTTTTTGAAAAGGGTTTTGTGTAGTTAGTTGTTAGGATGAATGCTGACAGTCTGTTTAGCTCAGTACAACTGAGAATGTTATACAAAATAACCCAGGGAGTTTGCTATCTAAAAGGCAAAACGGGGAAGGCAAGGCACACTGGGAAACCAAGGCAAAAGATTAATTTTTCATTTAAAATGTATCACTGGGAACATGCATCTTCTTTTATGTAAGCATAGTGCAAGTTGAGGTATATGTAATAAATTGGATGGAAAGTTGTGACATTTGCTTAATCTAAATTGGAGAATCTGTCACTTGTTTGTAATTCAGATTTTCAATGTAAGTGATAGCAAAATGGCACACAGCCATTTGAAAGTGATGTGGCAATACAAAGATATGCTCTGATACTAGGTCCAATATAATATTTGTTTTCCCAGTATTGCATTGAACATAAACAAGAAAGGATGTAGGCTTCAGACTATATTTTAGAATCAAGTTGGATAAATGGGTGATTTTATTACTTATTAATGTGAAAGTATTAAACAATGTTTTTGGAGATGTGAAATCATAGAATAGTTAGGGTTGGGAGGGACCTTAAAGGCCATCTAATTCCACCCCCCTCATCACAGGCAGGGACATCTCCCACTGGGCCAGGCTGCCCAAAGCCCCATCCAGCCTGGCCTCGAGCACTTCCGGGGATGGGGCATCCACAGCTTCTCTGGGCAGCCTGTGCCAGGGCCTCACCACCCTTACAGTGAAGAATTTCTTCCTAATGTCTAATCTACATATATCCTCTTTTAGTTTAAAGCCAGTACCCCTTGTCCTATCACTCCACTCCCTGACAAAGAGTCCCTCTCCTGCTTTCTTGTAGGCCCCCTTTAGGTACTGGAAGGCTGCTGTAAGGTCTCCCTGGGGCCTTCTCTTCTCCAGGCTGAGCAACCCCAAGAAAGCAGGAAATGTAGCTTTTTATGGTCAGGAAACTAATACATAGCTACCTTTGGCACCTTATTTTATGGACTGAGAAGTTTTCTTAATACTTTCAGAAACACTGAAATATAAAGCCATAATCCAGCATCAGTTTCAAAAGGAATATAGCACTCAGGAGCCTAAATGGTGCTCCCTTAAATTGGGAGCTAGTCACCCAAAGCCTGAGATCCTCAGATCAATAAGGGGTAGTCAGGCTGACAGGAGATAATGCAGTCCCACTGATTTCAGGAAGAAAAAATCATGATCTTTTGTCTTTTTTGACAACGTGATCTAAAGTGAATTCAAATTGTATGTATTGGTCACCAGGTCAGAAAGTATGAGAGCAATCATTATTCTATAGGCTACTGAATAGGGTACTGGAAGAAAAGAGACCTGCTTTCTGATCTTTGCTACCTACAAGATTACTGTATTTTAGGTGATGACTCATTTTACATCAAACAGAAACACTTACTTGGATAGGAGCTGGAACCTCTCTAGTGAATACATCTCTTTTTATCCCATTTTCTGGTTCAGTAAATTAAAATTATTTTCTGCTTTCCTCATCTAATGCATACATGTAGAGAGCTGCCTACAACACAGTGAGGTTGGGCTATGATTCCTCCAGAAAGGTGACAGAAATGTACGTAGATTCAATGAAGCTGAGGAACTTGACACAGCGACATCATACTGCTAGATGATGGGATGCAGTAGGCAAAAGGGAGATCAGGCCCTCTTTTGGTGCATCTAAAATGAAAACAAAGGCTGCATTTGTAGGAATACCTCTGGGTGGAGATTAGAAATCCAAGTATCAGGAGCTTTGGGCAGAATACCTGAACCTATACCGTGATTGCTGGCCACACGTAATGCAATGAATAAGAGAATAGCCAAGGCAACTGAGAAGTTTCAAGGTTACAGCGTATAGCACCTTGTCTACTTGCAAGATGAATTCAGCAAAGCAAGAGTTTTTAGGACTGCGATTTTTTATTTTTTATTTTTTTATTTTTATTTTTTTGCATAGATAGCAAAATCTTTTAAAATACAACTTGTATGCAGTCAGGAGGGAGAGGTTAGACTCACATATGGAAATACTACTGAGGTGTAAAGCATTGGTATCAGTGATTTGAAAACACTAAAGAAAATGCAATAGCTGCAAGTCATCTGTATTTATTTGATCAATTAAATTTAATGTTAATTTGCGAATTCTGATTAGAAAGCAATATATGGCTTGCCATAAGTGTTGTTCCTCTGCCTTCAGTGAACTGTAATTGAGTGGGGTAACAGCCTTTCAACAGATTCCTCTGTCTGCTCTTTTGATGACATATTTGAAAGAGTGAGTATTCAGCTTAACTAAATTATACCTATCAGTGAAGAAGAAAAAAGGAAGATTGAATACAGATATTTATATAAACAATACAGAACACACCCTAACAAACAATGTTCCATGCAGTGACCTGAACTAAGACTTCAGATGTTTCACATCTGTTATATATTTTTATTTACATAGAAAACCTCTTGGATTTATTAAAACAGAATAATCTCATGTACAATTTCAAGATTCCTTTATATATCATTTGCTTTTATGTGACAAAATGGTGAATCTCTTTGAAGAAGTAAAAGAAAATGCAGAAACTGATAATATATTTTTAAGTACATTGAAATCAATTACTTCCTTGCTGAGATAGGAGGTAATTTTCTCATTTAAATCTCATAGATATACTGACTAGCAAATCACTGTTGGGCCATTTCTGCACTGATAATTCAGTACAAAAAGCCTGTATTCTAGTGTAATTAGCTGTTTACTGAATGCTAAAATCTCATTCTGCTATACAGAGCCTAAGTTATTAAATATCTCCTTTAATTAACCTTTCACATTCAACTAATTCTAGAACAATTTGCCAGATTTGGTATCCAAAAGGTGCCAGAGCTTTCCTTCTACCCTGCGTTTTTAAAAAAGAACAAAGTTCAAAATTTCAGCTGGACCCTTTTGTGACAGTTGAGGTTTGTTCCTGCCTTGATCTCTTTATGTAACCAATGAGGCAGCTTCATGGAGAAGCTACGAAGTTCTGAACTTAAGCAGCGAGCCTCCGTGGAGGGAACGGTGCACAGCGTTCACTGCAAAGTTGAAGTCATGCCGTTCTCTTCTATCACTAAGTTGCTTTGCAAACCCAGCTATGCAGTTATACCAACATATGATTTTATTTATTTAGATCTATAAGAAGATTTCTATCACAACCCATGTACCATCTAAGACTGTTAAGGCCTAATTCTCTTCCCGGTTAGCATCTTTTTTCTTGAAAGAAGACAAAACATAAGTTTGTTTTTTTTTTTCTACTCTTCATGTATAATTAAAAAATGGATTTAAATTCTCTTGTACTGTGTGAAATATGTGATAGCAGAAAGGAAAACCACAGGAAAGCTTAAACAAATTGAAAGAGACTGATTTTTTTTTTTTTTNCCTAATTCTCTTCCCGGTTAGCATCTTTTTTCTTGAAAGAAGACAAAACATAAGTTTGTTTTTTTTTTTCTACTCTTCATGTATAATTAAAAAATGGATTTAAATTCTCTTGTACTGTGTGAAATATGTGATAGCAGAAAGGAAAACCACAGGAAAGCTTAAACAAATTGAAAGAGAAATGATATTTTCAGTCAAAATGAAAACTTTCATCCATTCAAAATGAAACACTCATTTCATGTTTTCTTCACAGAATCACAGAATGTTAGGGATTGGAGGGGACCTTGAAAGATATCTAGTCCAATCCCCCTGCCGGAGCAGGAACACCTAGATCAGGTCACACAGGAACGCGTCCAGGCGGGGTTTGAATGTCTCCAGAGAAGGAGACTCCACAACCTCTCTGGGCAGCCTGTTCCAGTGCTCCGTCACCCTCACTGTGAAGAAGTTTCTTCTCATATTTAAGTGGAACCTCCTATGTTCCAGCTTGCACCCTTTGCCCCTTGTCTTATCATTGGATGTCACTGAGAAGAGCCTGGCTCCATCCTCCTGACACTCATCCTTTACATATTTATAAACATTAATGAGGTCACCCCTCAGTCTCCTCTTCTCCAAGCTAAAGAGACCCAGCTCCCTCAGCCTTTCCTCGTAAGGGAGATGCTCCACTCCCTTAATCATCTTCGTGGCTCTGCGCTGGACTCTCTTTTTCTCTCATCTTCTTGCTGAAGGAATTCCAATATTCTTTGTCAAGCAACGTGGGAGAAGAATGAGTGTATACAGTTTGGAAACAAAGCAAATTAACAAATGTGACTAACGTTAATTTCATACCCTTCTATTTTTGGGCCAGCTGACAGTATTACACAGTTCTTTAAACATGAAAGTTCAGTGAGTTTCCAGAGTAATTATTTTGCAAAAAGCAACAGTATCTGATCAATAATAGAGAGAGTTAAGAGGTATTTTGATCAATACCTGCAAAGCAGGGACATAAGATTCATCTCAGTAAAATTTGATCATTATTTTTTCTAGAGCCAGGATTTCTTACCACATATTTATCTGTAACTTTTAAAGACTCAAATTATTTTTCTCTACGTTCTATTTTACTCACAGCAACTCAGTTTCTGCACATGCTTGAAGTCAGATGGGTTTATGCTTGCATCAATTTAATTCTGGTGGACTAGTTAGAGGTCCAAATTAGTTTGGCATATTTTGATATAAAGTAATAAATCAGCAATTTGTTCTGACGTCCCAGGCAATTAAGAAGTTCCCTAGCAGTGTTTCTGGATAGGTTTGTTTGATTCCTCTTTTTGTAGTTTGTACAACCTTATCATGTTGGTTGCTGCATAACAGCTACCTTGTGTGACAGGGAGATACATTTTAAGGGAAGAAAAACATTATTGGATGAAATGGAAGAACACTTTTTCTTCTTTTTACCTACTCAGACATATCAATGCAACAGTATATTAAAAGCTAATAAAAGAAATACTTTAATTGACACATCCTAAATTGCTACTGGGTAGGTTATGTGCTAAGCTATACACTCACTTATAACTTTCTGGAAATACCTATAAACTATTCTGGACTTTTTTTGGGGGGGATATGGAAAATTCACATATACTTTATTCCTGGTAAACTGAAAGGCATGGACCTTTCTTACTGCTATATAATTTTCTCTCTCGCTTGTAACAAATATTCTAGCAATAAAAGTGTATCTTTCATTTCATCTTTCCTTTTCTGTTTTCAATAGCCATGTGGAGCTAGAAATACAAGATATACGAGGTGGGATTTAACCATCGGTCTGCTATGTTAGGAGACTGCCTGACATTAGACACCTCTAGCCAATAAGGACCAACAGAGTTGACAGCAGGAGAGAGGTACATCTCTCATACAATTCACAACTGCAGGCTGAAATCTCCCATTCAACAACGGCTCCGGACTGCCTTTACAGTCAGAGTCAGAAAGTCCAAGTCCTCTGTATTTTGTTCTTTGTATTTTGTTATGAAGGACTATTGCAACACAAATGTTTATAAACCTTGTTTAGTATCATTCAGGCAAACTGCTATGGTGAATAACTCCAATAGATCAAATACAGACCGTATCTTAGCAGAAAAGTACCTTGCAAACAAATGATAGGCATTTCAGCAGATCACTGAGATTCATTCCCTGGATGATTTCTCATTTTCAGATAGAAATGAAAGGAAATTATCCAATTTCTCTTTTTATAATAACATCCAATACATTTAATGTCCAATTTCATACTGCTTTGTGATTTATAGCATTTACCAGGCTAATCCTGCTCTATCTGCTATTATAAGAGCAGTTATTGTATTAACCCTTTCAGTACGGGTGCATCCCAAGAGGAGTTTTCTTTGCTCATGGATATATATCATGTGCGATGCTGAACATTTCAGGGTTTGAAGCAGAATGCATTTCCCTGAGATGTTTTTAGTTAGGAACACCAGACCATTTCCTGGTTTTTGTAGATGCTACATATACACTAAGGGTATACATACCTGCAAATCAAAAACTTGTGGCAAAGACCACGAGGCAATGGGAAATTATCACATCTAGCAACACTTTGGTATTAGAAATATCTTTAGCTAGGATATAAACCAATGTTTTAGCTAGTCTGTGTTACTACAGCAGATCAAAGGAGATGAAATGATAAACCATAATCTGATTTTACACTCTCTGTGACCCGTGTCACAAGTAATCAATAGATCACCATACAAATTACTCAAATGCCTAACAGCAATGATCTCCAATGTGCTTGACCAAACTTGAAATTACTGATAGTTCTTTATAATGGCTGAATGTCTTACAGTTGAAGCTAAATCAGCCTCTTGCTCTGTCTTCCTGGATCACTTGTTACCCAGCTACTGGGTAACGTGCCATTCAGTTTCCTACCTCAGTCAACTCTAGACTACTATTTTTCTGTCATACCCAGAGTATTGTGCAGGAATGAGGATGGGTTCATCAGCAAATCTGGTTCTTGCAGATAACACACCTTTGATAAACAGAGAACCTGTTTCTTCTCTGAGCTATTGTTTCAGTCTCCATGAACTCAAACCCTTCCTCATTAGTTTATTTTCTTTAAAATCATTTTCTACACGTTTGAGTCATTTTCAAGGTGTTATTCATAACTGTGAAACTTACCTTTTAAATAGTAAGGTAGATTTCTTTACCTGAGAGTCTGCATATAAATCAGCAACACCTTAATGCTGAGGAGAGCCTAGGGAGGCAGCAAGATGGTTTCTCATGAATCTGCCTGCAGTTCATGTTTGTTAGCACAGCAATGTTCAAACTATCATCACTATAATAGATGCTTGTCAAAACGGTGTCCTTTAGATGTTCATAGGTACAGACAGCTGGCCAACTAAGTACAGTAGTCATTTTAAAATAACTGCAGTGTTAATGGTTAGGCTTGTTACATTTAGTTACAGATGTTTCTGGATTTCAGAGGCTTTCATTAGGATTTAAAAGACTTTCCAGGCATGACAGTGTGATCTCTGTTGAAAGTGTGTCTGGGTTAAGAGGAACTCAGTGGGCAGAAGTAGCTTGGCTGAAATTGGGCTCTTAACAGGGATGTTTATTGTAGCAGGATTTTAAGTCCTTACTGCGCTACTGCTAAAGAGGAATCTGACCCTGGAAACAAAGAAAGAGCTTTGTTTATTGGAGCTCTCTCTGTTATGGTGAGGGACTACTAGTTAGAGTGATTATGAGTATTCTAAAACCAAAATAATAAGCAGTGTGAAGTGCACAGAAATATAACAGTACTTGAAAACATACTGCCTTTAATTTAACAGTTTGTCTCTGTGTTGTGGTCACTCGCAAATTACAATTGAAGATATTCAGGCTGACATTCTGTTTTCCACAGTAAATCAACAGATCCTTCACTTTCACTAAGTTGTTTTTCAGGACTCTAGAGGAAATATGATCCAAGGAAATACAGTTGTAGAAGAGAGAATGTGCCAAGACCAAGAGAAAACATTTAATTAAACCTCCTTTTCTAAACTGACCTTCTATTCTCTTGACAAATGCTGAAAGGGAAATATACTCAAAGGAATACAAGTAAAACAATTAATAAGGCTTGTAATAATTTATAACTATTGAATTATGGATCGCCTGAAGATATGAACACATGCTCTTAGCTGTTGATTTCAGAGCTTCTCCAGGACTAGCTGTGTTTCAGGAGAGAAAATCCTTGCATGCCTATGTGAGGCTTAAAAAGGAAAGCTGAGATGCATTTACTCAGAGCAAACTTTCCACTTAATTTAGGAGTGAACAAGGAGCAGCAAAGAACAAACTCCTCCATGAATCTAGTTCACGACAAATGGCTGCAAGGAAACGCACTCTCTCATGCCCTTCTCTGTGAGCAGAGTAGAAATCAGCAACGGAGCACAACGTTCTGGCTGGGCTCTTCTGAACCAGGCCGCAGGATCCCTCCTCACCTCAGCTGACTGCAGCCTCTTGGCCTGCATGGTCAGGACACCATTCTTCCCAGTGCGGCAGTCACGTCACTGGTTTTCCTTTCCACTTACTGCCCTCTCCCTTGCTATCCCCAGGGCAGGGAGCATTAGAAACCCCGCAGGTGCTCCCAGCACTGTGATGAGAGTACGCAGGCACTGCAGTGCTTCAGGGAGCGGCTGACGCAGCATGGGGGCACAGAAGGAGCAATGTGGAGCTGAAGCTGACACTTCTTGATACATCAAGAATCGGGAATAAACTTTGGCTTACCATCCAGTTTCATCTTTCTTGTCTGCATCTAAAAGACCTATGTAAGGAAGAGCTTCTCACCCCAGAGAGTGAGAAGGCATTGCTCCACTTAGCATTACATGAAGTTGTATAAATCAAACTTTTGAAAGTGACTTAAGAGCTTCAGCTCCCTTGAACTTCTACGTACTTAAAGATTCTAAGCCACTCTTGACTATGGGACTTTGCAATTCGGCGTAGAACCTGTGTTTAATACTTACTATTATTTGTTTTACAGTTTGGGAATCTACAGAAAATAGTCACTTTATCACTCTGATAGTTTTAATATGGTCAGAAGAATCTCGAGATTCTCACTACTTGTATTTTAAGAGAGAATGCCTCAGGAGCTGGGGGTGCTCAGACACCTGCTGGTGAGCAACAAAGAGGGCCCAGGACAGTCTGCTTTTAAAGCACTGCGGCAGGAGTTTGTCAAGCTTTCAGATGAGTTTAAGACTGAGATTTGTGTGACCTCTGCCTGAGTTTGCTGTATTTGACCATCTTAAAGCTGCAAATACCAGAGTCCGATGCTACCTGTCCTTTACCCACGGAACGGGCAATTGCACATTGTGTACATCTCAGTATCTGAAAGGCTTCTTCCTCATTATCAGGTAAAGATGTAGAACCCCAACCTAGATAGTGGTGGAAGAAGCCTTACCTGAGAAGAATTTCGTGTCAAGTTAAAGGTGAAAGCGAGCAGTTTCCGGTAATGGCTTGATAACAGGTACGGTGTTGAGTAATGCGTGTTTCCAGCCTTGTGCACACAGCACAGCAGATGTGGCAAATAGAGGCCGATATGAAAATCACGGTTAACATGATTTTTAACATTGCTTATGCCTTGGTCAGATCACTCTTAAGCCAGTTTGTTATTGTGCAAAGACTTCCATTTAGCATACCTTGTCGGGATTAAGCACTGGTAATGTAGGGGTCCAGTTACATCACCACCTCTCCCAATCCCTTTCGTACAGATTTCTACACATGTGGTCTTGAAGAAAAAAAGTTTGTCATAACTATCATTTGACTAAGGAAAGCAATAACGCTACCCTGATGCTACGAGCATATGGTGGCAAATCAGAACTAAACTCTGTCAAAACACAGAAACAGGCAGATTTTTAATAATAATTCAATAGGTAATTTTTAATAAGAAAGACCTGTATGTCATTATAAAAGAAAAATATCAATCTTTCTATATAACTGGAAAATTATAGTAACATTGCCTGCACCATCTACGTTGCCTAAAACAACCTGTTAATGTTTTGATCTAAAAGTACATCTTTCTTTGTTCTTAGGCTGAAGGTTCCTGTTCAGCACCTCCTGTTCAAAAGCCCTGAGGCTCAGTCATACTTTTTCTGTTTTAGCCCCTAGATTTCTTACCACAACAGTTGTCTTTCTAGATAAGGCAGAATTCTTTCCACAGCCCACAATATGTTTTTTTTTTTTTTAATTTGAAGGGCCTCTGCTGGGAAGCAGAAAGAACAACTTTGGAAGGTTAAAGTACCGACCAAATCTGATGAAAGCTTCCCACTTGGCAGCGAAGAGCACTACCACTGTGGCATTGTAAACTGCCTTTCTGCAGCATCTCTTAGAACACAGCTGCTTCTAGGCATGGGAATACTACCACAGAGTTTGGGAATAATGAAAAGAATATTTCTGTTACTGAAACAGTAGCACTTATAATGCTGGCCAATGTCATGTTGTGACTCCAGTCGCTCCATCATAAAGTTCTATCTTTTAGCAGTTTATAACCATTTGACAAAGGGCTGGGATAAACACAGAATCTTACTCTAACAAACAATTTTTTTGGTAGACAGCCACTGCCATGGTTACAAGCAGTCAAGCCACAGCATTTAGCCCATTTCCTCACCCCGCTGCCAGCCTGCATCCCTAATGAGATGTTCTGGTAAACAAACACAATACATTAGCCTTTCCTAAATCATTTTTTGAGATCAGGAAGATGATTCTCAGACTTTGAAATTGGAGCAATGGATTAAGGAGTTGCCTACTGAAGGATCCAAAATTTTGACTTCTTGGAAGAATAATTTATCCATGAAATATTTTAATTGTAAAGAGATATGCCAGGATTCCCAATGACATTGGATTCTTCTGGTTCATATCTTTTGGATGCTGATATTTATTGAACACTCATTTCCTATCCTATTCTGTGGATTTGCATTATAGAAATAGGTGGGAGTTTAGGAGTTAGCAGTGTTTTGAGCTTCCTGCTTTTTCACCATAACACTGAATAATGTTATAATTTTATGTTTCAGATGGGATACAGTCAAATAGTTGGCCATTTTTCAAAAGCATTAACAGCTAAGCCAGATTCTCAAAATGTTTTGGATGCAATCCTATAATTTTTATTTTTATTTTTATTTATTTTTTTTAATTTAGAAAACAGTGCTGTAGCCATACCACACAGAAATCCCACAAAAGAATCCAGATATTTATGTTTCTTGGTGGAACTTGTACAAATGAAACAACAAAAATCAAAATAAAATTGTAATCTTCAAAAAATTTACTTTGCCAGTATAGCAGTATGTTATGAGTTGGTGAGAAGTACTCCAGTTAGGTCTTAGTCTGAGTTCTTATGTTCTGTTAGTGTTATTCAGTGCAGATTTACAGTCAAAATCAATAGGGGTAAGTAAACCTATATAAGGAGTATATATTTAGGTTGGTTGAGTGATTCAGTGTATAAAGAATGAATGGAAGGACCAAACGCATCATTGAGACAACTCTTTTGACTTCAGTGGCTTCATATCATTGATAGAGATATGTCTACATGTAATCCGTAACAGAGCTGTCCTTTCCCTCAGGGCTTTAGATCTAGGTGCATGGTTACTGCGTGCTTGACCCTTACAAAAGGCAATTTTATTTTTTTTTTAATTCTAACAACATTGTTGCTCCCAGTTTACCTTCACTCTACTGCTATAGACAGTCAGCACCATTTCCCTTACAAACCATAAAAGAGTCTCTGCAGCAATGATAGCCCTTTGATTATCTGCTCACTTCAAGCAGTTAGGTCTGAGGACTTTCAACTTCTAGGATAAGAATCCTCACCTCTTATTCTTGTTACACACATTAGGTTGTTTTCTTAGTGACATTTTTTACACTTGACACATTTCTGTATTTTGTGTTCTCAAAGATGACTGACTACATTAAGGTATGCTATATTTATGCCAGTGTAGTGAGAATGAATGATCAGATGCTTTTCATCATCAGAGACCTTCTGGCTCCATCCATGCAAAGAAAGTTTTGGGAGTGTACCTTGACATTTTTAGGTTTAGTTTTGACCAGCTGGGCAATGAGAAATAGCTGGCAGTAGTTATAAAGCTGGAATCTGAACAGTAGAAACAATAAGCAGAGCTGTGGGAAACCTCTGGAAGTGAATCTGAACGTTTGGGTCAATTAGAAGTCAGAGAAGGCAACAGTTTGAATGTTAGAAGGATAGTTTGTTTTGATTGATTTAATTTCCTGGATTGGTGCTTTGTCATAGAACAGTGCAATGAGGAGATGCTCCTGCTGAGAATGGGAGTTTGGACAGCCTTGGTCATGCCCCAGAAATGTGGTGTGCCAGCCTGGCACGGGTATTTAGAGAAAGCTGGAGGTCTGGAACTGAAGCTTTAGGTGAACTAGATATGGCATGTTTCAAGGGCAGCCAGGCACACAGAGGTAGCCAGTTTGTAAAGTACATACTAAAGGCAATGGCCAGATAGGCGCATTATTAAAAGTTACTATTCAATGCTGCTTAGTATTTATTCAGAATATGGAATAAAAATCTCCTTATTCACTGAACAACTGATGCAAAAAGATGCACAAAGAGTCTGGAAATCCCTTGACAAACATTTGCACAGGAGGTGATGATAAACAAACAGTCCTTTTATAGGACATGTTTTATTAACAGCTTTGTGTTTCTTCTCTGCCTGTCAGAAGAATCCTCTATTCCCAAACCACTCATTGCAGATTTACTGTAAAATGTAGCTTGCTATTTTTAATCAGAGTATGAGGAATGAGGGGAGACAGATCCAAAAGCATTAGCAGGTAATACTCAACATCTCTGATGGCACATTTATTGAATACTTCAATTTGACTGTGAACTCATGCTTAAATGGCTATCTTTGTTTTGCTGCTGATATATCATGATATCACTCTCATACACTGATGCAGATTTATTCATAGTCTGCCAGGATCTGTATATTGTAGTCCTTTCATATGTGGAGTAAAGGCAGGTTTTTTTTTTTTTTTTTTTTTTTATAGTTATAATTCTCAGATAAACCAAAAGATAGGGTATTATTTAGAGATGTGGTGCTATCAATTCTTCTCTCAGAATGCCAGCTGATAATACAGTGTGCATATGCCTTTATGCTCAGAAATGTTATGTTACATGGGGAACGTTTGAATAGGACCCAATTTTCAGAAAGACAACACTCAGCACTTCGTGAAACTTGGAGTTTAAAATCAGTGTGTCTGAAAAAAAGGAGACAGCTAAAATAAATAAGATATTTTGGAAAATGTATGTCATATTCTTTTGGAACAAAGTTTAAAAATATTCAGACTGCCAAGAATTTTAAGACACATTTTGAAGGTTACTCTGCATGGGTAAATCTATTAGTAAAATAACTAGAATTATTTGTATGGATTTCTTTTAAAATTCTATTTTGGAATATGGAGGCATGTAAACAAATTCTGCCACTAGCAGGTCAGATTTCCAAGGCTTTAAGAATCTGTCTTAGATTCAAGCTACAGTTTAAGTAGGAGCATATGTTTCAATATAATTCATTTGTTAAATGAAGGGACCTAGATTTGTGAATTTTAATAAAATTGGGTGAACTTCTGGGATCCATTTAAGCATCTTTTTATGAACGCTCTCAGCACAGCTGGCCTTTGCAGCCTTGTGAGATAGCTGAAAGATATTGCTGCCTGAAATGGAAATGGAGTCTTTTTCAGTAGCACATGGTTGGTTTTGATAATATATCCTCCTATATGTTTTGGCAACAAAGTGTTGTATAAGCCATACATACTCCTGGAAGAAGTCAGCTGGTAGTTATCTGTGAGGATGCATCTTTGCCTTTTTTTCTAGAAATAGCGACAGATTATATTTACGTTAAGTTGAATTTTAACTGGAAAAAAGTAAAACAGATCTGTTGCTATTGCTGTGAGGAGAGATGGAAGATTACGGAAATTCCAGATATGGAAGATTATAGAAATTCCAGATATGGAAACAAAGATCGATTTTTAAGAAGACTGTTGCTACTGTTATTTAAAAAATTATCATTGCTTTTTTTCCTCTGTTGATATATATGAATCTTAGTTACTATTATGAGAATTTCACACAGTAAATCACGGAGAGTGCAATAAATCATTGAAACATAGTATAATCTGTAGAGAATAATATACAGTAAGAAGGCTGTACAGATCTTGAATACAGTCTTTTACCTTGACTAACACTGCAATGCATAATGGTAGAGCAAGTAGTAAATATATTAGTATTAATTATTTGTAATTTATGTTTTTTTTATATGTCTACAACTGAATGGATGACAGGTTTATTTATGTTTTAAACCAAAATGTGGGTAAGTTGGTCTGTAACATGTAAACTCAAGCACCTACCTCTAGGGTAAGACTAACTTGATCAGCCCTGACGAGTTAAGAGTTGCATCTCCTAAACTACTGATAGGAACCGCAGCCTACTCCACACAGCTAGCAGGTACCAATTAAAATGTATGTGCATAAGATTTCGTCCACCCCAATAGTCTTGGAAATCACATGTTGCTCTTTATTATCCTCCGAATACCTCCTATTCCAAAATAAATTAGACGCTGCATAATCATTTTATAATGAAATGGTTAATTGGCAATAAAAGCACACTCAGCTTTGGCCTTTATTTGCCTGATCACTGTATTTTTGACCATTCCTGTCTCCTGAGAAGGTTTATCTACACGGTAACTCATAGGTGGTATAGAGAAATCCAGTGTAGCCACTGTAACCTTAATGCAACCATTCATGCATTTTTCATTTCCTGTAAGTACTTACTTAATTTTGACAATGTGAATAACTTTATTTCTATTTTTAGATTAACTGATCCAGCACTTTGGATTTGAACAGTAGTGGTAAATCTGGTTCCCTAAAGCACTGTGGAATCACTCCAGAAGTGGTTTCAAACTGCCTTGGGATAGTGCCCGATGTAAGTTCACATCAGTGGGACACTTATGGGAGATTTTGAGATCAGTCTCTCTTTACAGACATAGTTGTAGATTTCAGTGTCTTCATCCCCTTTTTTCTGTAATTGATGACATACCAACCCATTCCACTGAGTCTCTTCACAGACAATCACATCAATTTTATGCACATAATACAATTGCTTTCGGCTTCATGAGCTGAACCCTCCAAACCAGTGTGACAAAATACAATCTCTCTCTTCTAATTTTATATAAAAAAAAATGGAGATAAATGCAGCTTAGAACTGCCATTCAGCCACAGCTGCAGACATACTGGGGATTGTGCCCTAAGGAAGGTGGTGTAATTGGGAGCAGCCCCATAACTGTCTCAGCAAACCCAAGTCTGCTAGAGTCCATTCAGGTATTAATTGTTACAAATTACCATCACCTTTAATAAAATTATTTAGCAAAATTACTTAAGACTAAAATGACATGCTGGTAGCTAAGGTCAAAATTCCATATTGGGATGTAATAAATTACAAAGACAGTTAAATATAATCACTAGAAAGAGAAATTGGGGCCCTAAGTTACACTTGTAATTAAAAATGTCTATTTAAAATTTTATCTCAGTTTGACCACACACTTCTAATTTGTGAAGCTGTGTGTTTTGATGTCAAGAAATTAAGTGGGAATTGTGAACCTAATAGGTTTATAGCAAGAAAATCTAGGTCCAGTTACAAAAACAAATTATTCGATTACTAAATCTGCCTGGCAGATCTGCTGGGATTCAGAGGAGATCTGAAAAGAGACGAGCATTTCAGAATGATAATGATTATCTACTTTTAGTGTCTTTGATAAAATCTATTGTACAGGTGGATAAAGTAAGAAGCACATGGTTGCGTTGAACAGAATGAATAGTTGACGTGTGTCAGCCCCTCATCTGTGGTTTTGTGTGTCTTCCCACCTCTGGGTAGCACTAAGTAGCAGAAGAAATGCCATTGTATCCAATTCAGTTGCTTGTATTAGTGAAAGCTTGTGACAACAATCATTTAAAAATTTCCTAAGGAGCTAGATAGGAATCTGGTGACATAAGTTTGTCCTTAAACTAGACATGTGACTGCTGCTCTCAGCTCCTGTTTCACTTACTGTATGCTCAAAACTATTTCTTAATCTCGTATTATAGCAACATAGTCCACAAGATCTTGTGAGATTATTCCTCCTCACCCACATATCTGTTGCCATACAGAGCAACTCTGTTGCTGACCAACAGTGAAAAAATGGCAAATCTCAGAAAGATGGCTGACTGTGGCAGGGTATATCCAAACCCAATTAACTTGATTGACATTATGGTACATAAGTGATAACGTGAAAAAAATCAAACCACGGAAATAGAAAGCCCCACATTGTATATGGATGCCTGCATTTTATATTTATACAGTGCATTTTATGTTTATATCATGCATTTGTACGCTACCCCTTATTTAGTCTGCAAGCTTTTATCTCTGTTTTTTATTAAAGCTTCAATCTAGTTATCTTCAGCTGGTATTTTATAGCAACAGTCTGACACAAAGGTTTAATCAGACATCATTTTATAAACAAAGCATATGCTATATATAGGATAAATAATAAGGAATTGTGAATTACAAACCTATATTCATACTGAGGTTGTCTTTGGTGACATTATGAACCATGGCAGGGAGGTCTAAATGGATGGTGAAGTAACCAGAACTCAGCAATAACATTAGACTCTTACTGTTAAAAGTGGGGTTTTAAAAAGGGCATTGGGCAGGACACCTTATTTAAATTAACTACTTGTTGTCCCAGCTTTCTCATCCCTACTTTTTTTTTTTCATTTAACCTCTCTTGTCATTCATTGCTGTCTGTGAATACAAGTGACTATGAGGTAATTGAGAAAATAATTCTATGAAGGAGCATATATAAGACAATGAGCAATAAATCAATGGCTGAATGGTACACCAATGTAGGTGGATTTCCTAGGATATTCACAGTATAATCAGAAATACATTATATATGATATGTTTGTGTAACGAATACAAGTTTATAGATGAGGGCAAGATCTGCCTTCATAGATATTTTTTCAGCAGTGAGGAGGACACTGCTAACATTTACAGTATTTAAAAGGAACAGTAGTGAAACAGGCTCTTAGGAAATAAGGATGGATCTGACCTAGGTCCAAATTCTTAACAAGCCTGGGAAGAACCTGTTCTTTGTGGTCTGAGGCTATCTCTATCAGGTAGCCAAATACTTGCTTTGTGCTTGTAAAACTCTATTAGAAAGCATATAATTAAATCTTAGAAAACCATAGAAATTTAGTGATTTATCATAGTGATTGCATTATATTTTGATGGTTAATATTGTAAAGAGAGTACTAACCTGATCTGAAGCCATGTGAGCATTGGTGTTGTGCCTCCACCAAATACCCAGACTGTGAAAAACACAATAAGCAGTGTTGTTGTGAACATCATTTGTTTGGGCTGGGATTCTGTGTCTCGAATAGCCAATGCAAATGCTATTGCACCACGTAAACCTGAAAAACAGATGAAAATGGTGAACTTAATGTGATGGAGAAATAGATTTTTACTCTTTCCAGCCCAAACCTGATTCCAAGGGCACAAAGAATTTTCAACCATGATCATATTTATAATATGCTGAATCATGTCAATTGAAAGCATGGTGTTTAATGCAAATGTAAGCAACTTTGCAAAAGTGGACAACGAAACCTCTCTGATAATATCACATAACAATCACACGTTTGTTTTCTATCCACTGAATTCTCTGTTTTGAATAATTTCATATTAAACAGTAATTTGGCCTTTATGCATGTTAAAAAAAATCTTTTCCCTATATTGTTTCACCATCTTCAGTGGAACTACTTATGAAATCAGGTGCAGGTGAGGAAAAGGGCTGGCATAAAAATCTGTACCCCAATACAGTACCCATTTCTTGCTTGAGGCAATAGAAAGCTTCATTTCTTTAAAATCTTTCTTTGTGCTAAGAACGGTCATAAAAATTATGATTTAGAAACAGTGAATAGTTTTTAAAAGATGATTTTAAGTATGTGAAAAGGGTGGTGCAGAATACACGTAGATTTTTAGCACTAAATTGAAAATACTTGAAATATTTTAATAGTTGTAAAATTATACACCTGAGTATACAGAAAAACTTACAAATGTGGAGAAAACACCTAACTGAGTTTAAAAAAAGCCCCATGGGTAGTAATAAGCTAACTAAACGGTCCTCACGCAGTGACGCATTTAAAAAGGAGGGGAAAATAAAGCCCACCATTGTTTCCAGCCATCAGGATGCATAATACAAGTAATACTCTGTATTTTCCAATGCTGTTCATTTATCTATTCAAATTTACTTTATTGTTTTCTAAAAAAAAAAAAAAATCTACAAAATAAGTGTAGAGAGCAAAGCTATTACATGTATACAATACACACTACACACTGAATAAAAAAAAGTACTTTGCAAATATCAAGAGATTAAACCTAATAATTAAAACTTTCCTAAGGCACTGATGGTTTATACAGAATCATTTAATCAAATGCTAAAAAGCAGCTATTTTTGTAGTGGACCTCTAAAGCTTTTTAAGACTGCATAGCTAAATGTGAATTATCTGGTATAGAAGATAGACAATTTATCCAGAGAACAACGCAAAGCCATCTCTGTAAGGCAGCACCAAGCTGTAGTTACACCAGCTGAAATGGATCAGTGGCAGCAGGTTTAAAATCTCTGCTTTTATGAAAATGACACCGAAGTCAACAAGTAGGCTTGTCATTGACTTTGCTTTTATGTAAAAGACATCTCTAAGGATGCTCATGCTTTACTATTTTTTCACAGGAAGAAAATATCAGCTCATTTTAAACATGTGTCTGAGGAGGGAATGAGCCGCAATTGAAATGGTCTTTTTCCAGTGGTTTAAAGTGGTAATCTAGATGACTAGCTCAAATTAAATTTAAGGCATCAAAATATTTCTTTTTCACATGAGCAGAGACTTCTGGCCTGCTCATTTTAGCTGATGTTGAACTCAATTTGAGAAGCTCGGGTTTAATTATACAAGGGTGAATCTAGTTTTGATTTACAATGCAATTTTATCGGGAATCATGATTAAACATAATTGTAAAAGTGAATCTACTCTCTGTAAGGTGTTACTAGAGGAGTGACATAAACAGATGAAGAATGTAAAAATCAAAATGCTGCATAATCCACTTCAAGCCTAACTCATCCACTTTTTCTCAACTGCATTAATACTCCTCGGAAAGTAGCACTTAATGACTTCATTGGCAAGAATTCTTGGCAAAGTAAGGTATACTCAAATACTAACTGACAACATACTTGCCCAATCTTAATTGCCTTTTCCAGATTTTGATATTCATGGTGATTATGGCCATAAAACTCCGTGAAGAAAATAGTAAACGTTGGGTGCATTAAGGTAACAATAAGATTGAAAGCAAAACTAATCCTCAATTCTTTGTTTTCACGTCTTGGTGTGTGATGATGTGGTGAGTGAAGCCCAGTTTTCTCCACGGCCTACTAGAACCTGATGCCATGCCAGAATATTGTTTCAAAAGCTCTGCTGATCTTGTGTAGGCAATAAGCGTGTTCCTCCAAATGCAAATTCAGTGGCTTATTTACTTGTATCAGAAATGTGTCTCTCTTCTGGCAGTCACTGTCTTCTCTGTTTATCACTATACACAGGATGATCAGTTTGTAGTAAATAAGAACGTTATTGGTAACCGAGCATAAATCTTAATACATATTATAAAGTGCAATTACATGGAAAATCCACACATCAGTGAAGTGCGAAGCTGCTGGCAGTGTAAATGGCAGTCAGTCCTTATTGGTCTTCTTGCAGATTATGCAATTTACTTTTTAAAAATGCTTTAAAGATATTTCTCTCCACAAAATACAGTATTTCTTCGAAAACAGTTAAAAATACTTTCTGACTATTTTAACATTTGCATTTTAGATGTTCTCAATACTACCACTTTTGGTTTTCAGCTGCCAGATTGTGCTGGGAAGCTAATGTGTGAGTGCGAGTTCTCACTGGCTGCTTTCTGCTTCCAGCTCTGTGGAGAATGAAATTTGACTGGGGGTGACAGAAAAGTTGATGAATAAGATATATTTTAGAATATTTTGAAATCCATACTTTATCTGAGGAAAAATAAAAGCAAAAGTGGGGCCCAGAAACTAGATAACTAATGATAGCAAGGTTTTTTTTCATGCTGTTGTTTAGTTGGCCGCCTGCTAGCTTTACCAGAGTGATCTACATATATATCTCCCACTGCTAACAATTGTAGATGAGCAGGCGGTCTGAAAGCCAGTTCCTAATGGATGTATGTCATCATCTCTGACTACAATCTAGGTGGTATTAACTGACATTTTCCGTGGAAGCTTTTAGCAGAAGGATTGAATGGATATAGAAATGAACTACTGTGCTGCTCTCTAGAAATATGGAATTATATAGGCATAAATGAGGCACCCTGATGTGGAGTATTCGTGATGAGGAAGCTTGAAATGTGGTGCATTGTTACCTGGCTAAATGGATCAGTGTACAGCAAGGCTGTCAATCAAGAACTTTTATCTGTAAAAATTTGGAACAGGTTTTTGTATAAAAAGCAAGAAAAAGACAAAAAAGTGCTGACTTTCTAACTTCAGAGACAGATTTCATAAATGGTATTGGGGGATCTGTGTTTCTGTCTTTCAGTGAACAAATATTCTTAGCTTATAAGTGAAAGACTTTTTTTCTAAGTAGCCTCAGAAAGTCAAGTGGAGGTATTTCTAGCTTGTGCAAGTCCAAAAATATAGTTTCCAGCTGAGATTTCAACGGTTCAGTGGATGATGCACTGAGAATAGAACATGGCTCCCTCTCCTGTTTTTTTTTTTTTTTTTTTTTGATTCTGCAATGCTAACCAGATTTAAAATGAGTAAAACCTCAATTTAGAAAGTAATCCTGAATTTAGAAGGTAAAGTCCTCAGATATCAGGCTGGAATACACATGAAAATGTCTGTGGAATTGATGTCTCCTAGTCTCATGTTTCAAAGTAAAACTGTTGACTGAAGTTAAAAAGAATTGCCAAAGACCATGATCTGGGTATCAGTACTAACACCTTCAAAGTTGGATATTTATTTCCTGATAGGTAAGCATACTGCCAGATATACTACAAATGCCTCTCAAACAACCCAGCATAAAAACATGATATTTCCAAATTGGCATGGAAGTGTAGAGACAGGATGAGGGACAATGGATTAAAAGACTAGCTTTCTGGGTGATAGGTTTCCAAAAAAGTTAAATGAATAGGTCCAGAGCACAGTGAATTGCTGAGAATATGTCCATTTGCTTCAGTGGCTTTGAGGAGGCTATGTTGAATACTAAGACAGGGGCTTTTTTGTGATAGATGTGACTTCTAGTGATAGATGACTGTCTTTGTTAGTTATTAAATGTGAACAGGAAAGATACCAAAATAGCACTTACCCGAAAACATCATCATGTGTTGAAAGTTCCTGGGAATCTTTTGTTTTCGACCCAAATTCAAAAAGAAAGAAAGTGGATATATGTTGCAAGCTCTTGCTATAAGAACTGCCACCTAAAATGTAAGATGTTAAGGAAAATGGTGGAGAAACTACTGGAAAAATAAAGCCAGTTAATTTAAAACCAGTATTTCTCCATAGTTATTTTAAAAGTGTAATTAAAATGAATATGAGATTATCTCCATATTTTACATATCACATCCTTCTGGTTCCAATTTCATTATAAAACTGTGCAGTGGCAGAGATTGTCTTCCCCAGACATCCTGTTTTCGAATTCATCATTATATATCCCACTTCAATCACTCTACTTTCACTCATCAAAGTTGTATCATATGTGACTTCATCTGCAGTCCTTCAGTAAAATGCCCGTCATCAATTGCAGGGATGGCATTATCTCCTTCAGCAGCAATTTGCAAAGAATAAATGTGCTTTTGGACATGATTACTTTCTTATTTCCTGACAATTCATATTGTCTATATTCTTTTTTTTTTTTTTCCTTCTTTTTTCTTCGGAGATTTTTCAGAAGGGGTTCTTTATTACTGTTCTGTGGAACTATCACAAAAGGTGCTTTAATTAGAAACATGAGGCTATTTCAGAGTGAAAAAAAAAGGCTATCATAACTCCTTACACATGCTTTTAGTGGGTTCCATCCTTCCCTTGTCTTGTGTCTCTTAGGGCTCAATTGTGGCTGTAAGAGTCTGAGACACGCTGTGGACTTAGAATCAATGAAGCACTTGAGTGGCAGTGTCTGGGTGCATCATATCTATGAGGCCAAGAGCGTGCTTAAAGCTCCCACAGACCTGGGAGAACAAGCATTAGCAGTGGTTGCTTCACATGCCTTGTGTTCGCCAGACTAGCGCAACCCTGTTGCAGTCTGTTGGCTCTTAGTGGGAGGAAACAACGGAGCGGGGTCCCTGCAGTGCTGTGCAACACAGTCTCCCATCTGGGCTGCCGAGTGCTGCTCTCACGTTCAACTGTCTCCCCGTGCTAGGAGTGCAGGACGCAATATTGTGCTTGCGTCATTGCAGAGGTGGATTGTAATGGGCTCCTGGGGTCCTCTCTGCCATCTAAAACAACCTGTAGCTAAGGGAACTGTGATGCAGTACTTGTTATTCATTTGGAAAGTACACATACAATTACTGCAAGTAGCAGTGTGATCCCAACTTTCAAAGCTTCTACAGTTCATCAAAAAGTGATGAGCAAAGGGCTGCTGCTTAGAGTTAAAAAAATAAATCATGTGAATGGTCAGAGTGAAAAGAATGGACACCGTTGTACAAGTGAGCAATGGATTTGCTGAGAAACCACAACAGAACTAAAGACAGACTTTTCTACCCACCTCTGGGGCATTCATGATATATACAATTCCATGTACACTAGAAATATCAAATACGAAGAAGGAAAGATCTGAGCAATGCTAAGCTATTCATTTTTTTTTTTTCTTCAGGACTTAATATAATTATGTAGCTTTGGGGAAGTTCTGCTTATTGCACGTATCTATCTGGAGGCAGCTCTACAGTTTGTGTATCTACACTGGCTCTGGACAAGCAAAAAGATTTTGTGTGCCTGCAGCTGTCCGCACAGATGTGTCCCAGTACACATTCCAATTTCCCACCCCACCTCTAAACCTAATACCAAGCCCAGTGGCAGAAATTCCCCAGATGGTTTAAAGCTCTTTGCCTTATAACATATCTGCAAAACTGCAGCAGCCATAAGACCACGAGCTTACATGAACTGAGCCAGTTTTTGAGATATGCGTAATAAAGACCTGACAAAAATTTGCTTTTTTAGCATCTAAGGAGCTGATGGGTTTGTTTGTTGACTTTTTATTTTATTTTTTACATGAAGCACACATTCTTTATAAATGCATAGAAATATAAATTTATACTTACATAGATAAATACTTCTTTAGAGCAAAGGATACAAATGCACCAAATATAAAAAGAGGATTGAAGATATGATTTTGAAACGTGAACAGTGCGAGTCCCATGTAACAGAAGATGACATTCTCAGCCAAAAAATTCATGAACTCGAACAACTTAAATGAAAGAGAGAGAGAACATAATTATGACTCATGTCTGCAACTAAATACTCTTTATCACAAAGTTACCTTGGAATGCAGAACCATTTAGATGAAAGGAAAAGGAATTGCACCTATTTCAAGGGTGGATTTTAAAACCATTTAATTTGTTATACAGTTTATGTAGTCACAGTTATGCTTTTTTCTCCCATTTGTGTATGAAAGCTTGACACAGGCAACTGGTAAAATACAGAATTGGCAAGTAAGTTATACAAGCTTCAGTGGAAACTGCAAGGAAACTGAGGGAATTTAGCTTTGGTCATGTTTACACAGGTGAACCTGGGAAATGGCTCAGATCGTGACTACGCAAGTGACTGCATGGTACAGTAATAGGGATGGTACACTAATGTCAAGAGGGAAAAAACTTCCTGAGTGGATTTTTAAGAACCTTTAAAATATAACATCTTTTCATTATCATGAATATTATTTTGTAGGTGACAATTTTATTGCACTATATGGATACCACTATGAAGTACTCATTTCAAACCAAAGTATTTAAGATATCATTTAAACACATTATAAAATAAACCCAAAATACATTATTATGGTAGGATTTCTTCTGTGAAAAAAAAAACAAAACAAGCAAAGCCAAAATACTCATTTGCCTTGAGGGGATGTTCCTGATTGCATTTGCAGCTTATTATATGAAAACTAATATAAAATATAAATTTTCATATTTATCCACATCTGGAAAAAATCAATCATTGCTGTCAAATAACTACAGAGAAGAGAAGATGAGGATTTACGCTTCTGAAATCACTTTTGGGCTCAGGAGATACAGAATTAGGGTTGAAGTTTGTCAATCTCTTTACAAACAGTCATACATCACTCTACCAGGAATGTTACTATGGAGATATTTTCTTCATCGTCAATGGGCTTATGTACTTTTCGTAATATGTTTGTGCTTCTAAAAATAAATATCCAATAGCAGTCAATAAGATCTAACAAAGGAAAAATGAGAGCTGTCAGAATCATTATTTAAAACAAATTTCAGAGGCAAAAAGGCATAAAACTGAGTAGTATATGGGAAGATATTGTAGACCCTGTGGCAGCACCATTAATTATCCCAAGCTCACATTCTGTGGTCCCCATTTTGTGCTGCATTGCTGAACAACATGAAAACAAACACAAGAAATGTTTGCAATTTAGTAGACTTTAATTAAATTGAAATTAAATTTAAATGAGAAACTAGTTGTCAAAAAGACCCAAATTATGGGTTCTAGTGACCCATAGAAATTATTATGATATATCTTTGCATTTCCATATTGGGAGCAAACATGATCCCATTTCTTTGTGGGCTTGTCACCTGACACATCTTTCTAATGATTTAATCTTTCAGGATTGTCATGACAGGATTTACGTATCTATATCTATACATTTGTGTATATACAAAAATAGTTGGAGGGAAGGGCACTGCTATGATGAGCACTGCATGCTTTAGTTGTTGGGATAAGATAAAGGTACTCCAGAGGTTTCAAAGTTGGGTGATGTTTTGCTCTTCATTTATAAAATCTCATTCAAGACTTAAAGAAATGTAAAGTGAATCTACTGTTAGTACTTTCTGAAATTAAAGTTTCTCATATTTTCAAACTCTTTGTTAACATACAGTTTTGGAAGGAAAATAGATTTTGCTTTATTTTTCTTTTGCTGTACAGTTTTTCTCAACAGTTTTCAACAGTAAATTCATGCTCTTAGATCTTGCCTGAAGTGCTTTCACAACATTATTGCTTTTAGACTTCTCACCCCTTGTCTCCCTGCAATCTGGTCGAAATGGAGTCCTTACATATTTCTGTAAATTCAGTTTAGCGCATCCCTTACATTTCCCTATAACTTCACCTTTTCTGGCTACATGCATATTGTTTCAAACCTTCAGAATCGTTTCAGTAAGTGATTCTTAAAACAAAAATTCCTAATTCTTGACTATGTGTTTCCAATCACCACGAACAGTATATACTTTGCTCACTGGGCCAGTGTTTCCTATGCCATCAGCATAGAGTTCATTTTCTTGGGCTGTATTTTACAGTGCATGTGATGCTTTTTAGCCACATCGTCTGTGTAAGATACGTGCAACACTGTAAACCACTGCAGTTCTTGAATCATATTCCTGGACATGAACTGGTTTGTTTGCAAGAGCAAATACAATCCAAATCCTATTTTTTTCTATGAATTTTAGTCCTGAACCGTGCCCATTTTTATTATGTTTTTTTTAATCTATAATTTCTTAGTATTTCAATCTTCCAGTATCAGAGCACTGCCTACTTGCTAGAAGATTAAATTTGGACTAGTTTACTCCTTTGTGTAGCAAAAATCTAGGTGCTATTTGAATAGCTGATTTAGAGTAGACTCTTCCCTATTCCAGGCACAGGCATGACATGGTCTCTTATGAGGGATTCAGCTCCTTGGGATGGCAAAATTAGCTCTTTAGCCTCATTCATGGTCTTCTGTATTCCCCACATGGTTTCCTCTCTCTTTTTAAAAACATATCACTCATATGATGCATTTACTCCTGGAGTGCAGCCTATTCAAATTTCTTACCTGAATTAACAACAACAAAAAATATTAAAAATATAATTCAGAACTAGCTATTGACACAAAAGAAGTGGTATCTGAGTGTCTTTTCCTGGAATACGACACTTGTAGATATAATGTAAAACTTAAACACGGTCCTCCAGACTTCCCAAGAGTTTCAGTTCCTTCACTTTTATTCTTGTATTCAGCACTTTTATTTATTTATTTTTATTTTTTATTTTTTTTAATTTAGTGTTTCTTCAACTTCTGTGTTTTGTTCAATAGCAATTGTGGTGGTTTAACAACTGATGGGCAGCTCAGCTACACCATGCTGCGCTCACATTCCCCTCTTCAGAAGGACAGGGCGATGAAAATATGATGAAAAAAAGGAAAGCTTGTGGGTTGAGATAAGGAGCAGTTTAATTAACATAAAATATAAAAAAGCAAAGGCTACTTGGAAGCAAAAGGAGAAAACAATTACTTGCTACTTCCCATCAGCAAGTGATGTTCAGCCACGTCTTGAGAAGCAGGGCCAAGCTGCTTGGGAAGACCAACACCTTCATAATGAGAGCTCCCCCCTGCTCTTCCCCCTTCCCCAGCTTTTATTGCTCAGTGTGACGAGATACAGTGTGGAGTATCCCTTGGGATGGTTTCGGTCAGCTGTCCTGGCAATGTCCCCTCCCCACCTCATGCCTACCTCCAGCCTGCTGGCTTTGGGGGGTTTGGAGAGTTTTGGTGCTGTGCCAGCGCTGCTCAGCGGCTCACAAAGCATCGGTGTGATACCAACGCCGTTCTAGCTACATGTGCAGAGCACGGCACTGTATGGGCTGCTGCGGGGAGAGTTAACTCCATCCCAGCCAGACCTGGCACAGCAATACAGACCCTATGGAGATACTCCATTAAGCACTTAACTGCCAGTGCTGTGTAGCATAAATCCCACCAGAACAAAACAATTTATTCTAAAGAGATCTTCTGAGAGCCACTTTAAGAAACAGCTTCTATAGAAGCATATTCCCAAATACTCATACCTTTCACATGAATGATTCTGTCACTATTTTAAAGATGAGATGTCAAGACCTTTTTATAAGAAGAGGAAGGACAGGAGGAATAAGTTTTCTTCTGGAGGTCATAATTTCCTGGGACACCCAAGGACTTCCAAGAAGAGTTGCATCACACACATTAGTCTCTGAAAAACACACTTTTTTTTTGTTTGAGCAGCCATAAGCAAGGTCCATAGTATGGTTCATAGTCTGCTTAAATGGCCCTCAAAATTTTCACTTATTTTGAGTATATCTACTTGCAAGTGGGATTACTTTCATGGAGAAAAAAAAAAGTTAGGATTAGAATCCTAGATATTGAGTCCTTGGAAGTATTTTGTTCGTAAACATAAATTCTCTTTCCTTGTCTCCCACACAGGCAACTAACGTCTTTCTACTTTAAATGAAATAGCCATTAAAATGCTCATATGCTGCCATTAGTTTCCCCAAGGTTACCAGAAAATTATACTGGAAATCATTTTAATATATACATAGTAATAGGATATTTTTTTCTGCATAAAACTAAAAAAACCTAACATTTGTAATGTGCCATTTCTACCTCTCCACAAAGCACATAAATTTGCTTACAGTTTTACAGTAAGAGTTGTAATAAATCACTAGTATAAATTTGAAGTAATGTCAACACATCCAAGAGTAGAGTATTAATTACAAAAATATGAGTACAATCTGGACATTTGGTTTAGGGGTTTGCTCAGTGAATTACTGACACAGCTATTTGCTTTGCTTTGTTTATTTTTTCTGTAAGAGTGGATATTACAAAAGACTGATATTAAAAATATCTATTAAAATCAACATAATATTAATGCATTTAAAACCTCCTTGCTCACTAGATATGGTGAGGTTTCTTATTACTCTCAGCCATTGTAAGTGCTCAGAGGGATGTGTAAAAAATCAGTTTCAAGTTGTGACATTCTTCTGGGAAGTGTTACTTGGAGTTCAGTTCTCACTGGCGGAGAAAGGAATAAATGCAAATTACATACACCTTAAGCCTTGCTGTAACCACTAAGTTTATCTTATACTGATGTTTTACTTTAACTCACATGAAACATTTTATATAATATAAGAACTGCATTAGTTCTACCTTTTGAGCAAGATAAGGGAAGCACCTTCTTATTTCTTCTCCTTCCTTCCCTCC
This sequence comes from Anseranas semipalmata, assembly GCA_013399115.1. Taxonomy (NCBI): domain Eukaryota; kingdom Metazoa; phylum Chordata; class Aves; order Anseriformes; family Anseranatidae; genus Anseranas; species Anseranas semipalmata. Next base: position 109,765 of record VXAA01000465.1, read on the forward strand.
ATCCCCACAGTTAAGTTCAGGCTAAACAGGGAAACTACACCAGAACAGATTTTGCGAGTTGATCCATTTTATAGAACTACTTAAATTTTCACTGAGTGTTAGAGAGATTATGTAGGTAAGTAATTAGTGCACCTGGAAGATGGGACACTAAGTTTCTATTTCTGCTGCAATAAAAATAGAATTTTTTTAAGGAGAAAATGAACATATTCTATACCACAGTCCCCTTATGGTTGGGGATATGGAAAAAGTAAGATTTCTCAAATCCTAATATTTTAAACAGCATTCTCTAATCTTGAGGGAATAAAGTTAGTAAGAGTACTGGGTAAGAGCAGAATTACAAACAGCATTCTTTCATCTCGGGGGAAAAATGTTAGTACAAGAGTATTGGGTAAAAGCTGAATTACATCCTCAAGAACTTATTTCCTGGAAAACTCAGTGAATTTTACTCACTAATGGGAATGTTACATTCTTCCTTTTCATACCTGTAGAAGGAATGTCACCCACCTCTTGCAGGTACTTGCAAGCCTCTAGTTGCATTGATTTAGCTAGCAATGTGGAGGAATGCCACCCGTCTAGGGGTTACATCTTACAGTGATATATTCTTGCATGACATCAAAACAGGGAGAGTTGCAATAGTCCAACAGCAGCTGGGAAGCTGGGATGTAAAACTGATTACAATTTGTAAGAGATTTGGAGGTGACAGAGAGCTATTAAAATCCTAAGCAGTCAATGTTAAGTGATGGTTATAAAATTTATGATATTTAAATAATGATATTTAATTAGAACAGAGCTATCAAAAACGTTCCATGAAGTCAAGGATATTGATAAATCAATAGGTGATGAAAATTGCTTTTCCCTAACTATTTAGAATTAAAATGCAGTGAGAATTCAGACTACCATATTTTTGTAAGATTGTAGAAGCCTTTATTACAGCCTAATTGCTTTATTTAATCTTTCTCTTTGATTAGAGGTTTCAAAATCTGAAAAAGAAGGTTTGAATTTGAAGCTCTTGCCTGAAATCCTTTTACAGCTGTAATGAATCTTCACAGCATAGTGATATAGTGCTTATTTCTAGAATAACAGGCTTAGATGAAAGAATCAGTAAAAGTAATTCAAATTCACGATAAACTGCAAACTTGTATATGGTGATAATTTTGATATCCAAGCGTATTTGACTATAAACTTACAAACACACTAACAGAAGGAAATTCTTGCAAGATCTCTTTTTATGTGCCGGTGCAAAGTTCTGGTCATTTTTATCAGTAGGCTTTGTTACTGAATTCAGTAAATTTAACCCTAACAGATTTATGGAAGGAACACAATAACTTTCTATTTCTCTCTAGAGCAGGGAGATTCCTAAGGCCTGAGGAAGAAGTGGGAAACTAAAAGGAAAAAGAAATAAAGAAAACATCAGCACCAAGAGAGAGGAAAACAATATTTTGCATTTACACTGTATGATTATTCTTTGTGGCATAATCTACATACCGCTACCAAAGTTCATCATGGGAGAAGCTGGATAAATTACTGGCACAAGACATGCTGGCTTCTGACCAGCAACAGGAAAGTAAAAATATTGGCCCCAGACTTTAGGGCAAATCCTTTCTGTTGTTAAAAGTGTTAAAGGTTTTGCATAGCTTTGCTGAACAAAAGAAGTTTAAACCAAAAATATTGACAATTAAGCAGATGAATTCAAATCTTTTCCTTGTTCTAAACTACTTGGAGCAATGAAAACAAGAGTGAGAATGATTTAAGAAGTAAAACCTTCAGAGATGTTGCAGGCAGAAAGGGAAGAGGAATCCTCAGTGCTCAGCTGTGTCAAGATAATGTGCTCGGGGATTACTGCAGTTAAAGCTCTGTACATTTACTTTAGCAGTGCTGTGTTGTTCTGTAAGTATTAAGGGAGGGTTCTGCTCAAGACAGGGCACAACAGATTGTAGTTAGAGAATCATTTGAAGGGTTTTAAAGAACTTTTGACTGGTCAGCAATTACTGGTGGTGCTAGCATCATCGTGTTTAGGGATGAATTTGGAAATTTTGGGGAACATTGATGGCTGTTCTATTAGCTGATAGAGGAATAATTATGGTAAAAGAAAATGAAGAGGCCACGAACAACATGTGCTGTCTAGGATTAAGCTCGTGTTGTTACAAGCCTGAGATCAGAGAATAAACTATATGAAGAAGAAAAAGAACTAAAAAAGCTGCAAAACAATAATGACATCGATAAAAAGGAAGCTTTTGCTTATGACCTGCTGCAGATATCTTGAAACATACTTTCTTGGAAACTGTCTTTCTGGGGCAGTAAATTGTGAATCAGGTGGAAGAAGGGACATTATGCATTGACAGTTAAGACCTATGGAACAGTGGTAAAAAAATAAGCAAAAAAAAAAGAAAAAGGAACAGTTTGTGGCTTTGCTAAAGCCAATTTCAGCATGCTTTTTCATACAGCTAACAAGGGAGACTTTAAAACATGACTGCTCTTCTTCTGGTCAAAGAGAAACAGTAATGTTGTCAATATAATCCAGTTTGTAAAATTGTGATGAACTAAGACATTTTTTGTGTTTCTGCATTTATGTTAGAATTAGAGGAACTGCTGCTGATTTTTCAAAAGCGAAACACTAAATCAATCTCTTCCTCTTTTCACCCCTCTCAAGGGTTTTTCTATGACTTGCTACCACAGTCCTAACCTCAAACAATCAATTCAATTTCTAAGGAGGACAAATGCAATTTATTCCATTTCAATTTCAATTTGCTGAGAAGAAATATTCTCTAGTATTAATTCTGGAAGTGAATTCATAAAAACAATTTCCTTCCTTGCCAAGTTTTGGGTGTTTGAAGGAAATTCACTTAGATAGTCTTTGACATATTAGGAGCTACTAATCAATATGAAGGCCTTTAACCTATCAGGAAGAGAAAAAAAATCTTGTGAAGTCTGTGGTGTCTTTTCTTTGAGCTTTCTGGCAAGAATCAAGACTGCAAAAAATTATTTGATGTCAATGACTATAAGATTTCCATCCCATTGCAGATTCAACATTCTACGTTCAACATATGTTCATGACAACATATATTTTCTCTCTTTGCACCTGTAGAAATAGTAGGATTGCAGCCTCTATCTACCCATATTGATGCTTTCCTTTACAGTCTGTAAAACTTCTGTTAAAAAATGCTCTACAACTGCAAATCAGTACTCTGTTTTGTCTTAATTCAGAAAATAGAAGCAGTATTTGCATGTGGTTTTCTGATGACAGGCTGCTCTATTTTTGTTCAGTGCATATTCTAAGATAGAAGAGTGCTTACTAAATAACTTCTCTACTTTCTGTGCCACAGGTATTTGTTCAGGGTTTTTGATAAATGTGCTGTTTTGTTATGTGTCTGTTTACGGAGGCTTGAGGAGAATGGACACAAGACCTTACCACTTTCTAACATATGGAGAACACCCTCCCTCTAGGAACTCTTCTTGCTCTAACTGGTGTTGAATACCATGAGATTCTGACTATGTTAAGGTCTATTTGTTATTCCTAAAGACCTATTGCTGATAAGCTGACTTTTAACTGCATTTCCTTGGCAGAACCCTAGCCTTTAGTTATGTTGTGCACTATTATTTGCAATTACTCTGCAAATCCAAGCATGAATGATCTGCTCTTATATGGGTGGGAATTTTTTGTTTGTTTGTTTGTTTGTTTGTTTTTCATTGTTTTGGCTTCATTTCTAGGATCATCCTTAAACAGCTTTTCTGCCTCTTGATGTAGGCTACTATTCAAGAATTGATGATCCATTCAGACAAAAAGACAGAAATGTGAATAGCAACTATGTTTTTGTGTTACATTTTTTTTTCTAGGTTTTGGAGTATATGTCTTTTCTAATCTAGCAGTCATCTACTCTTACAGATATAATCTAGAGTGCATGCTGTATGGAGCTGAGATAAATGAGGCATAGAATGTGAGGGGGGATTTGCTTGAACATTAAGTGTGAAAGGTCCAATTACTTAAATACAGAAAATGTCAGATACTCACTGGTGACACACAATAAAAAGGACCTTCTTGTGCATAAAGCACAGGGAAGCTGTCATCAAGTACAAGTTAGCTTGGAAGTGGCTGCAGCCTTGGTACTTCCACTCTGAGTAAATAATTGGTTATGGTGAAGAGCTGTCTAACACCCTGCATGTGTATCTGTGAACACATTACAAAAATTGCAGGTGAAGGGTAAATGGCGATGAACTTAAAGTTAAAGAAAGGAAATTATCAGCAATGATCATACGTGCATTTTGCATAGTATAGAGTGTATACCTGTGCATGTGTATGTGTGTACACATAGTCCATATAAAGGGTGATGGAGACAAATATGTAGTATATTAAGCACAATCAGGATAAAGATTAAAAATGGCAAAACTACAAAAGCTACAGCAGATGGATATTGCTAGGGTGCAAAGACTGAAAGGGGAAATCTTGATCCCAAAGTACGTGTACACACACACAAAGGGATCCCATGGACAATTGAATCCAAATGATAGTTTCATAATTAATTTCAGTGGGACAGGTTTGCATCAGGCTATAATGACTCTATAAGAAACCAGCAGAAGTTGTTGGAGAAAGTATTGTGAAGAATTGCAGTGTTTTCAGATCTACTATGTTACTACTAGTGCCCTTGGTGATATTTCACTGATCCCACTACTGATCCCACAAACAAACAAAACACTGTAAAACAATCAGAAATTAAAAATCCTAAACTAAGGTACACCTTCAACTTTACTTTTAAATCCAAGAGCTCAGGCCACTCTTTATTTTACTGACTATGACTATTTATAAATTACTATTACTATTTATATATTACTATTACTGACTATTTTAGTGACTAGCCATTCTTTGATGGACCTTAAAAATAACTCTTGATAAGAATCTGTAGGACAGTGGAAGGTGGATGGAATAAAGAGGTATCATCTGGCACCTCATACATAGTAGTACTTTTACAAGAAACTACATGAGTGTGTGCTTCTGAGGATGCTGAATGTCTGTTTTGAATTATCAAACACCCAGAACTCTTCTGAAGTTCACTGGAGGCAAAGGGTGGTCAACACCACCCAAATTAGTGAGACTGAAGCAGAGGTAAAAGTCAAAAGCTTGAAATTAATGCTTGAGTTTATGTGGTATTTTCAGTATTTTAGGTGAATGGAAGCAGACCTATACTCTGTGAAAAGACGGGATACTTATTTGAATCCTAGTCATGATGTAGACAGTTAATTTGAAAGATTTTGACTAAGGGCTTTTTAGCCCTTGATGATTTCTGCAGACGGCACCATGAGAAACAGATGAGCTACAGTTAGCTGTTTAGTATTTCTTGCACTGCGTTACCATTTTGTACAAATGTCTCTTTTGAAGGTAAAAAATCCATTAATCATGTAATGGAAACACAGCTGTGCAGTCACTAGAAAGATGGGATACTGACAAATGCTTTAGACTGTTACAGTGCCTCATTTTCATGTATCTATTTTCTTCTTATTGCAGCTAATTGTGCTAGAATTTTAGTGTTAGTTACACATTTTGGAAAAGTTTTGACCAAGGTTTTGTGCAGTTTTTAGTTGATACTGAGTTTTGCAGAGAGCAGCAAGTGATCAGCAGTCATGCAAGAATCATACAAGTTAAAAAGCAGAGATGCACAAAACACATTTCAGATTGCAAGAATGGAGCCTTGTCAACAGCAGTTCAGAAATGCCAGAAACCACACAACAGCTTGGGTTCCTTCAGGCCACCCGTTGCTGCAAGCCTCTCTGCAGTGCACAGGCATTACAGTTTGCAGAGGAAGGAGAGGCCCCAAAACATCAGCAAATCTGTTAGCTCCCAAACCATGCTGACTTCTTTCTCTCAGGTCAGTGCATGTTTGTGTTAAAACACTTGATGCTTTATGAAAATCACAACGTAACCTATTTAACCATGCAAGAAATATCTGTCTTAATTTCTACACCAAACACAGTGTCCCCACAGTACAAGCAGTTATTAACACAATGACACATTCTCATGCAAGTGTAAGGCAACAGAGGGCTATAACAAAGGAACCTATTAATAATACCCTCAAGATCAAAAGTTTTTAAAACTATGTGCTTAATATTTTCATTGCATTCTAATTTAGAGGTTGAGGACACTTGGTTTGTCTAGTTTGGAGAAAAGAAGGCTGAGAGGTGACCTCATTGCTCTCTACAGCTTCCTGAGCAGGGGAAATGGAGAAGGAGGTGCCAATATCTTTGCCCTTGTCACCAATGACAAGACGCGTGGGAATGGCACAAAGCTGCGCCAGGGACATTAGGAAAGATTTCTTTACTGTGAGGGTCAAACACTGGAACAGGTTCCTAGTGAGGTGGTTGATGCCCCATGCCTGTCAGTGTTCAAGAGGCATTTAGATAATGCTCTTAATAATATGCTTTAACTTTTGGCTAGCCCTGAAGTGGTCAGGCAGTTGGACTCGATGGTCTTTGTAGGTCCTTTCCAACTGAACAATCCTATCCTATCCTATCCTATCCTATCCTATCCTATCCTATCCTATCCTATCCTACCCTCCTCTACTCTGTTCTACTCCTATTCTATTGTATTCTAAGCAATATAATAAACTATGCATAGTAATAGTTTTACAGAGGTTCATTCCATAATCAGGAAATGTACTGATAAATCCTGTACTAAAATCACCTAACACAAAACATGTGAAATGTCAGTGTTTCAGACAAAGCAAAAGTTAAAGAGAAAATCATTACCATTAGGACAGTATTTTATATTACTTTACTATATTTTAAGAAGGAATCTCAGTGCTTTTACTTACGTATTAATGTTATATTTGGAGCCTCTTCATTTACAGCATAATCCAAATCTCACTAAAGTCAGATGACTTTAGTTCATGACGTAAAACTCTTAAATTAATTTACATGTATGGTCAATGACGAGATGCTTAAATGAAGAATCCTATGTTTATTTTTTTATCTCTGTCACAAATTCTCAGATGAAAGAGTTGTGATTGACTATCTTTAAGGGGATGCTGTATTTATCAACTTTTACAAAACCAGAAATCAACTAAAAAATAATTTAAAATAAAAGTAACTATATATACTCTAAGAATGTGACGTTAAACTACACTTTGCTCTGTGTCAGTCCTACATGTTGATGATGCAATAATATTTTTATAGGCCCGGATTAGATTGATTTTGTTTTATTTTTCCTCCCTGTGTATTCACCAGTTGCAGTGATGTGGAGGTAGCAATAATTAGGAAGAGACCTGATTTGATGGTCACCATACTTAGAGGAAATTTTCTTCACAACACTAGAAGATATGATTTACAGAGCTGAGGTACAAACCTGGATCTTTGCATGGGCACAGACCTAAAAACTGGGGATAAGTGCTAGTTACTCGCAGTAAGGAGAAATGTTTCAGAGGTCATTCCTCAAACCTCTTATGAAAAGATTGAGAGACACAGTAACAGACGTGTGAAGTAAAATACATGACCTGCACAGCTTTATAAATCAGCTTTTTGATTCTGCAGTGGCTTACATAGCCCCATACAATTTGACTCCCCCATACAGATTAAGTCCTATGTCTCATTAAGTCTCATTTGTGATTCAGAGCCTCTTTCAAAGAAAATACAGCATGTGTCTCAGTTTGGAATTCCCACATATATTCCTCTATATGGCAATGAAAATTTGGCCGATAGGTTTTAATTCCAGTTGGTATATGTTAGCTAATGGCTGGCATCTGCTACTGTGCTATAAAGAGTAAACTATAACCTTAACAATCAAAGAACTTTATTAATATTTAAAGAAAAAGTTTAATGTTTAAACAGATTGTAAAAACTTTAATGAAGCCATTTGGAAACAAGTTTGCATATGGCATTATGCTCCCTTAGCCTGCCAGCATCAAAAATGACATCATTTTCCAACAAGATGAGCTTCTCTGTAGAAGTATTGCTTTCACTACTGTTCTGGGTTTCTTCAGGATATGAATTACATTTCAGCATGTGTATTTTCTGTCTCCTGTGCTTAAGCAAATGAAGGAAAATTGTTTTGCTTTGTTTTTCAAGAGAAGATTTGTTTTTCATAGGTCCAAAATGCTATTTTTATTCATGGGTGTGTGTGGGTGGATGACACTATTCCTTAAAAAATGCTGATAACAAAGGGACACATGCTTGATGGGAACTAATGAGGCCAGGCTAATTCTGCACATTCTCAGTTAAGGCAACACTAAAGCTGGTATGCAAAAACAGAGGAAAAAATGGAGATTAAAGAATACAGTGTAGAACTGGAAATACAGGCAAGATTTCTGCATGTGGACACTGAGTATTTTCAGTATTATGGCTAAGATAGCAGTATTTCTGATCTCTTGAAAAACAAAATGGTTGAAAAACAAAAGATTTTTTTTCATCCATTTAATTACTTATATACCATAATTCTGAATGTTATCACCTTATTTGTAGCAATGTTTCCTATCTGTTTACCATCCATCATGTAGCACACCGGTTAAAGAGAAAACAATTATAGCATCTCCACAGAAATTTAGGGGAGCTGCATGTCAGGAGAGTGCAGATTAACATTCTTTTAGCATGGTTAAGTAATCAGGAACATCAGTCAGATAATGAGGGATTTTGTTGAGAAATTCAGATTGAAAGACATGGTAGTATAATTCCTTTTACAGAAATCAAGATTTTCTTGTGTTGTTATGATTCTTCTTGTTAAACCCACAAAGTAAGCAGCTTTAGCTTTCTTTATAGCATTATACAATTCTACAGGGTTCCATAAGATCTTATGGTACATCTGGTCAAACAATGCATCTGGCACACTTCCAATCTTCAGCTTTTTCTGCTAAACACAGAAAATAACTGTGTAGAAAACTGGAATTCGTTGTACACTTCTTGTCAATTCCAATCCATTTTAAAGGTAATAATTATTACAAGCACTAAGCATGTGGTGCATATTCAGCTAGAGATAAGAAGGCAATTTAGAAACTAGGGCAGCCTGTTTGTAACAGACCCACTGGCTGTGTAGAGACGGCTGTGAAGGTCCAGCTCAGGCATGCACTGCTAAGCCAGCATGGTGGTGCAGCTGGAGCACAGGGCCTTGGGAGGTAAACCTGGGCGTTGGAAGAGAGAGATCAGGACAAGAGTGAGCCGCTAGAATGAGGGGTTGCTCCTCGCCAGGGTGCTAGGCTAGAGCTGTAAGGATAGCTAATACCTAAAGGTACGTGAGCTTTTGGACTTTTAGAAGGGTCTAAAACTGTGACTTCTCTTGTTTTCAATATGTTGGGTGTCTCAAAATTAGCAGAATTTTCTACACAATTTCAGATATCTACTTTTAACAGCCATGTGCCTAATGCAGCATAAGCCACACTTCTTCTTCTTCTTTTAAAAAAAAAACAAAAAAACTCTGTGTTTGCACCTTTTCATGTTTGTATCATTTTCCGCTCTAAGAAGGAAAAAGAACAGGGACATTTCTATAAGAGGACAGAAAATAGCCTGAAGGTAGGGGAATCTGGGGACCCAATTCAATCTTCTGCCATGATTTCAGTGTGTGAGTATTGGCTAAATCTCAGACTAGGGAGCAGGCAGAATCTTGCTTTCCTCCTGATTGTTTTGAATAGTTGCAAAATGGAGGCTTTGCTATAGGCCCTGTCTCAACAAAACAAAAAACAAACAAAAAAATCAGGGTGAAATATAAGAAAATAAGAGCAATTTTTTTTTTCCCCCCTAAGGTAATATTTCCAAAGTTTTTACTCTAAGCAAAATTGGCTAAAACAAGGACAAAACTATACTAATGTTATTCCAATAGGAACAATTCTTCCCAAGACGCCATTTTATTTTCTCAGTATTGTTATCAGAAGTAGGTGCTTCTTCAGACCTTTGAACTGACCACTGTAACTTGGTCACCTGGACCAAGCTGCACTGGATGAAGCCAGTCTTGACTGCTTTTGAGTCTGGTCTTGCATGGGTTCAAGAAAGCTGGAAATTAGCTGGATTTTTTTATTTTTTATTTTTTATTTTTTTATTTTTTATTTTTTTTAATTTTTTTTTGTTCAGCTGCAGAAAAGGAACCACGAGACAGAAGGGGACAGTGTCCATCAGACCTAACTTTTATGCTCAGTCTCCACTTAAATGGAAGAAAGTGCTTTATGCATGCAACCTGTTTAATGCTAAATAGGAAGATGCACTTTATTGTCTTTTAGGCAAGGATCTCTTTTTGTTTAATGTTAATTTTTTTTGATACTGCCAGACCTGAGTTCTATGTATTAGTTAAACAGAATTTCCAGTTTACTCTCTCAATATTAACCATCAAGCATGTCATCTTGTTTCAGCTGGTACTATATTTCATTGGTATTGTGTATCTTAGAAGCTAATGAAAAAATAGTCGAGTAAGAAATTTTCCTGCAGGCACTGTGATTGTGGGATGCTGGGTAAACAGCTTTCTCCTGCACAGCACTTACGCAAAGACTGATTAGCATCTGGTACTGGTGGTAGTCTCATTTCAAAGATAACTTTCTTTTCTTTCAGTCTTTCTCTCTGCCAATCATTTATGTGGAGACACCTGACCCCTCAGTGCCTTAAAGGCTATTTTTTCCTAAGTAGAGTTCCTGAACAAATCACAACAGCAGCTGTCAATTAGGCTGTTCATTTGAAAAGAATGAGAATTATGTTTTGTGGTGGTTGCTGCTCTGCTAATTATCAAAGACATTTTGCTATAAGTAGGGTTTTCCTCAGTCTAGAAATGCTCTCGAGTTTTTTAAAAGTCAAGAGACTGAACTGTAAGAGCCATTATATCCTGACATTTTTGTGGCCTTTGATTCCTAGAAGTGTAAACTAATTATCTATAAACAATCCAATGTCTGAGAACAGAAAATAGTAGGCATTAACCGGAGATGAATTAATATAGGCTGTGTGCTTTAGAATTATGCATAGCTCTAAATGTTTTACCTCTTAAAGACTTGTACAAATAGCAGGACCAAAACCACCAGGCCTACACATGCCCTGTGTAACTGTGGAGCTTTAAGGTGAGGGGCACTAAACCCATTTCATTTTGTGCTGTTACTCCCTGTGATTTGAGAGGGCTGCTCGTCCCAGATACAGAATGGGTGTGAGTTGTCCGGAGTGGGACCCCTCGCAAAGAGCAGAATGACACAGTTTTGGCAGTAGTAGCACATAGCCATCTCTGCTCAGCCGCTCCCCTTCTCTCACAGGAAGATAAAAACAGAAGCTGCAGTCCTGGCATGTGCTTTGAACAACAGTTACAAACTGAGGAGAAAGGATTCTGCTAGCGGAGCAGAATTTGCAGTACATTCTTTCTTTTCTTAGGAAAAGAAAACTGATGGAAGAATTCTATAGAACAGTCACTGTAGCATATATCTAGAGAGAGGAGATCTGTTATATAAATTGTGAGTGTAGGTCTGTTTTTGTGTGACTTGTTTACAGAGACACTTAGGCCAGCAGAAATGCAGTAGAATGCCTAGATCTGTTATTGTGCTTCATTTGGATATAGGGAGCTAAAAGCTGGCTTTAGCTACCTGTTTGCCTTTAGTCCTAGAACATTTATTTTGCTAAACAGTCTGATGCTATTCAGGAACCACTCCTTTGATTCACTGATTTTTTTTTCCCTGTCCAGCAGATCTGGACATCACCATTGTGATACTTTACTTTTTAAGTTATACTCTGCTGTTCAGATTTGTTCAGATATGTTCCAGTTTGCTTCAGAAGTGAGTCTATAATTATGGATGAAACAGCAAAGTCTAACATCCATATCAAGGCTTTTCAATAGCATATCAGGGTCCAGACACTGTAATGACTTGATCTAGTTTTTGATTAATTAAAAAATATATATTTTTTGTGACTTTTGTCAGCCCTTTTCAATTAATATGGTTAAAAATAAATGAAATAATATGCTTATAAACACAACCCTTTTACACCCAACAGTCTTTGGAATACAGCTCAATTTACGATGCAGAAATCAGCTGATTGATCCCTATCCAGTTTCCGTGATGGAAAATGCATAGCTATGTCATAAATGAGCTAAGCAAGTTTTGAAAACTAAGTGTATTTTCAAGAGTTTTCCAGAAGATATTAGCTACTTCTCTGCAAGGTGATGACTTTCCATAATCAGAGATAATCACGTCTGCATTATCGTGTGGAGATTAAAATTTGTACCAATCAGTACTATATCCATCAGTGAGCAAAGATCTAAGACCACAGTCTGAATTTTCAATCCTTCAGCATATGTTAATTTGCTCAAATAGTCCTAGTAAGACTACACGCTTCAGTAAAGTTACTCAGAACTTATGCAGCGCAGAGTTTTCTTGTCTTACCTTTACCCTGTACTCAAGCTTGTGTAAAACCTTGGAGGTGAAGGGCCACTGAAATCTTAACACAACATCTTGTACATACTACACTCCCAGCACAGCTGAACAATCAGGCCCGAAGCTTTTCTCTATAAGGCAGGTTTTCCCTAATGGGTTTGCTATCAGGATCAGCAAAAAATGTGAGTAACTGTTTAACTAGCAGTGCAGTAAGAAAGTCTTACACTTAATTTCAGAAAGCAGCCCTCACGAACTTGTTAGACACAAGTATTTCAGAGGTCACTATGTAAACAAGGGTTAGACCGGTGGAATGAATGGAGACAGGCAGGGCGGCATGTAACATACCCCCTTGTAGGCTGGATATGCTTTGCTGTGCTTTCCAGTACTTCCCTGTCTCTGCTTCTACTGGAGATGTGTTTCGGAATTCTCTTTTCAAAATCTCTAACTTGCTGGCACAGTATTTTGTCTGAAAGCAGAGTTCACCATACCCTTACATCCAAAGAGACTTATTGCTCTCTCTTAATCGCGACTGTTCCCTGGAATTAAAGGAAAATAACTAGGAAATGATATGACTCATAAGTATGTCAGATAACATTTATAGCTGTTAGAGAAAGTTAGAAGCTTCTCTTTATACTTCATCAATACGAAATGGAGCTGGTCTTAGCTTGGCATCTGAGTGAAACTGAGGGAGGGCAGAAACAAACAAAAAAATAGCTAGAAATGTCTTCTCTTCATGTAGAAAATACAGTATTGTCCGTGCATCCCTTTTTAGAGCTGACGTGTGGAGATTTACAGTCTGCCCACTTTCAACAAGACAGTAATTTCTCTTTATCTAGCAATATCCTAATGCAAAATCTGGACTATAATGTCCCAAGATTTAGAAGCAGCTATTGTTTGCCTGAAGCATAATGTGAGGTTATACTAGCGGCTGTAAATAATTCTAGTGAAAACTGCACAGAATCAAATAACTTTTGATAAGGTCCTAGCAGTTTCATCTTCTCCTTCACTGAAGATATACTGAATAAATTAAACTTTGTATGTATCTAACTCAGGAGCACTCTGTTTGACCTACTCTTGTTGATATGGAAAGCAGTGTCAATTTTAATGTTAAAATCACTATGACCATAATCAGGTCAATGATGATGACTTAAAAATACTACCATAAAACATCATTAATGTTAAAAAGAAGCAATAAAAACACAAAGAAAGAATTTGTCTGAATACTTAGCGAGACTTGGGACATTTGGATTGAATGAAAACTCTCTAAAGTCTGTATTTTCACTAAATCTTTGTCATCTTTTCTTATGACAGTGTTAAAATAACCCATTATTTGTGACAAGATTTATGTTACTTTGTAGTTTCAGCTTCTGTAAGTTTCAGATCCTTAAAAAGTAATATTTCTCTTTTATGGAATGTTAATCAGTGATTGACTGAATAAGAAAGGATACATGGGGACTAATAGTTATATGGCATCTTTTAACAGCATTCTTAATAGAGGTTCTTAAATGAGAATTTAAGGCTTTAGATAGGCTTTAATTTTATATCGATATCTGAAGAAAATCATACTAGTCTCTTTCTATTTATGTGTTCTTTTAGACCTAAGATGAGATATTATGAGAAATGCAGAACTCAGCAACGTGGCCAGAAACCCCACCACTGTCATTTTATACTGAATTTTAGCATCAACCTATGAAATGTTAACAGCCAGTAGAAAATGTAAAGAAAATTATGCAAAGCAGAAGAGAAAAAGCATTTGTTTAAAGACAACTAACACAATTTCAGTCTGATTTACAGTTTTAAATCTGATTTCCAGGTTTTTTGTTAGTTTTAGCTTCAGCCTTAACTCACTGTCTTGTCAGTGTGCATTACAGCTCACCAATCCTTACTGAAAGATCTGTCATACTGTAACAAAAGAGACAGAGTGCCCTGGAATAATTCTGTAAATGAACTGAAAAGCCCTTGATTTTGGCCAGTAATGAGCAATAAAAATGATTTAAATTGGTAGCAGGGCCATCTGTCTGAGCAACCATGTCCATTTATAATGCACTGAAGTCATACATGATTATGACAATGCTGAATGTGTGGCTTGGTATATTTTCTTCAAGATAATTCTTGTGGGGAGAGAAAGAAAATGACAGTGCAGATCTCACTGAAACAGCTACATGTGAAAGGGTAATCTATGGATTAGGAAATAAATTAGAAGAATTCAAAGGAATTTGGCAACAATTTTTGAACAGTAATATCATAAGAGGGGCTGAGGATTAAAAGCTAATGGGGGAAGAGAAAAACAGAATAGAAAGGGTGCATAAAACTCATAGGTCCATAGAGAAACATATAATTCTTTTTCTGTGTGTTCAAACGTATATTCAGTTTATTTTCACTCTTTTGTTTTGAACTGCTGAATGGGAGGGAATAAAAGCATGAACGCGAACAAAACCAGTATGCATTTAAATGAAATGTTAGTTATTTCTGTTGTTGAAAATATTCACATGTAATTAAAATTTCCATGGCCTATCTCTCTCTGGCTGTATATCACTAAATCATGCAGATGAATCCCCAAGAAAACCTTGTGTTCAAATTTTAACAATTACATGCAAGGGTAGTTATAGTATATAGAATTCAGTATTTCTGCAAAATAAAAACAATTCTATAGTAGATATAAATGTTGTTCCCTTATAATACAGTCACTAGGGAAAGTTCCTCTCTTCTGCTGGAATATTTTCTCAAAGTATCAGCCTCTCAGGGTCTGCTGGTATGAAGAAATCCAATTGAGAAGACTTATCCTGTTCCCTAGCTAACATTTTGTTCTGGAAGTACCAACCAGAAACTTTTTCTGATTTAAAATCTGTGAGAGTCTGACAGTTGAACTGATACTGTGGCCAGTATTTTTTCCATCAAACTGTTTTTGATAGAAAATTGGATTTCTGATTAAATTAAGATGTGCAAGAAGAGATGAAATTTTCTGCATAAAATTTCTAATGCTTACAACAGAAGAACTGCTGAAAAAGGTACCAGATTGCATCATGAAAATTGTAGCCTTGGAGCATATGTTTCCATTTTGTTCTAGGAGATAGATTTTCTATAACCTGGGGTTCTTGGGACATATGAGTCAACATTAAAAGGGAAGAAAACAGCATTTAAATGACTTGTCACAGGAGCAAGGTAGTGACAAGGTAGTCTAACATTATTCCTTGTGCTGGAAAGTATTTTCAACATTGTAATGCTGTATCTCCAGTACTGAGAACTGCCCCAAGTTTTTCAAAATAATTACAATTATACTACTCACCTGTTCAAACTAAAAGCAGGTCACGTAATTTCTCATTTCTAAACTTTAAATAACAACATGGTAAATTTTCACTATATTTCTAATTATATCAGATTTTTAAAGAGGTAGAAATAAAATGATGTCATCGCTCAAGACTGGGGGCTGGACTGCAGTTTCTACAGTCACCTTCCAAAAGTCCACATGGATCCAGTCTCTCAGACCACTTCTCTCTTGTTTCCCAGAGCTCTTGGATTTCCTTAACCTTGCAGCATTTTTGTATGGAAACTGGTGTAAACTATTATCTCCTTACCCTTCATCTCCTTGATTGACGTTTTGGGTCTCTTGGGAAGAATAATTATGTTTTTTGCTTGGCCAAAGAATTGTTACTGTTTTCCTGGCAAAATCTCATCTTTCCCCTAATGAAGGCATAGGCCTTTTCATTTGCATTAATGGAATCCCATCCAGCTATATTGCAGTACTTCTGTCCATTCCTCATACCAGTTGAAGATACAAAGTCAGCTATTTCCATGCCCTACCTGTTTAGTTCTCATTTTGGAATCTGATGACAGATTGTTGTAGGTATAATGGGCCTGTGTGACTCCACAGAAAAGGACTGCAACAATACCTGAAATAAAAAAAAAAAAAAAAGAAAAGATAGTTAGCTGCTTCTATTTTCTTTCTTATGTTTTTCAAAGGGCTGCATAAAAAAGCTAATTAAACTGTTAAAAGCATTTGGTAACAAAAGAACTGTAAGATATGTTTCATAAGAGCATCTTTCAAACAAACTACACTCTTTTCCTTTGCTAAAAATCATAGAGGTATTGAATCTTCTACATGGCCCATCACGCATACATAGCATTTCCACTGCTGTGCATTTGGCCAAGGAGTGTAGTAAAATTTGTTTGAATTAATATGTGATAACATCTGACCATAATCTGACCATTAGGCAAGACTAACACAATTGTAATATGAAGGACTTCAGACTATATGAAAATTCAGGCAGAGACTGAATAGGAAAGGAAAAGATAATTTCTCATTTTTGAGTACTTTCTCCCCAGCCCAGGCCCTGTTCCTGACTAGAAGCACTGAGTAACAGCACTGAAATGCAGTAGTATAATTAGAGTAGCTGATACAATTGTAACTGTAATTTCCTGTCAGCTCTGGACATAGATAAAGCAGAAGGAACCCACGCAGAGAGAAAATAAAAAATAAAAATTAAATATAAAAAATATAAAATAAAAAATAAGCATCCACCAGAGACCACATGTAAATGACCATGGAGGAAGAAAGTTCTGTGGTTTTCTTAAACTCAGGGCATGTCTACATTGATAATTACTTACACAACAGCTCAGGGCTTGTTCACGTCCATTCTAATCATCATTCCCCTTGAAACCTCCACCCACATTTCCTAAAGCACGTGAAGCACACAAGTTCTGCTTGGTTTCTAGACACACACCTCCTCAACCTCCACTGGCTTTGTACAAAGCCAGCTTGCAGAGTGGTCCCAGCATGCTTGCGATCTCCAGGGCTCAGAGACAGGCAGTTTTCTGCCATTCATCCCACAGTGCTTTAGTTCTTGTGCCTTTCAGCCCTTCTACTTGCTGCCTCCTGTCTAAGATCTACAACATGCCTTAATTGGCATTGAAGTTCTGCTTCCTCGTGGACTGCTCTGTGACTTGGTAGGTAATTTTTAGCTCATAGGCTGCTGACATGTACTGAAATAACACTGGTGAATCCTGGAAAACTCACTGAGGCAACCAAGCAAGCAAAAATATACCAGCCGAGATTTGGACAATATCCATCATTGCAATGTGCAATGGCTTTGCTTGGGTTAAACTAGCAAGAACTGAATCATATACATCAGCTCTACTGGAAACAAAAAGCGTGCAATAGAACTGTGAAAATAATCCTGTTCTGTGCCTTCAGGCCTGGACTTGAAACTGGGTAAAGCTTCCTTCAGCTTCTCCAGGATGGTGACTCCTGAATTTACGAAGACCAGCAAGAAGGGGCTCAGTAAGGGGGACAGAATCTACAGTGCTGCAGGTTTCAGTACACCAAAACTGATATAAAACAATCTGCTACTTCAAAAGGATTAATAGAAGCAGGCCAAGCTTAACACAGTCACAGGGGAAGAAGGATGGTAATGTTCTGAACAAGTGTCAGGTGAAAGTGCTGGTACCTTGTCAGGTTCGTTAACAGTCTTATCCAAACCTCTAAGTGTTTGAATTTTAGCAAGAGGGCCTCTGTGCTAAGGGAAATATCCTCCTCCTCTAAAGCAAGGTAGAGATAAGGAAACATGAAAAAGTAAAAATTTAGACAACACTAAAACTATTTCACTTGTGGGAATATGTGTGCTGGGGGGAGCAGCATATTGACACATACTAGTTAGTCATTACTACTTTATCACATCTTTCTCAATTTTCTGACTCTCTTTGGATTGCTAACCATGGAAGTATTGTCCAACAAAATCCAACTGTCTTTAGTTGCAAGCCTCTCTTGCTTCTGGGAAGAACTGAGGCCTGGCATTAATATGCACTTGATGGAAGAAAAAGTATGTAGGAACAAAATGCTGATATGTATTTNTTCTTTGCTTCTGGGTTCTCTTTATATTTACCTGTACTTTTTCTACAGAACAGTCTCTGCAGCAAAAGAAATTCCACTGAGCTTTAACTGCTGTCTTTATATGTCTTTATAATATTTATTTTCTTATGCCTTTTTTTTTTCTAACTACGTTAAGGCTTTTCTGTGCAGAAAATAATGTGGGTAGTGGTGAGATTGTCACTGCCTAAATAATTTCCAGAAAGTTCATGTTTTTATTGAGGCATAATTGTTCTCTTAAATATGCCTAAGTCTTTTTTCTCAGTAACTGCATTTTATTGTAAAGAAGTAATCTGGGGAGTTTATAAATTCTCAAGACATTAAAATATGCAATGGGATGCTCAAACAATGACATTTCAGTTAAAAAAAAAACATACCTAATCAGTAATGTTGCTAAGTATCACTAGCTCCAGGCTCAGTAACAGGAATGGAGATAAGAGTTTGTAATTCACTTTCTTCTACGTGAATCATCATCATGCCAAATCTTGCATTTTTAAAATTGACTATTAAATTCAACTATGATTATATAATGTTTTTTGACTGCTAAGAAACTGTTAATTATTGGTAGCAAGAGAACTGGGAGAGTGACATAAGGAATAAAATGGACTAAATCTGATTTTACAATAGGAATAAATGATCTGAACCATGTAATTATGCAAGTGTGGAAACCTGAAATGCTGTTTCCAGGGAATGCAGTGGAATATTTCAATTACTACAATTGGAGGCTGAATATGTACCAGCCATGCCTTTCACAATGAATGCTTCCTTAAAAAGCTTGCAGAAAATTTTAATGCATTGCCTTAAAAATGATTACTTAAGAGTAATGACCATGCTAATGCAACTACAAATGGAAGAGGAGAGCAGTACCTAAAGAGGCAAACATGTAACTTTTTAGTTAGAAGGAAAGAATGGGATGAAGTACGGATTTCTTTGTAAGACTATTAAAGCTGAATTTTGAAGTTAGCTGGTTTGCAAAATACAACATGGTACATAAATTAGGTTGTTAAATTTTTGCAGGCTTTTTTTTTCACAGACAGATAAGAACAAATATGATAATACTGGAACTGTAAACAGTATTTATTAGGTGCAGTGAGGCAGATAAAGTGAGATGGTCCCTTTTACCAGTCTTTAGTAATCAAAGCTGTAATTTCAGGGTGTTGGAGATAAGCTCCAGTGTTTCATTATTTGACTTTTTAAGTGGCAGTATTAGCTGTTACTGAGAGATTTAGTACTACAATTGCTGAACACAACGTTAACCTGAACAGCAAAAGTTTAGAGATGAAATGGGTACTCAGCTGTTGAGTGCAATATAGCTGCTTGTCTCTATAGATAAAGTTACTGAAAATTTTCACTTGATATAAAAAAGAGAAACTTAACAATACAACGTTGATAGTCACTAGTGAAGTTTCAGCTGAAGCTTAATCTCTTTGAAAATGTTTTATTAGGCATAAAAGCCTACCATTTTACTTGATGTTTTGCTCCCTACGTAACTGAGAAATAGCTTGTTAGCTGTTAATGTAATTAAAGAACTTACTGTTATGTTAGTTTTGCTGAATACTTGTAGTTGAAATCCGTGTTGGGACAAAAGCTAGCAATATCCAGGGATAATATAGGAAGGACAAAGGAGTAACTTATATCTTTAAAAGTATTTTGCTGATGGTGTGAACATTAACACGATGATATAAAAATTAATTAATACATACTAATCTTCAAACAATGTCTGTATTGTGAGCAAAAGAATAAATGTCCTTTTTGGATCATTTCACAAATAGGCAAAAGGAAATATACCCTCATTTTTTCAGTATCTGGTGCCAAAATAGGAAAAAAATAATTACTTTGACAGAGAAGGGCAGTATGTCTAGTGTGTGCTTTTAATGAAAACCTGGAAGTGACTGGCCACAATTTAAACTTCGGAATTTGCTAATCTGAGAGAAAAAACTTACACTGTGTCTCCAGCTGTCAGGTCCTTTAATGGTAAAAGTAAGAATTTAGAAACAAACAAACAAACCAACACTCTACCTTCTGGGGAAACAAAGGGTGAATGATTGGATGAAATGTAGAACTTCTTTTGAAAAGATCTGTAGGCAGATTGACTGATTTTCATCTCAACTTTGAAGCATTCCAGGGCTTCAGGGACGTACTATACCAACATACTGTGCATGCCACAGTACAAACAAGAGGAATCAATCTTGCATCAAAGGCAGTGAAATGTGGGAAAAGAGGACAGTGAGGACTGGAAAATAGAAAAATTATTTAAATCAAACAACATGGAATTATATTTATGTCAGAATATCTCCACAGAGCCCGCTGGGCATATCCCAGTGCAGACTGAATCTGTGAGTGACAGGAAATGAGACACTGTCTTCTGCATCAAAGTAGTAAGGCTACAAACCCAATAGCAAAAATATTCCTATTCAGTCTGTTTTCACTGTGGGTATGAAGTGTGACTAATCATTTTCTTCATACTGAAGCAAAGGTTTAAGGCTTCTTTCACCAGACCTGAACCACTGCAGAAACAGGGTTGGTGCTTTGCTCATAGAGCTCTCATCTCTGGAGTTCTTAGGTTGATTTTATGTTGAAGTGACAGAAAACAACAAAAGACAGAGCTGAGAGGAATTTTTAGATCCTCATTTGAGAAATTAGCTTTGATACTGCCCCTGTCTACTTCAAGTGAGACCTGAGTGTCAGTGTGGTGAGACATGCTGGGTTTTACTCTAGACATGCTAGGAGTGTTTATTCTGTTTATCCTTACACTACTGACTAGCAATGATACCCCAAATTAACATGGATGCTTACCCTCAGCTAAGAGTTACTAGTCTGATTTTATGCAACTGATCATCAATCTCAGCCTAATGCTATGCTAGAGCATGTACTTCAACAACAAACACTTTTCTCCTCTTCTCTCCCTGTCTTAAAAGGCTGTACCACAACAGCCCCATGTTAGCCAGACCCAAGTACTGCCTGAAGTATGTGCATAGTCTGGTCAAGTGACACTGTTGCAAGGGTGAATGGGTTAACTAAAACTGCACAGAGTATTGGATCTAGCATATATTTCAGCAATGTATGTCTGGAGCATCCTCTGAAGTACAAGATTCATTCCTGACGTTCCCCATCTTAGAATACCACAAAGATCATCCAGGGCCATCTCTGAAATCCTGCAGACAAGTAATGGGTTAGTAATTAGTGGCAAGCTTGCCCAGTTGTCACCTGTCTCTGCACAGCAGTGCGAATGACACCTTCCTAGCGTGAAGAGCCTGCTTTCCTAATTAGACCCAAATTTAATCTTTTCCTCCTAGGAGTGGGAGAACTGCAGCTTAAGATTTGAAGTCTCTTTCCTTTTGACCTAGAGGCCAAGCTGTTCCCTCTTCCTTGTTACCAGGATGAGTCTACCTACATATCCATACAACACAACGTGGTATGTTACTTATGAATAATAAGGAAAGAAAACCACAAAGTTAAGAATTTAAAGCCTAGAATAACCTTATTTTATGAAATAATGTCAGGCCAGTGAACAAAAGACAATCAGGTACCAAATTGCAGTGTGCTCACACTGCTCAGAACTGCAGAGAGAAAGTAATGTTTTGATCCCTTCTGAGAGGGACACAAGAACTGATCCCAACAGTTCAATAAAGCAACAAGGTAGATTACGGATCCTAGACAAATTACAGCAAACAGATGGGAGCAATGAACAGCCACAAGGATGAATCCACTTTGTCAGCAGTATTAAAGGAACTAGGAGTTGGTGCATTTTTTCTTGCTATGTCCTAAGTACAAGGGTAGCACAAAACTGCCCCAGTGGTAGACCAGACCTTTGGAGTTTCTCTTTGGACTTGTCCTGGGTACATAAATCATAAATAAATCTCTTATTTATTTTTGGAGGAAACTCTTCCTCACTAGGTAGACTGTGCTCCTGTGTGAGCCCCTGAATAAGAAGGCAGGTGTCAGACATATCATGAAATGTTCAGACAAGAATTGCTGGGGATGAGGAAGCAGCAAAAATTTGTAAATTTTATAAAATGACACAGGCTATGTCATTCATAATGACCAGAAAACAATCATTTGGGGCTGGGTTCTGAAAACCAGTCAAGGAACAAAGATTATCTCCTCCAATTTTTTTTTTCCTTTAAGACCTTCAAGACTGTTGTCTTAGCTTCATAGCGCAGCTCTTTATTTGGCCTGTAAAATCAGAGGCTGAAAAGGTTTTAAGAAACCCTTCTTTCAGGATCTATACAACTCATTCAGCATCTCTCACACCTGCTCAGGAGACACTTTGCACTATGAAAGTATAGCAGTAGGCCATAATTTTGATGCTTTTACACTGATAAATTCTATATGACTTTGAAGTATGCATTAAATGAATACATACATATATTTGAATGCATTTTTGAAGATATATCAATCTCTGTTTATTTATCTACTTAGTTCAAACAGCTGTAAATACAGAGGGCCAAGCTGAGGTGAACATTAAATACCCATGTGTATTATGGAATCTTTCACAGACTAATGACTGAGTGATCAGTTAAAAATTAGCAAATTTGTTAATTAGAAAGCAAGAGAATAAGCAATTAATAAATCCAAGATGTAGTTTCCTCATTTACTTTGACAAGTGTTTAGTTTAAATTATTTATGATTCTTTTTTTCATAGTCTGTAATGAAGTTTGGAAATGAAAGCATCTATATTAACACTGACCTTATAGTACTCTGTTATTATGACTTAGCAGTCAAGAACGACACACTTCAGGGCAAATCAGAAAATGCACAAATTAGATTCTACTGTATAAGAATCAATTTATCATGCATATGTTATAGCTTGGTGATATAGCCATAAGATTAATAACCATTACATTAATTTATGATTTATAGCAATCTGTATAACAATAATTGTGTAGTCATCCCAGATTTGCATTTTGTTTTGCTGGTTTGATTGCATCCATTTTTCAACCAGGGTCAGACCCATATATTGTGTGTTATATATCATGGGATATCTTCAGGTAGAGGAATACATTTTGTATAAAATGTTGACCTGTGCTGCTATCCATTCACATTTCTTAAAAAAAAATCCATAAGCTTAACACTGGGCTCTACCACCCACTATACCTACACAAAACACAGTATAGCCCTTTATTTGTAAATTATGACAAAAACTCAGTATTAGACTTCAAAAGGTGCTTAGTGATTGAAGAGCTAGTGTGGAGAGCATTATAAGAATAAAATTATTTTGAGATTACATGACTTAATAGCTACAGGGAAATACTGATGTCTAGTGTTAATCCTTTGAAGTTCATTTAGAAGGAATGGTAGACCAAACACAATATCCAAGGAAAATGAATATAAATATAAATGTAAATGAGGTACAATGGATTGAGTTAATTTTTGAAGCAAGTCTGCTGAAGTCAAAGATTTTAAACTAGGAATTCAATTCATTGAATGGAGTAGTCCAGCACAGCCATTCCATGGTTATGATGTTCTCTTAATTATAATAATTGCTTTTGAGGGCAGGCACACTTGACTGTAAAACCAGATGATGTATGTATTAAGTAAGATAAAGGGCAAAGCAAGTAAGCTGGAAAGGACTGGAAAAGACACAATATGGATTACGAGCTGAGTGTGTTCTGAAGGACAACCAGCTTCTCCCCAGGCTCCCCGTGCCTTCTGCAACAAGTGCTTTGTGCATCACATGCCCCTGTTTGGGAGACCGCGTGCAATAACTGCATTTTACACAGATGCCATTAGTGTGGCTATGAGAAATCAGAGCCACCTCTGAAATCTATACCTCCAACAGAACCTAGGTCAGTTGAAAATTTATTAGCCTGGAAATTTAAAATCATACTATCAAAGGAGGAGAATTAGAGGTATTTCAGATAAGATTGAGGGAATATTAAATCAAAACTGGTTACACCAGACAACTAAAAATATCCCCTCTAAACTGCAATGTTAACACAGTATTAATAAAGTCAATGTATTTAGAAAACATTGCTCTGAGCTTATGAAGCTACAACAAAAGCTCCATGAGGTTTTTCTACTCTAACAGCTTCTGACAAAAACCTTTCACAGAAACTAAACAACAAAGGCCTAACTGATAAAACTCTCAAGATTAAACTTTGCCTCCTTACAACAGTGTAATTAAACATTTTCTAGCTGAAGCTCAGAAACATCCCTGAGAAAAGGCTGGTGACAGACCTAAAAGGTCTTGGCATGTTTTCCTTGCCATTTCTGTATTGGCAGAGCAGATCTCTTTCATATGCTTATATCAATTCCTTTATTTATAAGAAATAGATACATTTCCCTATAATTTTCTATTTTTCCCTTTATTTGGATCTTGTCTTTGGTTCCACTCTCTTTCTCTGTTTCTCTCTCTGTCCATTTAAAATTCCTTGCTAAGGCTAGCGTAAAAACCATCTGTGGTGTTCAGTAATTCTTTTATTTCAGATATTTGATATGTTGCAAAAGAAAAGAGAAATTAAACACTCTTCAGAGTGACTACAAAGAGAGACTTCACTGTCATCACATTTGCAGTATGCAAAAAAGACATATGACAACAATTTTTTTTTTTTTTTCTGGACATGCAGTCTGCTCCTGTGCCCAAGAAATGGAAATTACCTTTGGTGCAGCACCTGGAGCTGTAAAAGATATTAGTATTTCCCTCATGAATCCACTTTTTGGGTGTAATGTATAACTTAGCAATTGTGCATTTGGTCCTTGATGTAACATAGTATCCTTGTTCTCAGCTAGGAATATATTTTAAAACATCTTTCCCTGGAAGTCAGTGGTTTAGGAAATCATTACCTCCAGTTGAAGGCAAGAGATTATTATCCTTCTTTGGTGATTTTTAGTAATTGCATCACATTTTAAAGAGCCATTAAGCATAAAGAAACAAAATGGACTGATTTTCTCCATGCGATAGAATAGAACATTTTTGTTCAATTCATGTGCCCCTCTTTGTATTCATTGGCCTGAAGATCTTGGCAGGAAGCAGGACACAAAATTATATATTTAATAAGGCAAAGATGTCAGAAGATGCAGGTGTTAATACTAATTCAAAAATCATTTTAATTGTGTGGCTAATATTAAAAAAGTAACATGCTGGCTCCATAGAAGTCAGTGGACGTACAACTCTTGGCTTCAGAGAAGCTTTGAACAATTTTGCAAACAGAACAGCATGGGCTGCATTAACACTCCATTAAGCAGTTTTCTTCCCCTGACTTTTTGTGACATTAATTAGAGCACTAGATTTCAGAGGTGACAACATCAAGAACATTAAAATGATCAAGCTATTATGAAGTTTGTTCTTTCAAATCACACTACACAGTAGATTGTTACCTGGGTAAACTATATGAATTTAGAACAATCAGATTGTACGTGTCTTTTACCTTTCACGGGGACATGAATGTACCTCTCTCTGGTTGCAAAAGGTGTTTACATAGGCACACTGAACAAGATAATTCATTTTTTTGAAAAATCCAGAGGTGGCTGCACTCCACTGGCAAGGTTGAGGATGACACTGTCCTCCATTTAGTCATTGAGGGTGGGGAAACAGGAGGAGGGACCAGGACATGCAGTACATGAAGAGGAGCACACTGACCCTGACAGTCACACTGCACTGTATATTTTGTTCCTCATGCTTACTGCCATCTTTTGCCCTATAGTGGGCAGTAAACAGTGCGATTAATAGTGGGACTAATAGCGCTGGGAAAATGCAGGTGGATGGGAAAGAAGACTGAGAACTTTAGCCTGATTTAATAAGCCTTTGTCTGGAAGAACCATTCAATGTCCGTACAGATTTGTTCTTTGAGATGAAACTACCTCCAATGCAGCAACTGGCTTTTAGAAGCTTTATACAAGATGTTAAGATGTCATGCCCAAAATAAACATGCCATTTTCCCACACTAGAGGTATATTATAAAACTCCTTTTATTCAATAAAATGCAACACTTACCTGTGAGACCAGCAGCTTCTGCTGATAAGAAGGCACTCCAAGATAGGAGGAAAAACAGACCTGTCTCCAGCATGGGGAACTCACACAGCTTTGTAAATTTTGTCAAGTGCTGAAAGATTACTAAGGAAAAGTAAAAAGCAACAATTTTGTAAGCTTAAATTGTCCCCAAACATAAAAAAAATAAAGACACCCCCCCTGCCCACACACACACACTCATCTATACAAGTTGAATTCAGGAAAAACTGCACAACTTCTAAATTATCTCAAAGAGGAAAATCCAGCACAGGTTTTAAACAAGTGAATTCTACAAGTGTGCCATTTGAAGTACTTCTGTGGTTTTTGAACTAATGCCTAATTGGTTGTATTTTATATTCTTTTCTCAGAAAAAGGGGAAAGAAGCTCATTTTGCCCAGTTCTGTATTGACTAGCATTTGTTTTATATTTACATGAATGCAAGAAGGATGAAAATAGCTGCTCTTCCTACTTCATAGTATTTTACGTGAAGAACAGTAAAACACAACAAAAAGTGCAGGGCAGCAGATATACCTTTTATTTCTATTTTAGGTAGACTGACTGTCCTGATTTGTTGCCTGGAGTTTGCCTTGCATTTTTCTACGATTGCTGCTAGTTTGTAGTTTGTAATTAAGTTCACGTTGTTCGTACATCCACGTTTTAACCTCAGAATATTTCAAAACCTCAATTTCTCATTATTTACAAACAGTAAAGACCAAGGTCTTGCCTAATGTTAAAAAGAGATTTGCATAAAATTTAGAGATAGACTTGTTTAAGTTCTTTGTGGATTCTGACAAATTAAATGTCTTGTCAATTTATGACTTATATGTTTGTTTGCGAAGTCTTGAGTCGACAGTGAAAAGGCACAAGCTCAAAGTAAAGATGATCAGTCTCAGATATTACACATATATAGATTTTCTCTCTGAAAACAAACCATGAAGGATATTAAAGCTGTGACAACAGCATAAGAGGATCCCATAGCAAATGATCCAGCAAAGATCCCCAGGAAATTTCCCACTGACTGGAAGAAAGCAGCAGCATCAAATGCATTAGGATTCTCCTTAGGACTGTAGATGGATATAGAGCTGAAAAGAAAACAAAGGGATTGGGGAGAGAGAGAAAAAAGGGAATAATGAATACAATCACATTGTTATGATACTGGAACTGCTAACTGAAAATAGATATTTTTAGGGACTCAAATTGCAAAACAAAGCTTCTCTTGGTGATAGCAGATGGGAAGGCAAAGCAGATGGAGGCTGGGGTGGGACACGGTTTATTTTCAAGGTATCACAATGGAAATCAATAGTCTGCTGCCAGTCAGTAAACATTTTTATACTAGAAGTGCTATAAAGAATATTGTTTCCAGGCCAACTAAACATTAATAGGTGGTAGGTGTATAAGAAATCTGCAGGGAAGATAGATAACTTTGAATTATTTATTGACCATATGCCTTCAGCGCAGTTATATATTCACAAATATTCCTGATAAAAACTGCAGCTTTATGGCTGAGGCTCGAATGGGTGATACAAATCACAGCAGGTACCAAATCTGCAGCAGCAATCTTGTCATAAAGCACCTAGTAGTTCCCTTCTTGGTGTAACCCTTCATAAATACAACTGAAAGCATATCAAGAACTCAGCAACAGGAAGCCTTGTGGACAGAATGAATGTTGTCCCACAGAAGGAAACTGCTGAAGTTGCCAAAGGTCATCTCCTATATCCCACCTTTGAGCACAGCCATCAAGAGTATTTTGAATGGGAAACAATGTCACCGAAGGGGAGACCATGCATTTAAACATTTTTGAGAGTTTCAGGGTTGGTAATTGCCACTAGTCAGTTATTGCCCAGAACACTAGTAACGCGAAATATGTATGTCTTTTTTGCTTCTGGAAACATTAAATTTAGCAGATATGCAATAGCCATAAGCCTCCCAAACACTAATCAAGCAACATTTCAGATCTTTGTGGTTCTGTTGCTTTCAGTACTGTAGGCCTTTTATTGTCAAAGAAAATGTACTGAGCTTGGCACTGGATTGCAGAAAGCAGCTTGGGTTGCTGGAAAATGATTGGTATTTTAGGCATTAAAAATTTAGAATTTTTAAAATGTATTGAATATTTTAAGCTCTTGCATATTAAGTATGTAGTCCCAGCAGTCTGATGTCTTCCATCTGGAGATAAGGTTTAGAGACACAGCTCTGTATGGAGGATTTTCTAAACAGTTACAGTCATTTAAGAATCTCCAAATAATATGAAGACAAGTGAAAACAGATCTCATGCTTTCAGTCTATAAAAAAGGCACAAGGATTCTAAAGCATATGGTGGAACACCACTAAATATAGGAGGTGAATACTTATCCAATATAACAGAAATCACTAAGCACCAAAATATGGTATCTCTAGTTATGTTGATTAGCACCACCACAAATATAGTGAGATGATTCATGCTGGAAAGCGCTATTAATGTAACTACACAAAATATTGTTCCCAGAGGAAATGCTAATAGACAACATGCTGCTGTCTAAGTTTTCACTCCTCTTTCAGCTGTGACTCTCTTAGACCCGGGATCAGCTATAATTCTTTGCTTCTCTTGCCTTCAAATGACTCTTGAAATGTTTGTCATCTCTGGCCTACTGAACGTTTGTTATTTTAGACCACATAGGAAATAAAGAACTATATTAATCCATAGATGCATTTGCTAAATGGATGGGATAGCTATCTCTATCAAAGGAAATCGTATCAGAGTGATACTGTATGATTATGTTTAGCATAGAGAAGAGAAAGCTCTCTGGTCCTTACATATTACATTATAGTGGCCTTCCAATACTTAAAGGACTCTTACAAGAAAGATGGGGAGAGACCCTTTACCAGGATGTGTAGTGATAGGATAAGGGGTAATGGTTTTAAACTAAAAGAGGGCAGATTTAGATTAGACATTAGGAAGAAATTCTTTACCAGGAGGCTGGTGAGGCACTGGAACAGGCTGCCCAGAGAAGCTGTGGATGCCCCATCCCCGGAAGTGCTCAAGGCCAGGCTGGATGGGACTTTGGGCAACCTGGTCCAGTGGGAGGTGTCCCTGCCCATGGCAGGGGGCTGGAACTGGATGGGCTTTAAGGTCCCTTCCAACCCAAACCATTCTGTGATTCTATAATGTAATTTGCTAGGTGTGTTTTGTATACTTATGGAGGGCTTCAGTTCAGTTAGTTAGTTAGAGTTGAAACTATTTGGTAGTGTAACCAGAAATGCTAGATCTAAAACTTTAGGCATGTCTTGACAGTAAAGCAGCCACTTGTTTCTCTCTTATTTAACTCAACTAAGTATACAGGGACTGCAACTGCTAATATATATTGCTTAATGAATAATAAATCAGGAACGGATCTTTTGTGTCACTGAATTCACCACTCACAAGCATTGAGTGGTGAATTCAGAGGTCAACCTGACCACATCCTAAAATCAGGCAAAACTGTTCTATTATATTGATGAGCAAAAAGAATGCTCAGTAATAAAAAGTAAAACAAAAAAAAGTATTGATATGGAGTGAAAGTTTACTAGTCAAAGTTCAGCTATAGCCATTATTTGACTTTTTTATTACGTATGTTGATCTTAAGGCAAGAGAAGTTGACTGTTAAGACCAGTTAGGGTTACAGTTCACCCTCCAATTTACCAACAGCTTTCAGGTATAGAGAAAGCTAGAAAAAAACATCCTATTCTTGATGTAGTTATTTCAGCAACAAATATGGAATGACTCATTCTCACTGGGAAATTTTCTATTCAATATGCTCCCCCCAAAAACATGGTATTTTTTTAACCTCCATAACACAACATATGCTCATTATGCCAACTATGGTTTCTGTTCTAAATCTTTCCAGAACTCAGGTTTCCCATGTATATCTTTTTCCTACAGTTCAAAGACTATTTAGTTCTATTTTTCATTTCGCATTATTCTGTATTAGATTTATTATTTCCTTTTCTGAATGTTTCTTCTTTAACGCTATCTTTTAACCCTTTCAAGCATCTAAAAAATATTCTAATTTACCTGATAGTTTTCCTATATAAGCTATACTTAAATAGAACAGGATTTTATACTGTTTATTCCAGTACTTCCTGCCAAGTCAATTATTTGACCTAACAGGAAAATTTCAAAGTTTTACACTGGAGAGAAACACAATTAAACTTACAGTGCCTCTACTCTTCTGCCTGTTCCTCAGAGAGCAATTCAAGAAACATGCTGGCATGACTTGCTGTTTTTGCTAGTCTGCTCTCTGTGCCTGTTCCAAAAGGGGGTGATCTCAGTTCATTAACAAGCAGTGTGTGAAACTTTGATATTAAATTTGAAATTGTGTTTAGTTTTTAAATATTAGAGGTTTTCTAATTGTTGAACTAGTATAACTAAAAAATAGGATATTTACATAAATTTGTATCAACGATGGATTAAGCAAATCCTAAATATAAATACAATAGAAAACTGTCCTCAAAGATTGACAACGGAACAGAACTAATGTCAAAGATATGCTTTATCTACCACCCATAATGAGAAACTGTTGAGGCATAGAGTGAAAGATTTTTGTTAGGTCCTCAGTGGATGCTTGATAGGCATCTCACAAACCCCTCTCCCAGTCCCTACTATCCATACACATGTATGTTTTGTAAGCTCTGCCTCTCCTTTCCCATTCACTGGGTGGAAGTAAGAATAATACTTAGCTTCCTCACTGGTTCTTGTAAGGATTAGCTAGTACTTTCTGTGTTAGAAACCTATTTCACTGATCCCTTTTTCTTCCTAGTTCTTCTATGCTTCCTTGACCAAATATCAATGGGCAGGGTCAAGTGTTTTCACTGCTTTCAAAGCAGAAATATAGGCAATATTTATGTAGGCAGTAAATTGCAAGTTATGATCATAGCTTTTGCTTGAGACAGAAAGAAGGTTTAACAGCTTGTGCCATTTGTACCATGCTGATCATTCCGCTTCTTCCCTCCGTGACCTGTTAAGATCATTTTAGGATGAAAGCTCGGGATAATGAAAAATGCTTCTTTCTATGGGCTTATATAGGGACATAATACTAAAGGTTTGCATGGCAAGCAGAATTTTAAGTGCTATAGTAATAGGAAGAGTCCAATCATATTTCCATTTACATATGGATTGATTACTTTTTATGTCCCAATATTCTCAAGAAAGATCTTATTTATTCATAACATGGTTTTCTTGCTGTAATTTTTCCCAATCTGTGAATGTAGTATTTTCCTTTAAATGATACTATTTTCCTTTAAAAATTTTGAATGTATTTAGGATTAGAGCAAAAGTTTTTCAGGAAGTCATGAAAGTTTTTTTGAGGAAAAATCTGTATATGAGGTTAAATCTTGTATCCTCCCTTGGTTCCTGTCAAGGCCTGGCATGGCTAGGTCTGGTGTGGCAGCATCAAATAAAGAGGTGTTAATCTGTTGTAACTAATGGAACAGCACAAAGATCCTTGGTTTTGATATAAGTGAAAGTGATGCAACACGTGTATTAGATGAGTTTTAGAAAAAGACAATATGCTGGAAAAAATGCATTCAGGCATCAGAAGAAAAATGTGTGCAAACGGCTGAAATTTTCTAATAGAATGATGTGGAATCAGTGATTAGAAATAACTAGTAAGTAAACAGTTTTATTCCTTTATTCTTTCCTCTGTTTATTTGACCAACATGAAAGCAAAAAGCTTATGATCTTCAGAAAGCAAGATTTTTTCCACTTCCTAGGTCAAAGGGCTTGCCCAGTAGCCTCTTTCCTATTTGCTGCACTATCATGCGCTACATAATACTGCACAGAAGAGAATCAGGGGCAATATATATATGAAAAGTCTTACTGAAAATACAGAAACCTCAGATATTCCTTAAAATACCTTCACTGAATGAGTGGGATCTCCCTCAGGTGATAAATAATTATAGAAATACATGGTGATTTCATCAGCTGCTAATTAAGAAAAGCAAAATAGGCCATTTTGTTACAGATTTCAAGGTTGTTTTTAAGAGGGAAATAATGTTATTCTTTCCTAACATTATACTTATACAGATAAAGGTAGGTCCATATACAGTGTTAGAAAACTTGGAGTTTTCAGAGAAGTGGATTGAACTGAACAGTTTCTGTTCCCTCTAAACTTTCTAACTGTATAGTTTTCCTAAAAGTGTTGGAAGAAAGCCCAAAAGACAGAACTGTAATTTTCCCACGAGGCAAGTGTTTGAACCAGAAGCTCGATGTGAAAGTGCATGCATACCACCAGACACCTACACCTTCTCTTGGCAAGTTTTAGGTTGGTAAAGCCTTCCAGGCTGCCTCATAAAATAGCTCCTCATACAGTAATAGTAAGTAGATGACCTATAAAAATGAAAACAAATGAGATAAGATTGGGATGTGAGTATGCTAAGCCAAGAAAAGAATATATGAAGTAGAGACAAGCTTTGCAGATGATTAAGGGAGAGGAAAGAAGAGGCACACCACTGCAGGAAGGCTTTAGGACTTGCAAAAGCAGCCAATTGTAACAGCAGTTTGAGGCAAATATGTGGAGATCCTCTAGATTAAAATTTCCAAACCCAAACTTACTGCATTTTTCAGACATGTTTAGAACGGTGATCAGTAAGCAAAGTCAATGCACAGAAGGTAAAAGAACATAGATGAGTCTTCTGTACATCCTTCTGTGTAAAGAAATCTGTCTCCCTGGAATGTATTCCTGACAATATTTGTGAATGTTCAGAAAATTAAGGCTCCAGAAACACGGATTTCACGTAAATATACATATTAGGCTTTCTATTTATATGTGTATAAGAACTGCAACAAAAGTTACTGGTGGATGCTTGAGTTGTTAGTATTTAAAACTTCATTTCTTCTGGATGTCCAAAATTTTATTCTTGGCAGTACATCACATCATGGTTTTATTCCACTTGCAATCTGGTTTTAGCACACTGTTAGTAGTTCTATTGGTTTTAATTCTAGAAGAAGGTCCAGCAGCTATTTTAGAAACTACCTTATAGCAGGGATTACACTCTATTCCATTTTCTTCTTGTAATGGTTTATTTGCTTCCTCTCTTTCCTGTCCTTACCTTTGTTCCTTTCTAGGCTTTTCCAGACTTTATGAGCTGTTATAAGACTTTTTTATTTTGATTACTTTAAACCTAACTAACACTTTCTATTGTAGTACATAAGGTTTTTACTATTTATGGAAACCTTTCTTAGAATGGATTTGTTATCAATTCTAAAGTGGCTAGCTGATGGCAGATGTCAAAGCACCAGGGATGCTAGAAAGGTAAAACTGTCACAAAGTTTATGGAAAACATAAGTTTTCCCATTTATGAGGAAACACAACATCTGAATGAAAATGAAAAAGAAATTCAGGCTCTCTGCTAGATTTTCACTTAACATAAAATATCATAGGCTAGATTTACTGATAGATTCAAGCTCCTTTTCAAGTGAGTCAAAGCATTGTCAGATCAGATTTAACTGGATAGCTTAGAAAATTCATCAACAATATTACAAAGCAGCTGCAGAATTTGATCGACTCTGTCCCTTCACTTGGGCAGTCAAAAATCAGCTTAGCTCATCAGGAGTCATTTTGGGCAGCTCCTGACAAATATTTTCTACACTAGTAAGTATTTCAGTTTCCCTCTGTCCTCAGGCCTGAGCTGACACACAGCAGCAGCTTGCAGTACAGCCAGAGCAAATAATGAGTAGTTTGTCTTGTTCCAGGTAAACATTCCCTAATGCAGATCTTAGTTCTCATCTACCCTCAAACATCAGGGTCATGGAAAATCTGTCCTTCTCTGTCCTTCTCCTCTGCCTCCCCAGCCGTTATTCTTAGGGAGCCTGTCGTACCCTCAGAGAGCCCTGGGTACCATCTCTTTATCATGGTGATCCCATCCTTGCCTTGAAAATTCCACCACCTTTACCTTTAAAGGAGCTGGTAGCTCCTTTAAAGCTCCAACCTTGATGGGGTTGAACCAAATATCCTGGTGCCCAGGAAGACCTCTGCAAGGCCCTCCTGACAGAGGTGCTGGGAACACTCCCTCCTCAGAACTAGGTCCCTACAGACTTGTAGTCACTACAGACACATAGAAAGGAGATGTGAGATGACGGTTTTGACAACGAGTAATAGCCCAATGGGCTTGCAGACTGAGCAATTTCAAGTCCAAAGCCGTATCTGATCCAGTGGGGAGGTTCTCTACCCGTGTACATCTGAGAAATAGTATGTGCTGTTTGTGAAACCTGAAATTCATACTGGTTATGGCATAGTGCAGTACAAAAATTAAAGTAGGGCATAAATTTCAAAGTACTCCAGGAGCACAAATTATGTCCCTTATACTGAAATTCATGCCTTTGAACATGTTGTGCCATGGTATTCTTCTATTTTTGTAGTTTTCCAAACTAAATTCCAAGTGAACAAAATTTTTGCTTCTCTTTTCATAAGCACTGGATACAAACAATGCATTTTTATATCTGAGTTTTATGTACATATACAATATGAAGCCTGTAAAAGAGTTATTTTGCCTGTAAGACATGATAAAGGTGAGGAACCAGATACACCTCCATGCATTCAGAATCATTTCTGCAAAGGTGGCAGTGTTCTGATCACTAATTTCCTGAAATCTACCTTTTCTGCACTAGTTTTTCCTCTCAGAAGCTCAAAACCAAGAGGTCCCTAGCACATGCTGAACCCCTAGCTCAGCTGTATCTTAAATCTTACTTGCCACATCTTCCCTTCTCTTTCCACAGGAAGTGTATATGTACACTTTGTGAAATAAGGTATATGTACAAGTGTCCTAACATTTTCATTATCCTGTCCTAGGCAAATGCTACCTTATTTTTATCTTTGATAGAAAGAATTCCTGATGAACTGCAACCCAGACTTATAATTCTTTGTAAAATAAAACAAAGGCTTTAATAGTAAAATATGTGAGCATTTATCTGAGGCTTGGTATAGGAATGTTTCTTTCTTAAATAACTGCTATTGCTTCTAAATGTCTAATTTTCATATGTCTTTTTTGAAAATATCACAGTCATTTTCCAGTGACAGCTCTGTTCCAAAAAGCCTGCCCCATATCTTTGAGAGGAATGAAGCACATCAGCAGAAAACAGGTGGCTGATAGTGGTTTGTCTGTAACGGGATGTGCTGCATTCTGCGTTACGCTGTTACCACTGTCTATCAGCTTACTTATGAGCTGATCATATCAAAAGGCACATAACTTAGAAGCTTCTGTGCCTGCAACTGTGATCCTTTCTTATTTGAATATCACAACTGTAATCCACCTCAGTGTGTAACTTCCATTCTTTTCAAACATTGCATAAAGAGAAATGGCCTGTGTATCTGAAGCAGCTTGAAGTGTGTCCTCCCATTTAGGGAGCTCTGAGTGGCAACTGTGAAGATGCATGTAGTGGGAAGAAAGTAGAAGCAAAGAATCAACCACCAAGGAACATAAATATGTATAAGTAAATTATGAATGTATTAATATGAAGAGCTGGATTTCTCTTCTGCCTTGCACCTCTCTGTAATCGTTTATGCCTAAGCGAAATAGAACTTACAAATTAGAAGAACAGTACTGTAAAAACTGTGCAGTTTTTCTGCAAAGAAAACATGACTGTAAAAGTTACAAACCAGTGATGTATCAAACTACCAACCTTCTGAGTTAACAAGAAACAAAGAACAAGGAAAAATCCTCCAAACAGTTTCTGAAGGAAAAAAAGAAATACAGTCCTATGTAGTAGTTGAAATAATTCTGCTCCACCATGCTACTTAGACAATCAGACATGACTGGCAGAGCATATCTAGTGAGTTATAATAGTACTACATGCCTTGTGAAGGCATCTTCAGGCATTCAGGAAGTGCAATAATCCCCAAGAAATGTGTTGAGTAAAATTGTTTCCTGAACAAAATGAAAATGGTAAAAACCAAAAAGAGAACCTAAAATGCAAAGAGATATATTGTGCCATTAAGGGAATTAGACATGCTCTATGAGTTAACACTTTTATTAACATTTGTCCATGACCCTAACCTATCTTTTTGCCTCCTTACTCCTGACACCTGCCTTAAAATAGCAGTTGTTCGCTCTCAGCTTTCACCCTTCTAGACCCAACCATCCAAACTTAAATGATCTAATGATTTGTATTTCTCTAATAATAAAATAAGGCACAGCACTTGCTTTCTTCATATGTGGCTAGAACTTTATCTTCTATCACCTCTATATTATTCTTCTTTGTTATAAATTCTTCTTATTATATTCTTCACCTTTGTATTATCCTTCAGTTTCTTGGCAGTGAACCACTAGCCTCTAGTTACTTAGAGCAGAGTTGATAAATATTTATCAGAAACATTTACACAACCTTCCATTTATGTGACAGTTCTTATATTAGTCCAGGGTAACGTGTCCATGAAATAAGGATATTCAGTGAAAATGATATGTCTCTTTTGAAAGACAAAAACTGAATTCAAGTGTAATTGCAAATGTTCTATGAGTGTAGGGCAAAGAGTTTAATGTGCTCTTGGAGGCCTAATCCTATCCACAGCTCAGTTTTATTTGTACAAAAGTGGCAAAAGGTGATACCATGGGACTTATTTTACTCTATACACCTGGAGTGCAAAGAATAAAACATCAGAGCTAACAAGATGCTGACTGATGTGTCCACAAGAAGCAGGGGAGGTGATTGCTGGCTGGAAGGGTTGTCTTAATTAACCCTCCCCTTGTTACTAAGACTATTGGGATAACTCCAGGATAAGACAGTGAAGCCATTGAACTACCCTTGTCTTTTACAGTGACTGCATTTTTGCAAATAAATGCAATATTCATCTATGTCAATTGAATTCTACCTTCCTGTTGGTAAAATGATACAGCCTGATGGTTGCCTGCACCGAGTGATACACGTTTGAATGCTACAGCAGATTACCATTAAATGACTATGATTTACTGTCATTCTGCTTGAACACTCTGGATGAGAAACTGCCTCAAACTACTGTTACGATGAGCATCTGAAGTAACTCCACCGATTCAATGCAATTGTTCCAGATTTGCACTGGAGTCATAAAAAAGTAGAATACGACCCAAACACTTTATGAAACATTTCAAGGAGGCTGGCTAGCCATGATAAATCCTTTGCCCTTATGGGCAACTAGTAGAGCTTAAGGGGAAGCAGTTTGCACTAAACCCTTACTGAATTGTAATTTTCTTTCTCAGAATCATACAGCCCATGATTTTTCTCAGGAGAAGCTTAAAACTGAAATAACAGAAAATGATGTATATTTTATGTCAGATAATATTCCCTTCATTTAGAGTTTGACTCATCGTCATAACACTAGCAGAACTCACTAAACCTGTCTGCAGTGTAAAATACGGAGGGATGAATAGCAGCCTTACATTTGTAATATTAGCTAGTCCTTATCCTTCACAAATGCATAGTCCTACTCACGTCACCCTCTTCTGGGGTTTAAATCAACTTGACTAAATCAACTCTCTCCTTGAGAGTAAGTTAGATGGTTAAACAGTATTACTCTGTACTATAGTCTTGTAGCAACTTGGAAAGTCTCTTGAATGAATCTGAATGAAGGAGGTAGAGGGGCAATGTTAGATTGCTAGCTGATCAATGAATGAACTTATACAATAGGTTCTTATTCAATATCCAAAGAGTTTTTCTCTTCTGTGGCCTCTGCTTATGAAGATACTGATATTGATGTGTTCAAGGGTGGTGTGTCCAATTTCTGCTCTCAAAACAGCACTCCAAATTCACAGGAGGCCTGCCTGTAGACAACTTGGTGCTCCCAGAGTCCATGCAAGGAAGTTCTAAGTACCCAGTGCTCCTCATCTTGAGGAAAAGAAATAGTTTGTTCTTTCACTCCTTCTCTCCTCTTTGCAGTAAAACAGGAAAGAACTCCATTCTTTTGGAGTAAATTTGCTTTGGTAAATTTATCTCAGGCACCACACAGGTGATTTTGTTTTTTCCTCTGTTTTTCCTCTGTGTTACCTCCCTGGAATAAACTGTCCATGACACAAAAGTAATTTAATAAAGCTGGAGTACACGCCAGTGTGTGTTCAAAAAAGCCCTAGAATTCTGCCAGTATTCAGTGAAATATGGGTACTCCTTGTCTTTTAAGAGGTCTGTTAGCTACTGTTTTTGATTAAAATATATCCCAGAGAGAGCTAAATCTGCTGTTAGAAGATGCATGTAGTTGCTAGAGTGGCTGGATAGTCTATTGTCAGTACTAAACTTCTGTGCCAAATTTATGGCTTACCAAGAACCTTGGGCTTTTTCACTTCCAGAATGTAAGAGATCCTGTACGAGATCAAGAAAAGAGCCTCCACTCTCCCTTCACACAACTTGAGCATCTTTAGCAACTTGTGAAAAGAGCTGTACATTCAGGGGCCTGGTGCTGAATGCAACTGATGAAGATAAATTACATTAAATCCCATAAAAAGTAGAGTGAAAGGCATCTGAAATTCTATCAAGTTTTTTTTTTCCATTTTAGCTTTCTCCTTCATTCCCACCTAAGACTCTCTAAAGTGTAAGAAATAAGAAGAAAAATGATCCTTGGTATGTGTCCACATCATGGTATGTCGTCACCTTTCAGTCTGTGCTGAACATTTTATCATACTCTGAAGAGATTTAAATAGGAAAATAGTTTTAGATTTCATGTATATTTTCAACATCTGCGATACAGTTTGTTGATCTACCCAGATTCTGTCGAGATTTTAAAAAGTGATTTAATGCTCTGAGAAATGTTGGAAACATAAAGAAAAGGGGCTATGTGATTCCTAAAGTACCTGGGCCATACACTGAATGACCACACCTCAATTCTGACTGGGAACAACATGAACCTTGAGGCTGGTGCAAAACTTCCCTCTTTAGCCACATTTTAATAGGGGAAATAGTACATTATTACCTCAGGTAACCCAATAGGTCGTAAATGATACGTAGGAAAATCTTGAAGGATAGCTCATTTTGAACTATTTTGTGTTAGTATTGCAAACTGCCTATGAATTTTTCCTTTGCATTAGATATTAGCATGTTTCAAGGATGGGTCACATCCTTTTTCTCTCAGTGAAGACACACCCTTCATATGTACTCAGTTTGCTGTCTCTGTGCTTCAGCTGAAAACATAGCTGTCACGGGAATGAGATTTTCAAATCTCGGTACCCTATCAATTTTTTTTCAAGCCCCCACCAAACAGATGATAATTTTTGGCTCTTGCTAATCTGGATTTGAGATGAGCCAGTAATCTAAAGAAGAAAATCTTTATAATCGCCTGAGCTGTTCAATCCCACCTACATTTCATTATTGAAAATATTTTCTATATTTTTCTTCAAAAAAATGGAAAGGCTAGGGAAAAATGACTCGGGTGTTGTCTGAATGAAATACTATCTTGATAACAGAGCTTTTCTCACAAATATTAGTTCCACTTCTGTTGCTTTATAATAAATGGTTGCAGTTGTTGCCATGGCAATTTTCATTTAAAAAATGTATCCAACTGAAGACAAGAAATGCGGCTGTTATCATGAGAAAGTCTAAAATAAATCCAGATGTGAATTGCATGCTCTGGTGTTGGCAGTAACAGTGTCAGAAACAAAACACGTTACATGTTTTTTCTTCTTGATGTACTGGAGCTGAGGATGGGGTTTTAGGGATATTTTGAATTGTAAGTCTCCGGTTCCAACCCAAACATAGCAAATGAACAGAATGAAATTTACCTCAGGGAAAGGCACGGCACTTGCTACAAAAGCTGGTCAGCCTTGCATAGAGAATGACAGTAATATTCCTATAGGAGCGAGGTGGACCTGAAGCTCTCTTCATTTACTTTTCTGATAAAACTAACATTCCCGTATTCACAGCCTATAAAAAGAAAGAAAAACCCAAGCCATGGTAGAGATTTTCAAATTGCAGTTTTACCTATTGCTTGTTGTCTTATCACTCTGTATCCTGAAGTTCTTTAAAATCACTGCTATACATTTAATGTTAGACACAGAGTATTAAAACAAAATCATGGGACAGTGCACTACAAGGAAGGTCTAATGCAGCAAGTCCCAACACGTACTTATAGTCAGGCACTGGAAAACTGCACTGTGTTGGTTAGGTGTAGTCCATTTACGTCACTTCAGAGAAAAAAGCATTTAAGGAGAGAATTTCTGAGAAAGTGATAGAGGAATAGCTCTCGATTTACTTCAGAGTGGAGAAAAAAAAGAGTATGGACTTTTATCTCTAGTAAATGCTGACTGAAAATCCCAAAGCAGGAATTAATTGTCCAAAGCCTGAGCAAGAGAAGAGTTTAGTTTAGAGACAAACTGCCTAGACTGACAGAGTATGGAACTTGGGCTGGATGTAGACAGATTGAAAGGTGGCTTTGCATCAGACTTTCTGACTTTCTCCTTGCCTGGGAGTTGCAAGACTACTTTGGCTGAAGCCATTCTGAATTGTAGCTGGCTCTCCTCAACCTCAATGGGTTGTTTTGGCAGCTTGGGGCTGCTGAGAACAACAGAGATGTGGTTGTAGAACCTTGTGAAAACTGTGCTCAAGAGTTAAGTCAGTGTCGATTATGACATCTGCAAATACCCGTTACTCTGGAGGATTACTCAGCTTCACTCACGGTAAAATTAAACAAAGGGGAGGAATCGTAAATTAGGCAATGAAGATGGTGTGGATAGAATTTCAGTCCCAAACTTTAAAGCAATCACAATCATAAAAACTATTTTTTCCTTAAAGATTATAGCAAGAAGAGAAATACTAGAACAGGCATTCCATATTTCTGACTTCTGTCTCAAAGGATATTTCTCTCAAAACTCTTGGTGTGATCTTTATTTCCCTATCTGTGGTGAACGAGTTTGAAATGATAAGCCAACTTTAAACAGTGCTACATAAACATGCGCCACTCTTGAAAAACAATCTACAAGATAATTGGAATCTTGACAATAGTCTGGATAATCGAATCCTAAAGAAAAACAAAACACAATACAGTTCTCTAAATATACTGCAAATCACTTAAATCAAAGAGACCTTATACCAAATATATTAGATGGGAGTTCTTATTATTCTTAAGTACATCTACTAAGGTTTTTGGACATGCAGCTTGTTTTGAACTATTCTTCAACTGCAAGATTAAAAGAGTTAAGTAAGATCTCCCTTTGTTTAAAATTAATATCTCTACTTATTATCTGTGGCCTTGATCCAATGCACTGTGGAAAATCTCACAGAAATGATAGGCAATCAAACACAATTTTTGCTTCTGGATTTGTAAAGATTCCATTGATTTATGGATAAACATTTAGTATAATGTACTAATTTCCACCACTTAGTTTTAAAATAGACTCTTTCCCCAGACAGGCAGTTCCATGAGGCTTAAACATAGCTATTAATAAAATGAAAGTAATTCTCAGTAGCTTCATCACCCTCATAATTACTAGAATAAAGGAGTTTTGCCTCACAAACTTTTGCATTCACCTCACTCTAACAATGTGCAGTGAAAACACTCTCCTAGCTATGGGCTCAGTCATGCTAATGCTAGAAATAGAATGTAAAACTGCAAACAAAGGTCCTAATGTACCTTTAGCATGACTCTGTAGGAATAAAAATACTGTAATAAAGAATATGTATACTGCTAAAGTGGTTCAGGAGACTGAAACATTTTCTTCAGTAATATTTTCATCTACCTATAACCATTTTCGAGTGTGTTTAAGGCAGAGAACAGCAATCTGTTCTGCACTCCCTTATTCTCATCTCTCTTGCTATCATTTCTGGCTGCTTGCTACACAGCAGTAAAACAAAGGAGGAACAGATTATTATTATTATTTTTTTAAGTGAGTATAAGCATGCAATGAATGGGGATACAAAATGAAACCACTGTATGTTTAAAAATGATTTCACTTTTGTGAAATTTTGTAATGGAGAAATTACTGAGGGAAAACAGTGCATATCAGTTTATCCAATGAATTGTTGGGATGCTATTTTGTTCAAAATTTTAATCAGATGTAAACCTTCCTGTTCAAAATCCAAATTCTAACATCACCAGGTCTCCCCAGAAATGTATTGAAATTTCACTATGAATCCAAATAACGTACACGTATTACATTCAAAATATGTAGAACATTATAATTAGCAATTAGTTGGGGAACATCAAGGTATCACACAATTAAGAAACTGATAAGACTAGATTTTTTTCATTAGTACAATGGTCTTTACAGCAATTGTTCATAAGTTCCATTTCACTAAGCACGGTAGAAACTAGCAAGCTTTGTCACACTGGCCTCTCTCAGGGCCACTTACTGCTGCCCTGATTGCCTGATGTCTCTCAGTCTAGCTCATACCTGCAGCATGCCAGGCAATGCCCTAATTTTACTTGGGCATTGGTTTTTCCTGGTCTGCTATTTTGCCAAACTGACACTGTTTAGACTACATGTCCATGTTGCATTTGCACTTTTCACGAAGACTTTTTATTTTGAAATTGCTGCAGCAGAAATCTAGCCATTTTGCAAAACCAGCATAGAGAAAATAAATTTTTTGCCTATTTTGGACAAAAACTGTACAACCACGTAAGTATAAGGCTTTCTTACTCTACCACTTTGAAATTCAGACTTGTCTCTCCTAAGGGGAGGAAAGAGGAAATTACCCATCTGTTACTCCTGTGTCTTTCACCCTTATGAAAAGATGCCCGAGTCTAACAATTTTTTAAGGTTTCTGAAATGTTTAGATGACAAATCTCAGTAGAGATCTGATAAAACTCATCAGCTAAAAATCTTCTAAGACCTCATTTGCATTGGGCTTTTTTTTCCTGCAATTGTTGCTCCCCAAACTCTGCTGCCTACTGTTTCACCAGCCATCAGAACGGACCACCGGCATCACTCTCTCTTGTCCTCCTCTCTCCTCTGTTTTTCACAAAGTAATAAGGAGGAGAACAAAGATCTATGTGTACCTGAAATAAAGAGGGAGTATCTCTTGACTTTAGGGAATGAAGGAGATTGGTTTGACAGTTTACAGTCCTAGATTATGCTTTAGAAATAATTTCTTTCCATCTCAGATGGGAGACAAAAAGACTGGTGACTGCAGCAGTAGTGGTGGAGTAGGTCACGCAATTCAGGGAAACAGGTAGAGTGAGATAGAGACAGTGACCCTTGTCTATTGAAAAGATAAAAGCGAGAGAAGGAAGAAGATTGGGACAAAAACAAAATCAGGTGGAAATAATGAGAAAGTGGAGCTCTATAGCCATTGGAATGAATTCTAAGAATAGAAGTTTGCTGAGCCTCACCATTTATGTAGCTATGAAATGTGCTAGCTAGAGGTATACGCTCCTCCTGCTGTGCCTGGCACACGGGGAAGGCAGCTGCATGCTGCTGCTATCAATTATTCTCTTTGCTCAAGTGACAAAAGTATATTCTGAAAACATTAAAGTTCCTAATCCAAATGTTGAACCATGCACACTGAGGTAATGTCTTGGGTATGGAGTGAGGGAGGTTTCTGTGTATGAAAAATAAACCCGAAAAATCACATTTGATTAAAATGTTTACAGAAGGTGCATCTCAACTCCTCTTCTGTAAGATATGAAAATATATTTGGGGCATTATGTAACCTTTGATTACTTGATAACATTCATGTTATTTTGATGTACTTCATCGATGATTCCCCATGCAAACACAAGCGTATACGTACATGTGTGCACATGCAAAAGAATTTTGTGTGGAGTGATGTCAGTTCACTCTAACACACTCAGCAGCTTATGGATTTGAGTCTTAAATGATCAAGGCTTGCAGCTGGAACCAGTTTACCTGATGCT
Source organism: Anseranas semipalmata (assembly GCA_013399115.1). Taxonomy (NCBI): domain Eukaryota; kingdom Metazoa; phylum Chordata; class Aves; order Anseriformes; family Anseranatidae; genus Anseranas; species Anseranas semipalmata. The sequence continues at coordinate 153,637 of VXAA01000465.1, forward strand.
GCTGCTAGTCAAATAAAAAATAGGACTTAGAGCAGGTTAGAATGATAAAATTCAAATTCAAATGTATAAACAGCACATAGCTTGTGGAGGGCTTCACAGGGGAGGATCACTAGGGACTTCAGTCTTTCCTGCTCCTGGGTAGCCACCGGAAATACGCAGTCCTTTCTACCACAGCGTGAGCAGGTTCTTCATATATCTCTTTCACATGATCACAACCTGATCTCCAAAGAATAAAAGAATTTTGGTGGGGTTTTACACTATTGGAACACAACCTCTGTGTCTTTGAAATAGCCATGCTCTTCAACACTGTGTTTCTGGAAAGGTTTTCAACAGTGAATAAGTGGGTACCATGTAAATGAAATGGCAAACTCTCCCTCGCCTTTCCAATATGTATTCCTCTTCTACTGTCTGCCCTTCCAGGATGACCTGAAAACATGTTGATCTACTGCAAGTACCAGGCAGACTGTTACGGACAGTACCCTCATCCAGCTGAGCTTTCTTTTGAAACACTTCAAGGGAAATAGTATCAATACATTCATTTTAAACTAAAAGGGAGTTGTCTCTGTAAGTGGAATTAGACTCTGTATGTAATTATCTTCCTCTCAGAAAATCTTTCTTATTCACTAGAGGAAGGTTATTTGGATAAGGAAAAACATCTGGAAGAGCTCAAAAAACAAGCTGACTTGTACCAGGGTGTACTTCAGTTATGAAGAGTTCCCAATAGAAATCTGTGAAATGAAGAGGCTTTGATGCCAATTCGGTCATTTGTACGGAAAATGTAGCTAAATAATTGCCTCTTAGATGTGATTTGCAGGCACTGCAAGCAGCATTCTTAGTTCTGAGCTTGCATTTCATATTTTTAAATGTTATCAGTTTGTTTGTGTTTAAGTGGACAGAAATACCTGCAGCTAGTCTGATTTGATTGGATATGACAAGCACAGACATTCCCAGCTGATTTGAGCTAAGTTACATTTTCATACATCCCTGAGGGTAATCTCCAGAACAGTACTCACTGAAATCTATTCTAGCTTACCAGACAGCAACTGAAGGCCGCCTATTCAAATAAATTGCATAAACTAAACTGAGTCAATTAGATAACTTATAGCGAGAGAGACCTTTAGTAAGTATTAACTAAAAGCTAAGTAGAATTTTAATGTGGAGCTGATATTGAAAATAGAGGTATGAAATATTAAATCGTGAAAGAAACATAGTAATGAGGAATATCTCTATTTCCTGACAACATTCTCTTCCAAGTCTCCATTTTCATACTGAAATTCCAGCTATAGCAAGCATGACAAAAATTCCATAGTATTTTTACCCTGATTTAAGCACAAAAACTGTTCTGTACAGTAAGGTTCACGAAGGAAAAAAGAAAGGAAGTTTTATTAACCAAGGACACCACCATGTTATTCCACCATGGATTTCCTTTATTCTAGGATCTAAGCTTTTTTAAAGTTCATGCTAATAGCAAGCTTGGTCAGCTTCCCAGTGCTTGCATCTCCTGTTCCAGATGGTCAGTGACGTGAAATTCTAATTATCATCAACAAAATAAGCAGGGACTAAACCCTTCCTCAAAGGTAAAAAGAGCAGATGGGCAACCATAATTTCATTATTATAGAAATAATAGATGGAAAGGATTCCTCATCCACCTTTTTAAATCACTCGCTACTTGCACAATTAACTCGTTGCTCTATTAATTTATCAGTTACTCTTATTTGTCTGGTTGAGTGGCTGCTTGGTATATAAGCCTTTCTAATAGTAATGGTAATAGCCAAATTCATTGTGTCCAAGGGGAACCAGTAAGTGAAATGTCTGGGCTTTCTTTCAGGTTTTCAGCAAATTCTATTTTATTCCCCTCCACAGTGTAACAGTCATTCCTTCCCAGGAATCTTTGTGAGAATAATCACGAATAGTAATTTATCTGTAATGAGGCTATGGCTGAGTCCAGTTCTTAGTCATTTGACCAGAACTGCAGCTCACATACTTACTGCAATCCCCAAATCTTTGTCAAGGATTCAGGGTCATGCAAGCCAGTACCGTGGAGCAACTCTTCACATGCCTGTTGTGATGCAGTGCTGGTCTCTCCTTGATCTGCAGGTTCTAGGTCAGGTTGCACAAAGAGCAACCACCCGTCTAAGCCTGCCACCATTCAAACTGAGCTCACAGAAGCTCCAGTTCCTCTAGTTCTGCCAAATTTATTTCTGTAAAAACAGCTCCAAAGAAAGGCTCTGGGGACACATCTCTGTGTTTCTGGCAGAATCTCATTCTTTTGCTGAATTATATTCATTACCTGATTAGAGTGCACCATTCTTTAGAACTGACTGACCTAATTCCTACACTTTTCAGAGTTTCCTTCCACTTCAGGAGCACATTTTCGACTGAAGGATTTCAAACACAGACATTCCTAACAAAACAATGTAAAATTCTGCAAAACCGCACCAGAGAAAAATAAGCATGTGTGTATATTAAGGTTTTCCTCTGCATCCTTATGAATGAACAAGAGTTAAGAGAACTCCTCTTAAGAGTTTACAGTCTACAGGTTTATGTATCACTGGCATGATCTCTATTTACACAGTCTGCCACATCTTGTTTCTTACCATGTCTTGTCTTTTCTTATGCTTGCTTTCCATTTGTTGCTTTCACCAGTTCAGTTTCATACTTTTTCTTTCATCCTTATTTCACCATCTCTTCCCACTCTTAGAAATCTGTATGCCACTTATTTTCTTCAAGCAGGAAAATGTTGCATGTGTTAATCCTTTTTACCCTTTTCTCATCTGTCTGATGGCACAGGTGCTTGTATTTCCCTCTTTTCTTCCTTGGCGAGAAGCATGTCTCTGTGTGTTCTTTGTACAGTGGCTGGCAACAAATGAAGCTTATACACTTTAGAGAAAGAAGGAACTAGGCTGAACAGTTTTATGTATGGGTATACTAAAGCTATTAATTGTGTGTGCATAAGTGCCCACTTATAAATAGGATGTTTTTTTACAGTGTTACTTACATACTGATTTGCCTAGGTTGTGTGAGTAACATCTTGTCTGCACTTACATACATGTTAGAAATAAATAGAAGTTAAATGAGGTGTGTTTTTTTTGTTTCACTTCAGTGGCTGAAATAGTATGGTAGTAGACATTAAGAAACTGTATAAATAAATGGTGAAAATGGCTAAAGGGCAATGGAGAAACAATCATTCTTTTTTTACTATGCTATAACTCAATACTGAAGCAATCATAGTTTTTGCTATTTGCTAACAGTGCCTAATAAATCCCAGCAGGAGATATGGGTTACAGGCTGGCAGACTTCACCATATTCTTAGATTGAATGAACTCCTATTTAGCTACAAATGATAGGGAAACTGAAACAAAGACAAAGTATTGGCTGATAGAAAAGTCTTAAATGGCTGCATATAGTACAAAAGGTTTTGAGATAGTAAATATGGAATCCCACCATGTCACTTTTAATGGTCACTTCCTGACTGCAACTGCAGTATAAGGGAAAAATATGAGATGAGAACATTCAGCTGTCTTTCCTCTGTGAAATTTGTTATTCAATGGGTTCAAGGATCAAAGTGTGACAAAATCTATACAGAATAATGCTCTGAAAATTGAAGGGCAAAGAATCCAAATCACAGACAGTCCATGACAAAAGAAGAAAGCTTAAAATATTCGTAAAGGGAACCTCACATCTAGTAAGATATGCACCAGAGACACCCATCATACCTTTCAAAGCCAATATTATTTCTTGCAAATCCCAGCTCCCAATTTCATTATTCAGCAGCATAGTTAAAGTGTCTTTTCATGTCCTGTATAGGACTGCTGATTTTAATATATAATAAACAAGGAATCACAATTAGAAATAAAGCCTGCTCATGAAAAGTAGGAAAGTAACATCTGCAGAGAATGGATTGTTAACTCACCAAAATGGATTGTTAACTCACCAAGTTAAGTGAAACATAAACTGAATATTTGTACCTGCATTTGGTGTGTGTCAAATGTCTATTTCTTCAGTCTCTGACTACATTTTTTGTCCTTTGTAAACTACCCTCACGTTCAATGCCATACCAATAGAATTTAAACCTCAGAAGTAATAAGAATACTGGTAAACAAACAAATAACTAAACCCAGAAAGATTTAAAGGTTCTTACATCTTCTATTTGAGGTCCATTTGACCAAAAGAGTTTCTTGTATTTTGAAGAGATCTGAACTGAACTAAAATTAGTAATATCATGACTGTACCTATTAGTAAGAATCACTAGTGTAACAGAAGGAATTCTCTTGACTTCCTAAAGCAGTTATAGGCATCACTGTCTGAGAAATGTCAACCTGAGAAGGAACTAGCACAAACTGCACTGAACACTGGCCAAATTGATACTGTTTTTCAATAAATTTGTCTCAGTTACCCCTGCTGTGTTACTTTGGAAAGCCCTAAGGAGTGTCCAGGAGAACTTCTGACAAGAAAGAATGGTTTGAACGTGACATTAACTTGTATATGATACTACTAGACTAGAATGAAAGTATTTTTTGAGCAGAGAAGAGCTATGCTATGAAAAGTGTTGGAACATGTCCATCCTAGAAATATTTAAGAGGAGCCATGAAACTAATTTTATAAAGGATTTCCCTACTGGGCATAGTAAAGCTGATCATCAGTTTTATCCATTTGCCCTGCCCCCTTTCCCCTCAGTACTAACAAACAGACTGAATAACTGGAGTGCCTCCTTTATACTATATCCTACTCTAGTGGATAAGCTCTGTTGTTTATGCTGACGAAGGAAAGACAAAAGCAAGATGAAATGGGCAATTTCCAAATTATTTGTCATAAATTTCAAGTCTTTACAACTATTAAAAATGAGTCTGGATTCTAAGGACAGTTAATTTATCAAGCACAGATATGGTGTCATGTGCTGTAGCTGGATCATGAAAAAAGGACTTGAAATACATCTGTTGTTAGAGAGAAATCATATTCCAAGAACTTTGGGAAATGAAATTTCTTCATCATAGTAAACTGCTTGGTGAATTTTTGAACAAACCCAGAGAAATTTATTTTGTAGAATGGGTTGCAGCACCCTTCTACTAGCATAGATTCCTCCCCCGCCCCCC
>VXAA01000465.1:158736-169502 GCA_013399115.1 Anseranas semipalmata
AAAAAAAAAGGAATGTTATCCACTTATTCCATTTTATCTGGCCAATAGAGGCTCACTGAGTTCCTGAAACATACAATAACAGAACCTGCTACCCCTTCAGTTCTTACTGCTCTAAGAATTTAGCCTTTTAGTGCTGGTTCTAGAGTTTTGTAAAAGGATCCTTACAACTTGACTACGTCAAAATCCAAGCCTTCCATAGCCTAATTTTTGCCAATAAGCATGAATGAACTTTATGAAACATATCCAACCTGTTGATATTTTGCAAAAGAGACAGGATATCCACTTTGAAACAACCCAGTATCTTTTAGTCACGTTCCTCTTCACCTTCTTCTACAGAACCTCCAAAGTTATCATCTCTTCCTTTACATACCCTTTAAGGTACTTAAAAATGGCAAGCCAAACTTTATAAGAAAACTATGTTGCAGTATTACTTTCCTCTCTGCCCAGAAATATCCATACTTCTAAGCTTTCTAGGGCAATTAGCATTCTGACAAGGGAGGTCTTCGTTTCCTATGCCAGCTAGAATCCATGTTTTCTGGCTTCTCTGCTGTGTGATCTTCCTCCACACTTTTTGTCTCCAGGGTTTCCACTTCATTCATGTATCAAACTGTTCTCGATTGCATATAACAGAGGGGTGGGAACTAATAAATCCATTGTGACTAATAAAGTCACAAAGTCATATGTCCTATGTCCTACTCACTTCTGTTGATTATTTGTGAAAGACAATGCCATATGTTGATCCTTGATTTTTTTTATTCATACTAGCTAACATGCTTGCTATCCATGTGACTTCCACACTATCACCTCTTCTAGGAAGGGGATGAAACTCATCAGGCACAGTGAGCAATGGTACAAGAGCCAGTGGAGAAATGGAGGCACCTCTTTTGCATAATGATGTTACAAACACTTCTGACACTAACTACAATGGAAACATTTCTTGTGCAATGTTCTCTTAGATAATTTGTTAGCAGGGAACATGTATCAGTATTCATTACTGCTTTCCACATCCTGCACTCAGAGAGCACTCAGCATGAGAAAGATTAAATAGCTCTGCTAAATATACTATCTTGATGCTAATGACCTGTTCAGCTACTTTTCTGTCACATCTCAAGCTATTCAGTGCTATTTTTACAACTTCTTCCACACTCTCTTCAACAAATTCCTCTGCAAATGTGCAAAAACTATGTGAAGTCCAAACCTACAGCATGTGCACTCAAAATATATGCAAATGTTTGCTTCAACAAGTTATGTATGGTACAAAGAGAGAACAATGAAAAAGGACTGAAAGTGAAATAAGATGTTAATCTTCAAGATTTGCTCAAAAATATTCACAAATTGTTAATTTTCAAGCAGATTCAACAGTCTTCATCTCACACAACTCCAGCTGAAGTTACTGGAATGTTTCTCAGTTATGATCTTTAGAATGTGGTCCACAGCTAGTAAGTGCCCAAATGCACAAACAGTTCATTGTATTTGTCTGTAAAATACTATTTACATTCCTCAGCAATGATAAACATTCCTCGGTCTGAAATCCATGAATGAAATATATCACCTTGAATATTGCATCCTACAGCTTTCAGAAAAGGTTGCTGTAATCTGTTGTTTAAAATTAGATTCCAAATAGTGAAACACTCTCTAATCACAGACTATATTTAGCATATTTAAACACACTCAAAAGAAGCTCAAATATTTTATTTTCCTACATACGTCTTGTTTGTTTGTTTGAATTTTGTCATATATAAACTACTACAGATAAAGCTTATGGTGTAAATAGGCTCAGAAAGCGGACACACGTCCCAAGTCCATTTCCTTGAAAACAAAGTCCATGGTAAATATTCATGCATAATAATTCATAGAGCTTTTTTTTTTTTTTTTTTTTTTGCATAAAAGAAGGCATGTTTAGTTGGCTAAGGAGTATTGTCTTGTAGCGCACTGTTATTTTTCTTAAATACCTTGAATCCTTGATATAAAACAGGCTTTAAAATTACTAATTTTGCATGTTGAAAAGGTGAAATGTAGAGTAACTGGTCCCACTGCTGTTCTTCTTAAACTAAATGATACACAGCACAGTAAAAATAGATGTTGGAGGGAGAAGCTGGAGGAAAAGAGAGGTATCAATATAAAGCCTTGTTGGCAGATAGCCACAGTACTACCTTCACCTTGCCAAATTGTCACAGCCAACCATAAGGGGCTTCCCTCTTTTCTCTTCCTTTCCTCTAATGAGTCGTTCCTGCAGACATTAACTTGGTTATTCTGTTAGTTGATGAAACACACTGTGTATTCTCTTTTGCAGTCTTCTGTTTACCATTTCATAGAGTACAAAATGACTTGTTATTGCTTTTCCATATTTGTAAACATTATTCTCACACCTTTTTAAATAGTCCCCTATTAGCGTAATTATGAACATGCTGTGTTTGTACCATCCTGAAGGGTGGTATGTGTTACAGAGAAAAAAAACTAGCTGTTCTTCTATAGTGACAGAAAAATAATATTTTTCATTTAAACTCAGTTTGGTTTACTGGGGTGTTAACACACAGAGGCTGACATTATTAACAGTATAGCTTTACTTATAAAGCTACAGAACGGAAGTTCATTTTAAGTTGCAGAAACATTGCATTTGTCTAGAAGCTGATTATTTAAACCAGAAATTAATGAAATGTGAAACTGATGATGCCATATATTCTCTTCAGTCTCTGCAAATGACTAAATCTATTAGAGAAATCAAGGTATTACTCACACTAGATATACAGAACAATACAGTAATTTTCCAGTGACAAGAGATTCTATAGTAAAGAAAGTTTGTAATATTCCACGTACAGCAAAGAAAAGAAGGAGATAGCCAGCTTTTGCAGCAGGCATCCTTCCTGTTGATTTCTTTATCCGTGTACAGGCTGAGGGTCCTAACCTAGACCTGAGTACAGGGAAGAGCAGAGCTTAGAAACTCATGAATCAGGCACTATTTGATAGTTCTTTTCTTCCTAGATTTGCTTTGCAGTTGAGTTTCACTTTTGAAGAGATCCATGTGCTTTGACGTCAGAGTGACTGAAAACTATAGACACTTAAAAGATTCTGGTCTCCTTGAGCTGCTTGTAGCCTAACTGTTACACAGTCTATAGGAACCTTGCACTAACAGATGAAGAGTCTAAATGAGCTATAAATGTCTAGGTCTCTATTAAACAAAGCCAAATGAAACAGAGAAAAAAATCTGAGACCTTTTGTCACCTACATGTTTCTTTCCAATTTTGATAGCTGCTTTAATGGATGCTTTTCTATCTGTTCCCTCTACTGAGGTTTCCATTCTTTTCTTAATTCTCCTTTTGTGCATTTTATTATCTGACACACTAGATGCTCTGCTAAGTGACACATTCCAACCACAGTCACTGAATGTGACGGCCGTGAGACTTCAGCATTTGAAAATATTATTCTTGCTCTAAAAACAATGCAAGGAGTTTAGTGTAGGTGAACATAACCAGACTGATAACTGGAAAATGATAAATTAAATAGCAATACTATTTTTAGTATCTTGAAACTATTTTTCTTTTTTTAATTCAACTGTTATAAGTTTATCTGTGGGGTTTTAGACAAAATATAAGATCATTTTTTAATGACTAACCTCTGTAAAAGTCTGTTTTTCTCAAGGATAGCATAAATCCTAGTTCAGGGAGCTGTATTTTAAGGAAAAAGGTGGCAATGAATTGGGCTTACTGTGCAGCATCTTCAAGCATCGCAGAACACCGAATTTGATTTTGCAGAGTTATGTTACTTTTAAGATTATCTGAGAGGATTATTTGTATTTCTAGCAAAGCTCTAAGAAGCATGTAATACATGTAGAGTGGAGTTAACTTGAGATCCTGTTAATCATATACTTAGCATCTGTGTTTTTAGGACAGCACATGATTTTTGCCCATCATTTGTGATGTTTGAGGATTCCTGAGAATGAAAAGGCTATATATAAATTTAAGATAATATTACCAGCTGAACGTCTGTCAGATTTAATAGGCAGAAGGAGATAAGCTGGGCTACAGTGTACCACTTTGTGGTTTTAATCTTGGAAAAGAACAGATTGCAAAAAATAAAAGAACCTGAGATATCTTCAATTTCGAAACTTCTGTCTCCAATTTTACAGTTGCCCTATGTCCTAGGTGCCCATTCAGCATTATTTTTTCAAGATATCTTGTTGAGAAAAGAAATCACGTTAAATTAAATATACATATTTTACAGAATATACTGCTTTCTAGGCTGAAGAAAATGAATGAAAATTGCATTTTGGATACACAGTTGCCATTAATAATATTGGAATTCTTGTATTTAACAAACCAAGAACAACTTCAAAATGACATCTCTATAATGAAAACTTCAAATGCTCTATCTGTACTTGCACAAACTATATCAGTGAGAATAATATTAACAATTAAAGCTTGTAATTACCTCCTGAAGTAAAGAATCAAAGTGGCTGTACTTACTATGTCAGCACAATAGCCACAGCATCATTTAGGACACTCTCTCCAAACAGGAGTGTGTACAGATCTGTATCCACATGCAGCTCATGGAAAATAGCAAGGACTGTCACTGTACAGAGACAAAACAGTGAATCTGTTATTTTCATATTTCTCTGGCAGTTCAAGAAATAAAGCAATGTTAGGATGTGGGTTTTGAAAAGTCTAGTCTGACTTATTATCTAAGTGGGTAATAACTTAAAAGGGATCAACTGAAGTATATAAGATCCTTAAATCTAGCAAGTCTATGTGTTTTGTTGCTTCAGCTAGTTAGCAAAACAAACTTTCCCTCTTACACACAGAACCATGCATAAATGAAAACGTCACAGCATATTTTACTGTGCACAAAGGACTTGGATCTTGTCACCAAGGAGTGAGTAATAAGAGTGGTGAAAGAACTTGGATTTTGCCATGGACTTTGTGGGTGATGAGAGTAGTGGTTTACCTATTTTAAGAAGGTTATAATAATGCTTATCCATCTGTAATGTGTTTTTATTGAGGAACACTCAAAGGGAAAAATAACCCTGTACCCTGACCTACCAACAACACAACAACTTTCACCTCAAGTGTAGCACATTTGTAGTCATGAAGCTCTCTCATCCAGATCAGGACAACTGATACTTATAACCCATTTTAAGGTTCCTTCAGTGTATCATTGATTTAAGTCCCTTCCTACTCCCCAGGTGATATGCTATATTTGACTTTTACCTTAACAGTGCAACAGAAAAAAATGTATATTCTGTCAAATTTAAACTCGTTGGCTAAATCATTTAGACATACATCCTCAAGGGCATTTAGATACTTGTCCCATATTTAGGTATCTAAGCCCTGTAGATTTTAAAGGACACCTTAGAATCACAGAATCACAGAATATTCCTGGTAGGAAGGGACCCACAAGGTTGCTTTATGCCTCAGTTTCCTAACCTGTACACAGGTTATCACAATCCTTTCCTAGACCTACCTCGCATTTCATAATCTCTAAATGAAAAAAGCTATCTATGTTTTGTGTTGATATTAGTATTCTCTCTTTGCATGGAGGAAGCAGAGCTTTCACTTTTCAAACTTCATTTAATGTAAAGGCCCCCAAATATTTGTATGGTTGAAAATTACATAGTAACTCACTGCTTCACTGGTGCCCATTCTAGTACATAATTGTGCAGTTGATTCAGTCCTCATAGCCCACAAATCCCAAATATTAGGATTGCCTTCAGGATGCCTTGTTAACATCTGACATTTAAGAAATGGAAATTATATACTTTTATATTGAGATGACTTCTGATAGTTCACACAAAAACATGAACAGGTGATTATGTTCTGTCTTAATCAAATTTATTTGAAATTTGAAATCATTGCCAATAAGCTTTTCTAAATTGTCCTTAAATATCTGTATAATCTTAAAAAAAAAAAAAAAAGTTTATAAACCTAAAACAGATTGTCGGTTCTCCTGTGAAATGTTATGTCAAAGTGATCTCTGTTGATGTGTTATCTTTGAAGAATTCTGGAAGTGTTATTCTACAGAAGATAATTTAGGAAACGTGTGTGGATAAACATTTGCTGATATAGCTACATTTAAATTAACTAGTTTATTTCATCATCCTGATAAACTAACCCATCTAGACCCACTTTGATTATAACTTAAACCAGGAAAAGAGTTATTTCCTCTGAACAGCTCAGAGGTGTCAGAATAACCTTTATTGGCAAGGATATTTTCTTGGTTCACCAATACTACCAATACTCCAACTCTGTGCTGGTGCGGTCTCACCTCCAGTATTATGTACAGTTTTGGGTACCATGATATAAGAAGAACATAAAACTATTAGAGGGCGTACGAAGGAGGGCAACAAAGATGGTGAAGGGTCTAGAGGGCAAGACATATGAGGAGCTGCTGAGGTCACTTGGTTTGTTCAGCCCAGAGAAGAGGAGACTGAGGGGAGGCCTCATGGCGGCCTGCAGCTTCCTCATGAGGGGAATGGAGGGGCAGGAGCTGATCTCTGCTCTCTGGTGACAGCGACAGGACCCGAGGGAATGGCATGGAGCTGTGACAGGGGAGGGTCAGGCTGGGTGTTAGGAAAAGGTTCTTCACCAAGAGGGTGGTCATGCACTGGAACAGGCTCCCCAGGGTAGTGTTCACAGCACCAAGCTTGCCAGAGTTCAAGAAGCATTTAGGCAACACTCTTCAGACATATGGTCTAATTTTTAGGTAATCCTGTGTGGAGCCAGGAGTTGGACTTGATGATCCTTGTGAATCCGTCCCAACTTGGGATACTCTATGATTCTATGAAGATCTTGTATTTAGCAATGCTGCCTCAATGTGCTGAATGTGCACCCAATTTAGTCTCCAATTCTTTGATGTCATTGGCATAACAACAGACCTGTTTTCTAAAACTCTGTACCACTTCCAGCTTTTGCTTATTAGCTAATTACTTTGGGCTCACATTAATAGTCCCTCCAAAAATGATAGAAGGGAAATAGAAAAGTCCAAGATACTGTTGGTATTTAAGTAGAGTAGGCCAAGCCAATTAGACAGAGGCCTGCACATTCCTCTCCTTCCTCTTGCCTCCTACAAAAACAACACCTTTTCTTTTTTGCAACAAGCATATTCTCTTTCTCTCCAAACTCTACTCCCAAAACCTGATTCCAGATCTTTTCAAATGAAAGTAAAATAATAAGGCAAGCAACACAGTAATGCATCATGTGTCCCCTCTGTGAGACTCAATAGTTCACCCACTTCTCAGAAATTATCTTCCATTTCAGATGTCTCTCCCTCTCCCATTGGAGGTTATTGGATCTTCTTTTCAACATTGCCTGTGCCTGGCTGAAGAATCTTGGTCTCTGGAGGAAGACCGCTACCAGTGGTCCAATCTGCCCTTACGCCCCCCTGGCCCAAGACACTACAAGCTATTACTGTACCACTGATGACACATATTTATCTGATCTATTTTTAAAGAACTGAAGTGATGCTGATTTCACAAATCCCAGGGGAGACTAACCCACTCTTCAGTTTATAAATGCAATTATTCCTGAATGTCTAACCTAGATCTCCCCTCCTGCTCTTCAAGTCTGTAATTTCCATTCCTAGCCTAATGAGACACGAATAATTTGTCATGTTTACTGCCTTTTCTTTTCTTTCAGGAACATTTTTCCTATTCAAAGATTCATTTCAGACATATCCTCTCTAAACTGACTTGCTTCTTCCAATCTTCTCCTTTCAGAAATGTTTTCTAGCCCTTTAATCGCTAGCTTATTTTCCCTGAACTTTTTCTAATCAGTTGGTATCTTTCTTAAATAACAGTGCCCATAACCAGATCCAGGTACTGTAGCTGATGCTTGCTGTCAAGAAATAGAGTGAAAAGATGCTGTAGAATATGTTTATAAAACTGTTTTCCTTTTTTTTTTTTTTTTTTGCCATATATCGGTCCTGATGACTCATTTTCAGGTTGTAAACTTGAAAACCTTTCAGCAGTACATGCCAACTTCTTATCTTCTGTCTATTAAGTTGACTATTCCTAAGTGTAGCATTTATCCTTGTTGATTTTAAACTATTGCAAAAATTATGTTGAGTTCTAATCTTGTCTTTCAAAGTGTTTGCTATCTCCTCTCAGCATAGTATTATACATTAAAGAAGCATTGTCTGTTTCATTAGCCAACTCATTAATGAAAACATTAAATAGTATCTGCACAAGAACAGAGAACAGCAGAATCTTTAGCACATCCTCCCCATTTATGAATTCAGTCAAACATTTGCACCTTTGTTTTGCCAAACACCATATAGTCATTTACTCAAGATCACATTTGCCTTTATTGCTTACGAGAATCTATGGATACACTTCAGAATGGGCACATTAAAAGGGAAGTGATACTAAACTATGGAAAAATGTTAATTTAAATTACTCCCTGTATAGAATAATACTTAGTGAATAGTCATCATTGTCAGAAATATTCACATCATGTTCTGTCTGATGGACAACTTTAAAACTCTCAAGAGAATGAATTTAAAGATTCAGTATTTGCCATCACATACCTCAGTAACATATCTAATCTGTGAGAACATTTGTATCTAAGTAAATATAATAGCCTTTAGATACTACATTGCAGTAAGTATGGTCTCCCTGGCTTTCTGAAGGCACAGTAGGTAAGGCTTGATTTTTGTGTGGTAACTACTGAAAGACTTGTATAATTCATTAGATACAATATGTATTAAAAAAATACTAACCTACATTTCCTTGAAGTGCACTGCCACTCTTGAGCTCTTAATTCTATCTAAGCATACAAGGACAGAGAGAGAGAGAGGTAAAGAACTTGATGGCTAGAAAAGCAGGTAATTGGGGCACAGCAAACAAACATCTTTTTGTGGCAGTAGAAAACTCCCACAAATAGAAAAAAAACTTATGTCAGGAGCTCCTGACTCAGAAAGAGTAATAAAATTCATGAAAAGAATCAGTGGTGGGAAGACTGAAATAATGAAGCATCTAAGATTTTCTCAGTACTTGTGTCAACAGAAATCTGATTCTGTTCTTCCTTGACTTCATGGACTGAGGTAACATCTGTTAGATGCTAAGCCTAGAATGATTTTGGTTGTACCCAAGTCAGAACTGGTGTCTGTGGAGCTGGTCTGTGAATGATATCTTTTGACATATGTAGAAACAAATTGACTTGCTCTTAATTGCTCTAAGAAGTATAACTGAAAAATGTATAACTGAAATATCAGCAAGCTTCAACAATCTTTAAGCTAACTGTATCCAATACTTCTTTGCTGTTGTGTTTAAAAAGAATAAGGAAAATCAGAAAATAAATGCAACCATTATATAAAGTACTGGTTTTATCTTACCTTAATCTTCTGACTAGAACAGTTAATATCTCTCATAACTCATGGGTCTAAATTCTCTTAGGAGATCAGTATCAAACGTAAAGAAAATTAGATGAGAGAAGTCTCACTTATGTTTCCCATCCATTTTTCTTTAAAAATAACAATTCCGATTTTAATTATAGACTCCTTTCCCTTCTAATCAGTCACGCCACTCACAGATTAGTTCAGGGGTGTATAAGGAGAAGGCAAAAATATTTTAATTAAAAACATGCTTATAAACAGGCTTATATAACCAGTGCAAACATGTATTATCCTTCTGTATTTGTAGACTATGCTTTTTAATGCAAAATCCTCTGATTTTATGAGAAACAGGAACTGCTCTTTCTGATAAATATCCAATTTTATCAATAACAACAGCAGTGCAACTCACATCTTAGGTTCAGCTGTAACCATAGTAACTTCAAATAGAAAAGAGCCTTGTGATTATCAATATGACCAAAGGTAAGGGAGTTCATATAGCTCAGAAATAGCTGCGCTTCAGCAAACCTTGTGAAGGTAAATCTGTTTTCTATGCTTGAAATGTCAAAAGTTAGAAAAAAAAGGAACTGCTAAAGATACATGAAATGTCTTTGGATTGGAAGGTCTTGCACAGAATGTGTTAATAACAACAGTTAGGACAAACTGCCGAAGTTGTACTTTCCAGTTATTTTTTGGTGGCTAAGGCAGAGTTCAAATCTTTTAGTTCATGTGCCAGTTTTGTTCTGTCATTCACATTATTCCATTACAACTACTGGTACCCTCAAGCAGCCTATTCCTGGGACTTATTGCTGTGTCTGCCTTTCAACTGCAGAGGACAGCTGATGCCAGAATTTCCTTATCCATGCTCACACTTGAGGCAGTTTCATTTTGCAGGGACCTAGAGTTAAGGCTCCACTCTCCACACCAGCACCTTTTCCACAGCCTCTTTGCTGCTCTTGATGAGTGACACATTTACAGAACACAGGGATGAACAATTGCTCCATCCCTTTTGAAGGCATCACAACAAAATCTTCCAGCCTCAGAATTAGATATTAGAAATCCAAATGCAATACTAAAACAAGGAAAATTCTTTCAACAGTGAAAACAGTGAAACAACAAAATCTGTGCTGTTTTACACAGATTGAATAATGAGAAGAGATGATTTCCCCAAATACATGATAAATGATACCTGTTGATCAGAATGAAGAAAACTATACGTATTCGTCTGACATTTAAAATCAAAGACTAATGAAGGGAGAATTTGGTGCGGTTTTAAAATCCTATTTCTTAAAAACTAAATCTCTCACCTGAAGCCTTGAAATACGAAACTTTTTCTGCTGAAATGAATAAATTATTGGAAGGAGATATTTCCTGTAAAGTGAATGATTCACTTGAAAGCAACCTTGCTTTGTCCCATAAAGTTTCTAAGTTTCTACTTTTTTTTT
>VXAA01000465.1:169518-181837 GCA_013399115.1 Anseranas semipalmata
TTTTTTTTTTTTTTTTTCTGGAGACCTGAGAGAGTTTTTTGAGGCATCTCTAAGCATCAGAGCTGTTTAGAGATTGCAGTCCATAATGCAAAATGTAGAAGCATAAGTAAATATTTTAGAGAACCAAAATTCTTAAATTGTAATATTCAAAGGATTTTTCTCTTTTTAATTTTTCTTTTTAGTTGAACATTTGGTGTAATAATGGTATCTCTATTAGCTTGTGATAATTCATCTTTATTTATTGGAAACTAGATACAGGAATCTCAAACACAGTTCCAAGTATATCCAATCATAAATTCATTTCTTAATTTTAGTTCAAGTGCAAGTTTTCTATTTAAGAAACCTATAGGATATTGGAGAAATTTTTCTGAATTAATTTTATGCCAAAATCTATATATTGAAAATCTTCAAATACTTACATATAGAGTGCTGTGATGTTATTTCCTTTTTCCTAACAATATAAGGAACTTCTAACTGGTATCTATTTATTTAATGCCCTGGTAGTAAAATTCTTCATTTAACATGTAAACATCTACCAGTCATCTTTACTATTACCAATAAGAAACTCAATCAAAACAACTTCTGTCCAGTCAACAGATAGGTTTTTAACATCTTTTGAGACTTAATTGCTTTTCATAACCAAGAGAAATTAAAGCTGTTTTTGGAATGAGTTTATAATCCTACACAGCAAAAAATTAAATGAAAAATCAGGTAGCATATCTGACAAGAATTATTATTTGATCCTAGGACAGTACTTTATTATTCTATCCTACTTCTATAACACCAACAACATATTACCAGAGATTTCTCTTTTTTAAAGCTAGATGTCACATATAAAATCATTAGACGGATTATTTTATATGCTTTAACATCTATCAGTCCTCCAGGGGACGTATTTTAACTGATTTTGGAATTCCAATGAGCTCTTTGCCATGGCTTCAGATTATAATTTATTGGTAAATAAATGACACATTGAAATATTTTCAGCAATGTCTACTATTAAATTAAGCAAAAATTTCATTTAAAATTCTCCAAGCCTTTGGGGGACTGAAATTTACTGATAAGATTAGTAAAAACATCTAACAGATAACAGAAGGAGCAAGACTGAACATTCAAATAACTCTTGGACACACACAGGTACTCTATGTAAGTGGAAGAGTAACAGCATTAATAGTTGACAGTTTGTCCCACTGAAAGTTTTCATAACTGCAGTATTAGCTGTTTAAGCGTATTAAAAATTCTGGGAAAAATAATCCTTGTCACTTCTTATTCCTTCCAGTGAAAAAGGAGCTTCTCTCTCTTTTTTTTTTTTTTCTCATAACTGTTCCAGATTATTCAGTGGTGATTTAACAATATTATAATCAAAATCATTGTGTTTGTCTTATATATATATATGTCTCCTTATAAATCAACATTTTCATTTGTGGAGCTAAATAGTATTGGAATGGAAAATGGGAAAAGAAACTAAGCCAACTACAAAACTCTATTCATAGCACAATCAAAAAAAGTAGTTGGAAGCTTTAAGCAACCATTGCTTTATTCCAGCAGCAATTATTTTTCTTATGTTTAATTTGTGCTTTTGGTTTCTGTGTTCTTCTCTTGCTCTGAGGATAGGCTCTGATCATGTGCTGAATTGAAGGAGTTGGGGGATTTTATAAGTGGCAGCATATTGGATGCTTGGCTTAATTTGAGAATAACAATTTGATGCAGCTTTTACAGCAATCTTGCAACAACAGGTTTTGTTGAAATAAATTGTTTTATACCATATTTTTAAGCCATCAGAATGATAAACCACAAGCTCTCAAAGTCTCTTGTTAAATATTGAGGTTTCATTTAAAGAATGGAAGAAATTTGTGGAACAATGTTGCTTTTTGTCACTTCTTTTAATAGCCAAGAATTTGAAAGAGTTATTCATACATTTCTCAGAGAAGTTTGGCAGGGGTAGTTAGCACTAACACAGCACGTCATATGCATCATAAAATGCTTTTTGTTCCGTTTCCTGTAACCACTAAACCGAAAATTTTGCAAAAATCCAGTGTACCTTTCCATATTTTTCACTTTGTCTTTTACATGGTATTGTAGGTAAGATATCAGCAAATTCTCTTTTCACCTCCTCCTTCACTGTTTTTCCATAGATGCTAAAACCAATACTTTATTTTAATACCAGAGTAGTCTTACTATGAACATATTCAATATAACAAAAACTTGCTAAGTCTATGAATAACTTTGAGGTTAGCCCTGTTTTAATTATTAAGTTGGATAAGAAATATTCCAGAGGTCCCTTCAAATATAAATGATTCTTTTAATTTTATGACTCTAAATTCCACTAAATCTGTTTCTCTTACACTTGGGTATTTACTGTAACTGTAAGCTTTAAACCTCACATCTGCAAGTTCAGGTCAACATGTTGGTACCTATCTTTTTAGAATTGTATTTACCATGCACCACTGCATTCAAATTCTAAACAGATACATTATAAACAATATTTATATGGCCATCTCTGAAAGCTAGTTCCCCAAATCTTTAAACTAGGTTAGATCACACATTTTATAAATGATCTGAATGTGGGACTCAAATGCATGCTAAGTAAGTTTGTAGATGATACTAAATTAAGAGGAGCTGTTGACTCCCTCAAGGGTAGAGAGGTCTTGCAGAGAGGTCTTGACAAATCAGAGGGCTGGGCAATCACCATCTGTATGGAATTTAACAATAGCAAGTGCCAGATTCTGCACCTGGGATGGGGCAATCCTGAATACACGTACAGGCTGGGGGACAAGAGGCTGGAGAGCAGCCCTGCAGAAAGGATCTGTGGTTTCTGGTTGATGGCAAGTTGAATATGAGTCAAGAGCGTGCCCTGGCAGCCAAAAGAGCCAACCATATCCTGAGGTGCATCAGGCACAGCATTGCTAGCCAGTCGAGGGGAGGAATTGTCCCGCTCTGCTCTGCCCCCATGTGGCCTCACCTCCAGTATTGTGTGCAGTTTTGGACACCACACTATAAGAAGGACATAGAACTATTAGAGGTCATACAAAAGAGGACAACAAAGATGATGAAGGGTCTAGAGGGGAAGATGCATGAGGAGTGGCTGAGGTCACTTGTTTTGTACGGCCTAGAACAGACTGAGGGGAGGCCTCACGGTGGCCTACAGCTTCCTCAGAAGGGCAGCAGAGGGGCAGGCTTGATGATCCTTGGTATCCAGGATTTTCTATGTTTCTATGAATGTCTAAATTAATTAACCATGAAGCTCCAGGCTTACAGAAGTGCTCATATTAGCAATAAACAACCAGATACCCTGAAGACTGGAGAACAACATTATTAAAATCTCTTCAGCAACTGCATTTATAAAGTTTGTGAGCTTAACACAGGTAAACCATTTATTAAAACAACTTACACAAGGGATATTTGGAGGCAATTTGACTTGTGATAATCAGAGTATCAGACATTTAAAGCTATAGGAATCAAAATCAAGAACGGAAACTCTGAAAATTTCTATGGCACATACAGACATTATGTTCTTATTTATTCTTCTGGCTTTTGAAAAAAAATAACTTATTTTAAACCAATACCTGGATCTGTGGCAGACATCAGTGATCCAAAAAATAAACAATCAGTGAAGTGGAATTCCCATGCTTTTAACTGGCCAATGTGTACCATGGCCTTCACAAAACCATACATTATCAACCTGTCAGAGGAAAGACAAGACAGTCATTAAGACACAGTATATAATACATGCATATTTCACAGTGTTAAGCAGTTTCTTGTTCTCTTCAGCTTCTTTTAAATAAACATACCGTATGAATACTGAACATAAAATGCTGTCATAAAAATTCTATTTCCTATTCAACTATTCAAGTATCGTGTCAAACATTATAGACAATTCAAATGCAAAGACTCTTCTGAATAATTGCCATCTGCTGTAGGTAGAGGGCAATACTTTTAGCTGTTTATTTTTCAGAAGGAAAGATAATGTAAGCTTAAGAAGACATTATCAAGACTAATTTGCCTAATGTTGTAGAACCTTTACACAAAGATAGTTCTACAATCAGCTATGTGGCTTGTTCTAATATTTCTAAATGAATCATTTTCATTGCTATCAGCTTTTAAATGTTAGTTGTATTCAAAATTCCAGATGAGGTCTCTAAATGAGGCAGGCATTTAACAACTCAAAATGACAGCGAGGCAAGAAAATGCACTGCTAAATCTTCAGTAATTTCACCAAAAATGTTATCATTGGTTTATATAATTAGGTAATAATATCGGAGATGTGTATTCTAGGAAGAATCTTGAAATATCTTGAAAAAAAATGAATTCTATTGCTGTTACAACCTGTAGTAGATTTTTAAAATTTTTCATACATTTCCAATTCAGTTAACAGTAAAACCATTCCATTCAATACCTTTTCCATAAACAACACAGAAGGTAACAACTATGATCTTCTATTTAAACATTTTAAAAAGTCATTTAAATAGGGCTACAGGCATGCACATATTTAGCTACATTATACCCTCAGCTGTACTCCTAAGAAGTTTCTGAAATCACACAAGTACAGAAGATTTGAGTGACAGAGAAAGTGCTATGAAACAAACATTCAGCCTGGAAGTTAATTACAAATTTTTTTCAGATACTTCACCAAGCTGTAGATTTTAGCTGTAGTATAGTAAACCTATTAAATTAAGAAGGAAACAGATAGGTCATCACAGAATTCCCCAATGGTCGGAAATATTTTTGTATGTATTTACATCAGCTACCTAGCAAACACTTAATCCCAAATTGTACTAAAACAATTTGTCCAGCTGTGGGTCTCCCTGACTGACAAGCTCACATTTTTTCCATTCCAAAAGAACAATAATTCAAGACCCTGTAGTGAAGATAGTCTTTGTATCCCCAGCACAAATATGTATGTTTTAAGGAAAGAGTTCTTCAAAAACTGTGGTGCTGCTACCCTGATTTGCAATTCTCTCCAAAGTCAACGGGAATGCCTTTTAGAAATAATTGCCTGAACCTGCTTGCAGTTTTGACCAGAGATACTCTTCTGACTCAGTTAAAATATTTTAAAATAATAAATAAAATTAAGTTTTGACTGTCTGGCATATTTGGTCATGATAATTCTTTAAACACCTACTGTATTCTGTCATTCTGGTCTTGTTGTCTTCTAGTGTTGTTTCTTATACAATAATAAGTATTTTCAGTACGTCTGTTCACTGTACAAAGTTGCAGATGAACTGGACAAACTTGGATTCAGGTGTCTTTTACTGACTTAGGAGGTCTAAGTTTGCCATAAAGCTTAGTACAGTAGAAGACTTAGGGAACCTGGTCTTCGTTCACATACCATTCAGTACTTGGCTGTGCAGAAAAGGGAAATAAAACTGAAGATCAAACTAAACAGTGGTGCTAATCACTGAGATGTTAACCCTTGTCCAGCAGCAGAGAAAAGAGAATAGTAAGAATCTTCTTCTTCTTCTTCTTCTTCTTCTTCCCTTTTTTTTTTTTTTTTGAATTCATGAGCTACTTAATCCATTTTGGTAATGCTACAATGGCAAAGGTCTAATTTTTTGAGTATAAACCCAACTATATGCAGGCAAGGATTTGTGAGAGAAACTGCTGGCTTAAATAAACCACAAGAATCTGTATTTGTACCTCCTCTATCTGGCACATATGAAAACATGCACACAAATCATTTCAGATTGTGAATTAATTTTTAAAATACATTGGTTTATCTTTTCTTTAAAACTGTATATTTTTAATGAAGGCAATACATTAAACAGTGATCATTAATCATCATTTATCAGAGTGATTTCTTAATGGACACAGCCATACAAAATGCAAAAAAGCTCTCTTAACTTTATATAACTTTAAAATAACTTAAAATTACTTTGAAACAGAACTCATTTCTTTCATTTTCAATTGTCATTTTCTACTCATCTCAAAATTCAGTTTCCTGTCATCCTCTCCAGACTACACAAAAAGTTCATCTTAAAGGCTATTTTAAAAAGTAGAAATCAAAGGGCAGTTCTGAACTGGAGTAAATTCTCTGATGTTTGTAAAATTAATGGAACTATGGCACTTTATACCAGCTGAGAGTTTGCTCTCAGGAAAATCATTTAATAAATTCATCATAATACGGAATATACTCACACATCTGCTTAATAAAGTGGAATTAGTTTTTTAAAAATTAACATTTTAACTAAAATTGCTTTAGTTATGCTCCATATGAAATCAGATCCTTTTCTCAGTTTCATAGGTTAGAACAAAGAAAAATTCCACCTAAATCACAGGAGTTACTCTGCATTTTGGAGTGCTAAAAATGAGATCAGGCTCTAACGCTGTGTATTCCAGCTTGTTATTTTTTATTATTCAAAAATGCCAGCCTAGCTTTATCATTTTATTCGTTGACAGAGATTATTCAGGTGAAACAGTTTAGTATAGTCAAATTTAAACAATAAAGCAATTTATGTATGAGAAATCTTAGCAACAAATCTCAATAGAGTAATAGTTAATAATGTAGTATTACTTTTCCACTACATATTTAAAAGTTGGATCTCAGCTTATACTTGAGCTCCCAACTATAGTGATATTAAACATCATACAGTACTGCACAACATAACTGTTCTCAGTGGAAATCCAAGGAGGAAAGCATACCCCAATGACAGCAGCACATTAATCCCAAGAAAACACCCCGTGCTGATGTTCCTATTGCTATTATAAACTAGAATTGAAAAAAAAAAAATGGTCTTATTGATTTTTAGGCCTGCTATCATTTCATTCGATACAGCTAGGTCATTTTCACCAAGTTTACACCCGCCAAGTTTCAGCAAATCTGATTGCTTTAATCATCTTCAACAGTCCATTTAATATATATGTTAAATAAAAATATTATTAAAATATCAGTTATAAAGTTGTAAATAAATCAAAGTGTCAGTGACTCTGAATTTCCTCCAGAATATTCCTGTCCCACTGGAATGAATTCCCAGCCCGGTGCACACTGTTTACATACAGTAGGCTATTGATACAAATCGAGTTAACAATATTAGGAGCTCTAAATCTGTTTAGTAGGACAGTACTTCTATTTTTCTGATTCCTGTCTGTGAAACTACCTTTTTTACTAATCTATAATGCTAAATTTTGTATCAGAACTGAGAATATCAGAACTGAGATCTTCAAGACCACATAAAGGAAATAGAAGCCCAATTACAAACTAGTATAACCCTAATTTCCAGTATGACTTTCAAAATCTTAACTTTAAAATACACTGGTAACATAATTTTATTTCATATACTTTTTTAATCTTGTTTTTAATCTATATTGTAAGTTCTTTGGGAAAGTGGATGCCCCTTAAACCATGGGACCTCTGTGCCCTGAGTGATACTTCTCTGATAACAGACATTATAAAGTAAGCGCATTTTCTGCACTAAGTCTGGATTTTGCATTTATACTCTGAGACGTGTATAATTTAGAATACTCTATTAGCCACTTGTGATATCATTCTTTTGTCTTCCCATAATGAAGTAGCAAGTACTATTCTGTGGAACAGATCTATGAAGAGACTTAGATGCAAGACTTCTACTTATGCTGAGAATCTGAATCCTCAGAGCTGCTGCCTAGAGCCCCACCATAGTTATTTTTCATCAGTAAAGCTCATTAACTCCCAACAGGTCTTTGGGGGGTAGGGGAGGCTTTTCCAGCACTACGTAATGAATGTTCAAAGATCCTTTGGGATTCACAAACTAGTGAATAACCCGTGTTGCCAGAGAAGTCTGTTAGACAGATACTGAGACCTGGATCTCACGAAGCCCAGAGCTGAATGAAAAAGGGACGGTTCCACTTTTTTTTTTCCTTTTTACTCAGCTCTCTAATACAGCAAGATGTGTGAGCCTCAGATTCAAACTCCTGCTTCACCTGGTTCACCTTCTTCACTCTTCCTAGATACTAATGTGCCAAAGAGAGACTCTAGGTTCCCAGTGCCTAGAAGCTGCTCCACATTCCTTATCATTAGCTATTATTCATTACATTAGTGAAAAGTGCATGAATGTGAAAGTGTGATGTGGTAACTGGTGATCTGGGTCCTCAACCTGGGTGAGGGAAGTCTGAGCGAGGGGCTACACTTCAAGGTCTAATTCTTTTCCGCTCTATGCCTCCAGCTTTGTATAGGTAACTTGAACTTGTGGATTTTGCTAGGTGACAAAGTGTCTCAAACCATGTCTGTTTTGGATCTAGCAATATATGGCTATTCAAGGAACTACTTATAATCAATACAGAGCAGGGAATTTATTTCGGGTTGCCCTACATTCTTATCATGAATAAATATGTAAATTCAACACTTTCCTTGTATGACCTAGATGATTGTATGAAACTAGGCGATTAGAAACATTATATTTTAGAAAAAAATGGCAAGTAAACCAGTTAGTAATAAATAGTTACTGAAGACATCTCAGATGGAGTCAGTGCTGGTTCACTAATGCAAGCAATATTTGTGAATAACTGATTTGGTCATGGATTTGGAATATCAATAAAGGAATACAATAGAAGAATAAAACTCAGATTAGTTGTGCTGTAGCACAGCTGACATTTTCTACCCAAGCATAGTTTTTATTGAAAGCACAGGGAGGAGCATATCAAGCCAGAGCAAGTATTTTGCCACTTCAACAGAAAAAGGAAAAAAACAGCAATATAATGAAACACAGGAGAATTCAGAATTTTCCAAATTATGCAACTCTGGCATGTATGAAGTGCCTCATCTCTAAAAAATGCTACATACCATGCTGTCATTGCACAGTAAAGGAGACATCATATAAATATTTGACTTGAAGTCAGAATCATTTTCTGGGAAACTGAGCTTTTACTACCAGTATTTCTGGTGTGAATAAACAAGTAGACCACATGGAATCTCAGTAGAACACAAAATAAACTTCAGACTGAGAAAAAAAATCAAAGTAAATAACAAATACTGAAGAATCAGAACAACAGTTCTACATGGCATTAATGGTTCTGAGCATCTGACCATCCTTAATTTTTTGAAGTTGAACTGGATTAAAACTTACCTGTGTGGATAAAAAGGGAAGAATATCTATATGTAAAAGGTCCAGGTTTTTAACTACTGCAGTAACTACTGCTGCTGCTAAACTTTTATTGCTGTGCCTTCAGGAACAGGGTTTGGAGAGCACATTGGCTGTCTGGGTACTGCTGGAAGTTTCCAGAGAATTTATTTATAAAGCTGCTCTCTAGGAAGGCTAGTCGGGGATTGGAACATTCTTGAACTAGCTGCTGTTTAAATGTAGAGGAGGAAAAGAGCCCTCTCCTAAAGACTTTACAGAGTAATGACTACACAAGAAACTACTTAAATGCTCAGGAAATACTGTAGATGCAGCTGAACAGAAGTCTGTTTTGTGCAAGAGTTTCCTTTAGCAACAGCTGGTTTTAAGAAGAGATGTGAAAAGAGATACTGAAGTTGCTTTGGAGTTTTTTTTGGAAAGCTCTTGTCAGAAAGTTCTAATAGTAAAACATCTACCCAACACACAGCTAGTAGAAGAGAGATAATTTGTAGTTTTACAGTAGAGGCAAGCAGGGTCTGTTTGATGTGGAATAGAATGGGGAGGCTGTAAGAAAGATTCAAAGAGAAGCTGTCAAGGGGCTGGGAGAACAGTTTTAACAGAAGCATTGTGAATAGCCACAAATGGGGTCAGACTACATCAGGGAAGGCATGAGGAAAAGATACTGGAGTCATCAAGACAGGCAAGATGAGAGCCTGGCAAGAATTTTAGCCATATGGGTGGACAAGAAAGGATAAGAAACATGTCAATAAGCAGCATACCTGTTATCTGAAAGTAAAACAAAAGGCTGTACTGTACCTAAATGCAGCTGGCAAACAGTAACCCAAGCTACCAGAACTTCTGGGAATGCAAGACCACATGGTGTCCCAAAGAACCATTGAGAGGGCTGTATATGCATGAACAGTGAACAAAGAAGGGGACAAGGTGACAATGACAGGCAGACATTGCCACAGACAACAGAAGAACCCTCTCACATCTCCTAGTTTTGTGCTTTTTGACCTTCTAAGAGCAAACAAATTGTTTCCATCTAAAGTTTCTATCTTCACTCAAAAAGCACAAAAGTGATGCTCACTGGTTCACATGAAAACTTTTTGTAGAATCACTGTCAAACAGCTGTTGATATTGTGGCTAAAATCAATTCACTTTTAATAGTCTCAAATACATATAGAAGAGGGTGAAACTGCAGAATCACAAGGGTCCAAATGAAGAGATAAGGTAAAAAAAGCAGCAGAAATTACCAAACACTGTCCCATCAATGCAGCAGATGATTTATAGAACATAAGTAATAGAAAAGAAGATAGGTGTTCTGCTCGCTCATATTTCCAGAGACTGTCTCTGAGCTCTGACCCAGTCTGCTACACGAATGTATAGAGTTTTTTTTGTGTTTGTGTTAGGTAGCTTAGGCACATACGAGGTGAGACAAATACAAGCTGAAATAAATCCTACAAATCTCTCATGGTGAAAATGTGCCTGAATGGTGCAGTCAGGAAAGAAAACTTGTGCTGAGCCTTGATTCCTAAAAAGCCCTGGCCAAATCCTCAGCTTGCATAAAGTGGCATCACAGCTGTCCCTCTGCATTACAACAAACTGAAAAAAATATGGCAATAAATACATATTGGCAGGTTGGTTTACAGGATGCTTCCTTTTTAGTAACTGCTTCTTCATATACAAGCTAAAGGGAAAACATATCAGTTCCACAAGACTTTACTCTCAATTTAAAGCTGTAGGGAACATAATTACAATGCAGCAGAAACTGCTAAATGAATATGTACAATATACATACCATATCGTCCATACAGACAGCCCCATCTGCCTGATGACTTTGTCAGCAGTAGTATTTTCTTCAGTTTTTTTATTCATTGCAATATCACTGCTGAATCTCACTGCTAAAAGTCTTTATTGTGTTAAAGGTTTGAAAAGCATAATTCCATATTTAAAGTGTGTGTGCAGTTGTGCTATGTATGAATGGGACCTGTAATTTAAAGATTTCTTGCCAAATGTGTTTTCTAATCTGCAGAGGATTTTTCATCTCCTATTTTAACTCCCCAAAGAATCTTTCTCTGTCTAGACATGATTATCTTGTAACCTAAAGCCAGTTGAACGTACATAGCTATAGACTGTAATCATGCCAAAAGATGTAAAAAAAAGAAAAAATGAGGAGTTGCATTTCTTTCTTTTCACGAGCATAACAATATTAATAAGCCAACAATAGGAAAAGGAGAAGAAAGATTTTATTCTTGCTTCTGTCTGAAGTAACACAGTGATTGACTGATTGATATCACAACAGTAATAAAAAAAGCCACTAGTCAGAATTTAAAATGTATGCTGCAAAACATAAATAGTAGAGATGAAAATGAAATACTCATTCCTTTATTCCGATCTGTCTATTTCTACCACACCAACATATTCATATAACTACTTCTGTACAGTGGAATGCTTCACGTCATTGTTTTTGCTACAATGATTCACTATTTCAAAGTGCTGTATGTGCTAGTACATTTTTTTTGTCACTTCTAAATCAGTTTTGTCACTAGAAAGGTTATTAACGTGAGTTTTTCTTCAGTAAATCACTTGGTAACTAATCAAGGCAAGAGAAGACCTCAGTGAAGTGTCTCAGGTAACAGTACACCAATAATGAATTTACCTTAAACTATTCCCTATATATTGCACAAGTAGAAAACCCCTTTGGCTATACAAATAACTGGAAAAACAGAAGAGAAATGGGCTTTACATATCATACCTACATATCATACCTGAGGCACAATGACTGTTCAACAGCTGAGTATCAGGACTATATACATAGCTTTAGCATCTATAGACCTGACAGAAACTGTTCAAATGAGCACAGCTGTGCTCCTGGCAGGACATTAGCTGATGTAAGAAGCGGTTTTGCTTAGCATTTCCCAATGTGCAAGATTTTTTTAGTAGTCACAGATTATTTCCTGTTTCCCCTCTTAAATCAGAAGTTTTGATAGGGAGGCCTAATGGAGAGAAACACACACCTCAGAGATAGGATGTATGTGGGTGGGAGTAAGAAAGGCCGCATTTCAGTAACGTGGTATATTAGCTCGTTAGATATTCCTATTGGACTTTTTTTTTTTTTCTTGGGCTTTTTTTGTTCAGAGTTATTCAAACAGTCAAGCAAACAGATAATGAGTGTGGATGTAAAAATCCAGCTCGAGTTTCTGTATGAATAAATTTGGGGACAACTGGTAACAGAAAGTGAAGAGGATCTAAAATATGATTCAAAATACTTATCTTAGGTTTTATAC
>VXAA01000465.1:181917-225068 GCA_013399115.1 Anseranas semipalmata
TCCCCCCCATTTGTTGGTACAGAACCAAAGAGAGAGACTGTTCTTACTTATGCTAGAACTAGGAGAGAGCAACTGAAACACATGCAGACACATGCAAGCATGGGCTTCAGCAAGGTGTGTACCTGCAAGAGGGCAGCTCAGAGGTTGCTGTGGGTGCAGGTGCTCCCATTGCTGTATCTGTACCCAATCACAAGGCTGTTATGCATGTGTAAGCTAAAGCAGTCAAAGCTTCCTTTGACTTTAGGAAAATTCCAACCATACTTGTGTTTGATGCTTTAGGACTGGCCTGAATGAGACTATGCGGAATGCCTGAATGGTCAGAAAGCCTGAACATCTGAGCCTTTGCTTAGAAACACCCTCCTATGGAGTCTTGCTCAAGAAAGTAAAGAATTGCTACATCTCAGTATTTTGGTTAGTCTTACTATAGGACATTTGACCATGGAAAATCTCTGTTGTGATACAAAGATGCATTTTGCTTAGGCTCAAAATTTAAAGGTGCAATTGTAGATTTTCCTAAGTAATGCTAACAATGTGGCAAAAGCAAGTCAAGATAAATGTCATTCATCTCGTTCTGCCACTACTGTTTGCTGTCCTCAAACATATTTTACCACATGTAAATCAGTCGATGTATTAATGTTTGGTTATGTCATGGTCTGTCAATTAATCTTGCTAAGAATTAATGAGAAAACCACCACGACCTTTTCAGTCAGCTAAGGTCACTGAACATAGCTGGAAACTGTCAATAAATGGGATTTCAGGTTGTTTAACTAAAATAAAACAAAACAAAACACTTTTTTTTTTTTTCAGATTGGATTTCAACTAGTCCTTACTGTACTGTTGTTTCACTACATTACAAAAGACATAACAACAAATCCACCTCAGCTTACAACTGCACAATATTATTCCATGTTTTTTTAATATTCCTCTAATGAGTATAACACTGCCCCAGGATCACTGTATTCCTGAGCTCCATTTAAATCAGAGCCATTATGCATTATATACATAAAAACCTGAATGTCTTCTCAGTGAAAAAGCTGCACTTGATCTTTGAGTGATGACTACAATCTCATAATTACTTGGGCAAATGAGCCATGAAACAATGTCAACTGTACTCTGTCCCCAATATACTGCCACCAAATATTTTATTGCTCTATAAAGATTTAAACATTACATCAAGATTTACTTAACTCAATATTATTTATTGAGAAAACCTCCAATAAAAACTGGATAATTGACAATCTTAAATACACATATTTTGAGACAGGTATCATCATGATAGTAAAAAATAATAAGAATAATAATAAATAAATCTAAAAAACAAGGTCTAAGATTTTCCAGATATGATAATGGTATTTTTTTTTTTTTCAGAAAACCATAAACAGATGTTATACAAATGCTGGTGGAAATCTGAGAAAAAAATATTAGCAACACTAGGAGACTTCCGTATGAAAAGACAAAGACTGAAATATCTAGTTTGCAGAAGGGATAATAAAAAGATAGTGACAGGGTATTACCTACAGGAGTTGAAAACATCATAATTTAATGTCAATAATTCAGAGCTCTCGGACTACACAACTGTTATCATATAATGAACTAAAACAGAAAGTCAGGGTGTTGGGTAAATGAGATTCACTAATGAAATGGCTAATTCATTCGGTCAACACTGATTCAGTTCACCAAACAGTTATTTCAATGATTATCATTATTATACCAATCATAAAATACAAGGTTCTTTCTAAACCTAGAAGATATCGATATCCTGAAGAATTTAGCTTGATCAAAACATTCAAAGGTTTTCCTAAGTTCAAGAAAACACATTGCAGACAATCATGAAATTGCTTTCTATAAGAGAAGTTCCTTTCTAGTCCTCAGATGAATGGGTGCTTTGTATTCTGAAATGTGAAGACTTCTAATCCCATCTCATTATCAACATAAATGTCTGATTTTATTAACGACTCTGCTAAATCCATGGTTTTAACAAAATCTGATAGTGTTAAGTACCACAGATTAGCTACAGACCAAGAACAAAAGTTTGTATCTGTTTTCTTCACCTTTGATCAGCTTCAAACGTGCTAACCTTTAATATCGAGTATCACCTCATTATTATATTGACAGAGGGATGAAATGAGAATCATTTTGTCTTTTCTTTTTCACCTCAAGAACATTCCCTGTGTCAAAAAACTTATTTGAGATTTCTTCAGAACTCCACATATCAGCAAAATCCTACTTTCAAAAAAAAGGTTTCAAGACAGTTAAGAATGTTAGTACGAAAGACCTGTCTAAGGAAAATCTTCAAACCCCATGGATCTCAATGATTAAAAGGAATTAGAAAGCCTGATTCAGCAGAAATTCAGAGGAACAGTATTTTGAGTTAAGAAAGTGAGAATCAACAATGTTTTGGACTCCCTCTCCAAGTATTGAAACATTGCTAGATACTAACATGCTATCAGTCCGTGTGGAAAACAGTCATGTTTCTGGTTATTACTCACTCTGAACTAATTCTTGAATAATTCAGCTATTCTCTAAAATTCAGAATGAAAAAAACCACAAACATTCTGAAATAGTGATGTTTTTGCCCTACATTTAAAAAACACTGTGTAAATATTAAATACTACATTTAAAATATGAAAATATTGTAATTTTATATGTTTATATATAATATTTTCCATCAACATACAGGAAAACTATAATCTTATGTTTGCAAGGACCTGTCACAAAGGTTTTCACTGGAACACCTTTAAATGAGTTTGTATTACCATCAAAAGATAATTACGATCAGTTTGTGATTTCAAAATAATGTAAATTAGATTAGAGAATAACCTGCTGTAAAATAGGGCATGAAATGAACTATAAAGAAACATGTTGGAAACCATTTTAGTGTTTTGATTGGATTAGCTCAGTCAAATAGTGATAAAAGTGTTCAAGAACAAAGAAAAGAACTCATACCCATACCTCAAGTGGAGGTTGTCAGGTGTACTAGATGGACATTTAATTTACAATGCAGTTTTCAAATGTAAAATAAACTTTGTGATAAAACAGTTGAATGTTTTTAGCACAGACAGGGACCTTGCTAAGGCTTGAGATTTTTCAGGTATCTATCTACATGTACCTGGTTCCATGTTCCATAGAAAGAAGGGACACATGAATATCAACTCTGAGCTTCATGTTTCCATGTTAGGATGTGGTTACCTCTTGGTATATGGTTCAGATTTTATTCCTTAATAATTGAAATTCAAACATTAGATGTCTGAAAGTCTGAAAATCTCTGTAAATGCATAGACAGGAAAAGAAACCCATCCTTTCTTTAACAAATATATTAAGTCTGGTTTTATTCTTTAAACAGAATGAAAAACTGAAAACATAGAGAGGATTAAAAAAACCTTATTTGGGTACTGGCCATATTCTTACGTTTGTACTTCATTTAGACTAGGTGATGGCCCTTGCTCCAAGACATTCACATTTTAAATTGGTGCTTGGTGTTATGCTGGCTTCTCTCTGCCCATGTCATGCTCTCGATGTGTTCTGTACCTACAGATTTCCACATATGAATCAAACCCCTTTTGTCTGGAGTAGATGATAAAAGATTTAGACAGATAAAATTTCAAGAGAAAATTATGACCAAAGATTACTTATCCGTGGTGGCTAAACCAGCATCCTTTCTATAGCAAACAAGGAAGGAGGAGAATGCCAAGACTTCCTGTGTGCAGGCTAGGTCCTATTTCCAGGGATATGAGAGTATTAATGTGCAATGATGTTCACTGGTGAACTGCAAACTGAATCATTTTTTTTGAAAGAAAATATTTTAACTGAACAATGGACAGACAGACATGTCTAATGTGATATAAAACTAGAGTGAAAAATATTCAGAAATAGGAATCTTCTAGGCAGTAAACAACTTCTGAGGGTGAAAGTATTTGTCCTGCTGTGATTCAGAATAAGTCAGTGGGCAACGAGCTTCAGAATGCTGTAACTTGTGGCAAATAGGTTATCTCCTGCTTACACTGCCGTCCTTAATTGGTATGTTGGATAGAAATATTGTTTTAATACACCAAACGTAGCAGCAGAGTCCCAAAGAAGCCTACTGTTGTGATACTGTATTTTTATGTTAAAAACACTCATATTTAATAGGTTTGCAGCTTCTGAAGTTGTAATAAAAATAAATTTGACTAGTATCAATGTCCTATAAGGAGACTGAATCTGCAGTTATGAATCTGCAGTTTTATGAGAGTTGCATCTTCCCCAACCTGATTATATTACTGTGTCATAAAGATTGCATTGTTCAGTGGGCATACAAATATTTTAATCAGATCTTTTAGTGTTGGTTCTGCTCCATGGAACATAGCTCTTTCTTCATTGTAGTTTTGTTATTTTTATACCAAAAATCCATCAAATATGGATCTGTTAAAATAGTTATTTAATTATGGCTAATCATGATAATTATAATGTTGTCCTGCAGATTTGACTTTTTTCCCTCTTATGTCACAAAACGTCTAGGGGAAGAGTGGATACCAGGTAACAAGAAGGAAGTAAAGACTTTTGCTTCCCAATTCACAGTCCATTCCTACACAGTCCCTACTCCTCAGGTAGCCACAAGGAGTGGTTTATGCCAGTGACTAGCCAAAAAGAAGAAGGTCCCAAGAACTTCCACCAGATTTCTTGCCAAAAATATCTACCTTCAGCCTCAAGAGTACTTAATACTAACTTGCTCCAGCACTTTGACAGAAAATCCCTCAGGGCAAAGACTAATAATGACCAAACATATTGCACATTAGGCAACTGCACTTTGTGAAGAGTGTGAGGGATGGGATTAGAGAAGTCATTCTGTAATCCTCTGCTTTTAAATATGTTTCAAAGGAATTGACAAGTGCAAGGTACTGAATGACAATGACAACGAAAACCTTGTCCACACTGCCAAGAATATACTAGATACTCAGAGTGTACACTGCTTTTTGTCAGATCTAGACCATATGAGAGCGATCCACAAACTTCTGCCTCACCAGTTTTAGTCTTGCAAAGAGACCTATGCAGATTTTTTTTTTTTTTTCCTGGAGTTCATACTGTACCAACTGCAATCACACAGCAGAGGGAAGTATATTCTGAGTATATTCCTACATTCATGCTTCTCACTAATTAACAACCAAGGATAGGTCCTGTCAAAGCTTCCCATGGAAGAGCAAATAATATATTCACAACTACTTGCTGAATATTTCCAGTGAAACTCAGTGCTTTGCAGACACTAGTCTTGTCCAGATATGGCTTAGGAATTGCCAGGAAGTTTGGTTATTGCTAGTAGATGGCAGTAGGTGGAAGTTATTGCCTATTCATTTTGGTTTGTAGGATATAAACCTATAGGATCCTATAGGATGTATGATTGAACTGCTAGCATAAATCTACAGATGTGTCAGGATTTACTTCACCCCCTCTCCAGTTTTTCATTTCCTTTCCCCTGAAGCCAGAACAACCTCCTAAAGAATCGTACTTTACTTTACTAGCACTAGGATCCGTTTAAGAAGACTTACACAGGCAAAAGAGTCAGCTGTATAAAAGACAGTTTTCCCACAGAATTTCTGAACAGTTTGTGCAAGTAATACCTTTAGGACAAATTGACTGGATGCATTTCATAAAAGGCACTTTTCTAAACTCCAAGGCTTGCCCAGTTACAGGACACACTATTCCAATTATAGGGCCTTCATAATGGTTGTGTGTCTTGTTTAACTAAGAAATAAAATATACCATTCTACAGGATGAGGTTTGACAATCTTTAAAATCTAAAGCTACTCCTGTAGCTTTTAGTAGAAACGATTAAGTAGAAAATTGCCTTAAATATTTCCTGGGTGAGGCAAATGAATGATAATTAAATTGATTAAATGGAAATGCAGTTGTGAGGTATTGGCTGCTTTCACATGGAAAATGTACTTTGTAAATATATGAAGAATAAATGAGTTTGATGAGAAAAGACTGAGATATTTGTATAAAATACTTTGACTTTGGAACAGCTCTAACACAGTCACAGTGGATCACATTGGAGATAATATCTTAAGAGTATATGTGAAAATATCGAACCAGGGGACAATTAATTTTTGCCTAACTCACGTGAAATATTTATCAAGTTAAATGAGATTACAGACACGAATAAGGCAGGTATATGGGATTTGGTCTAATCTAGCTGAAAATAACAGTAAAAAATAGTTGTGTCTCCTTTTCTTCACTTGAGTATTGCTAGAAGGTGATTCCTGTCCATAGGGTGTAATTGCAGAGTAAATTTATGAGCAACTTGGGACTTACACTGCTATTCACTGGGCATGACTGTCAGCCCCAGACACCTCCCTCAACATGAGTTTTGTATATTTTATCGATCCCTGAGTATTTAGAGAGCTTGGAGAAAGAGTTCCCTTGTCTTTTCTAGGCAAGAAGAATTCTGTCAGATGAATCACATAAACATTTGCATATCAGTGTTTACTAACATAAATTAATTGATAATAAAATAGAGGAAAGTAAACTCAACTTCCCCTGTAAGAACAAGCTGTTTATTTCATTGCAAATTACACTTTTTTTTCCCCACTAAGTCTGTGATGACTGACTGAACGACATTTTCCCTTTACCTGGCATATCAGGGCTTCTGCAGTTGAACTAAGTGCTACACAGGAGCAAACAGAGCTGTGACTTAGGTGTAATAAATGATCTGTCCTTACCTCTACCATGCCCATTGCTCACATGAGCAGTCTGACAGTGTGCCAATTCTGTGCTGCTCTGGCCACCTCCTTTTCCCATGGGGATCTTTAACCTGGCCAGGTTACAGCACTCAGGTTACTGTCACTGCTGGGTGACGGAAACGAAGAGGCTATAGCAGATCTGAGAACTGTGTACTAAGCTTAAACTGACCATAAGTTTCCAGGTTTGTGAAGGCAGAACAACACTACTGACTGGGAGAAGAGCAGGTGCAACTTATTCAGATTCAGGTTAAATTTATAAATGCGTGTCACTGACATTGTGCAGGTACATTTGCATCAGAACGCAGCAGACGCTCAATAGCGCTTACCATTCCTATACAGCATGTAGAACAGGGAATGAGAAATACAGCCTGCAATCAAAACTGCAGGGGAAATCTGGGTGAGAAATAGGCAGTGTAATTATTACGGCTTAAGCTGGCAAGGACACTGGGGCAAATGTCACTATTCCTGCAAAAGTGTGCCATGGGATTTGTATACATGCATTATTCAGGACATCAGGCAGTTTTACAGTTCTTATAGAAGCACAGTTACCCTTGCAGGCTATGCTGGGCGGTATTCTATTAAAGGTGAAAGGAGTATTTACTGAACCACTGACACTGCTGTATGAAATATATTGTTTCACACACGTCAGCATTGGCTTCAAAAATTCACACCACAGCCCTCCGCTGATGTGGGCCAGGACACGGGTGGAGTAAAGCGGCTATGAGGCAATGCACTGCAATCAGACATAGATTTGACAAGAGACTGGAAAATATTTTTTCCAGCAATAGGACTGATTAGACATTCACAGCTAGAGCTGCAGAGCTGTAGAAATGCAAATAGATTTGTTCTCTATAATGGCAGCAATTACTGCTTTGCTTCATCCTATAGCTGGATCAAAGCAGAGAGAAAAGAACTGACATTTCTGCACACTAGGATTGTTCCTTCATTATTTCCATGCTCCCAGGTTTTTATGTATACTGGACAAAGCACCCATGAATGTACTGCAGAGTAGCCTTTTAGGGATGGAATAATGAGCTATATGGTCTAATAGCTCTTTTCTTGCTCTAATTTCTCTGCCTCCATGTTCATTTCATGACTTCAAAGATCAGAGAAAGATTATATTCCTAAATGAGTCAGACTGCAGAACATTCCCTTCTTGGAGGACACTGATACTACATCACTGAGCATTGCCTACTGTGAACTATGGCAACTTTTGTTCTTGATATTATTATACAACAGCTGTAGCCAAATTTGTTTAACATGCAAACACAGTTTTATGGAGCATCTGTTTAGACTTCATTGTAAACTTGAAGTAGCAGAAATCCTTTTTTTTTTTTTGTAAATCTCATATGGACAATCGATTACTCAAAACGCTTGTCAGTAGCAGTGTGTACCATAGGCTGAACCCCAGCTCATAAAATACTTCTCATATCAATCACATTAGAGAAATCATTCCTAAATCAGGCAGGACCTCCACAGATGTGCAGATTTTTTGAGACTATTCACAAAAGTAAGAAGTGCGTCAGAAGTAAGGAAACATTAGCTGTTTTAGGTTGCCTGTTGGTATAGCTCCAAGTAATTAAGCTAACAAGTATTTTTGGAATTTATTAACAAAACTTTATAAAGTGGCCTTAAGATTTCTGCTTCCTTCAGTTTGGAGTTCTTGCTATGCTAAATTATGTATTTTTTATATCACATTTCAATGTTTTATACGCAGGCACAGCCTTTTTTATTTTTTATTTTTTTTAATTTATTCCAATAACAATTTCTCCTGTAGTATAATCACTGGTCTATGTTTTGGAGCATTGAAAGGGTTAGAGACTTTACAGAATTGCTTGCTCCTGTCAAACACCTACTGAAGTCAACAGAAGTTTGGGCTGCACAAGGAAACAATGATAATGTTTTTTCTAGTAACTGAATGTATGGTAAAAGACAGAATATGAAAGACAAGACAGAAGAGCACAGCAGAGCTGCCTGCAGAAATAGCACTAGCAACGAGAGAGCAGGGAATAAATCTTGATCCCGTATGATAGATGAAGAAGCCTCAAGACTGGAAATGAATGTTAAATATCCATTCAGCCTCCTGAAGCCGCGTGGGCTGGGAGAGGGGAGATCACCAGCTCTGACCAGTTTCCCGACTCCGTGTATGCACTGCACTTTGCCACCCCCTGCTGTCCAAATCCTGTCCAAGCAGCAGTCATTTTATCAAGTTAAAACCTTCTTTAAAGCAAACGATGTTTTCTGGGGCACAGAACTAAAACAGTGGGTATCGCTGTCTTCCAGTATCTTTCTGCTTCCCAAAATCTTACAGAAGCTTGGTTCTGGGATGTCCCCAACAAACCTGGAAAGAGAGCTGTAAGTATAACTTTGGTACATTCTGTTTGCCACTTCTTTTGCAAACACTTCGGCTGCCTGCAGTTGGGATGTGACGCCGCTTCAAAAGGACAGGTAGGACTCTGCAACAAAGCCTCTGGTCCAGAAGCCACTCTGTGCTGCCATACAGCATATGACTTTGACCTGGCCTAAGGAGTCCCCGAGGATGGACTGTTCCTGACTTTTCCTGCTCTTCCTCATCTTCTTGCAGCTCCAGCCTGAAGAATACCAGGGCCTTGTTTGTTCGAGAAAGACTATTTGTACCTGCTTCTGATGATTGAAAATATTTTTGATCTCAAATTAATTTTAGTGAGTGTTAGAACCTCTAAAGGATAAAAAACATATACAGAAGCTCCATTTACGTTCACTGAAGCTTGAATCTATTTGGTGGCATAGAAAGCAGAGCTGCCTGCAACACCTTGCCAGGAGAAAAAGCACAGATGAAAGGAGGAATCGTGGCACTAAGGATTTTACATTTCCATTGCACTTTGATGTTCAGCTTTCACTTCCCTCCCTACCCGAAGCAAGCTAACACCATGGTGTGTGACTACATGCTTCTAAGTGGTTGAATCTGCCTCCAGGCACTCTCCTCATAGTCTTCCTTGCTACATTTGAAAGATCATCTGCCTCCCCAGCATCTGTTCGAGAGTGATGCTGATCAATGCTAAAGAAAGAGAAAGGGCATCCCAATGGCAATTTTATCAACTGGAAATCATATATGAGGCTTTTGATATGGTCTAGCAAGAGGAAATTAAGAATAGGTTAGAAAACAATAATGATCAAACAGATCAAAGACGGGAGA
This sequence comes from Anseranas semipalmata, assembly GCA_013399115.1. Lineage (NCBI taxonomy): Eukaryota > Metazoa > Chordata > Aves > Anseriformes > Anseranatidae > Anseranas > Anseranas semipalmata. The sequence goes on from VXAA01000465.1 coordinate 191,806, forward strand.
GAAAGCGGGGAAAGTAACTCCAACACACTTTAAAGGCAGAAACCCCTGCAAAAAGGAAGTATGAAGACACAGATATCTCAGCACAGCATCTTGGCACTGTACTGTTACATATTCCCTTGAGATAGGGGCTTATATAGTATCACTACAGAAAGAAGACAGCATTTCAGCAGGGATATTGGCTGAATAACACAGCAGTGTTTCCACATTATAAAAAAGCACCAAAAGATAAAAAATAAGTCCTCAAACAAGATCTTTATTAAATGACATAGTTTGTATTCTTTGGATTGTGAAGCTTTAAGCTTACAGTTGGATCATATTTTCCAGTTCTTCACAATGAGGCATTAAAAAATGAATAGAGTATGAGCTTTTTGAACAATGAAAATATCCTATAGTGTTGCACCTTAATTAAATTATCAAACATAAAAAGGTTTGCCAATAAAACCATGCTTAATAGCACAAGGTATGGCACATCTTTGAAAGGTGTTGCTTTGCTTCAGCATCTGTCCTGGCTGTTAGCAAAAGTTTTTGTCCTTGTAGCACAAAGAGGTTAGTATCTAGTAGTTGAAAAGAGACATGTAAGCAGAGTTTGAATAATTATTTTTTTTCGAAGCAGAAGCCACCCAGAGGCCAGGACCTAATGAAGAGAGGATGAACATCGGAAAAGGTTTGAATGGTATGGCTACAGGCTCCTTGTTTATAGCCCATGACAAGCTAACCTCATGGTGTGGCATATTTTTCTCCTTAGCAGAGAAGCTCTTCCTAAGGCTCTTTAATCGGGAGGGACATTATTTGTGAAGGTTTGCAGAGATGTTTGTCCTTCACAAACTATTTGTGGGCAATCATTGGAAAATGTGTTAAGCTGCTACCAGTGTGCCTTACTGAAGTGGAAGCAGAAACAGCCTGCTTGGATGCTCCATAGCAAAGGCTTTTGCAGGTAAACCTGAGGATTTAAAGATTTAAATCTGATTCAAATTTAAAGAATTCAAAGAATCTGTGAGAAAAACTATAATTTGTTCTTACATTATATTGAACATTTTTGCCTTTACTACCCAGTGGTTACCCAGCACTGAAAGCGTATGAAATGACAATTCAGCAAGAGAATGAGGGTGAATACTCTGAAGGAATGAAGTCTGAATTAAATAAACCTCATGTGACCATTGGCACCTGAAGAGACAAGTTGATGAAGTTTTTGGAGGAGAAGGAGAAGTTACTTTTTGTGTCTTGACTCACTGAGAAAAAAATGACAAAATTTATGTGCTTACAATTATCATTTGATCTTAATTTTTGGCAGGTTTAACTACTACCTTCTCTTCCCTTTTCTTTTTGTGTTGTGTGTTCTTGAATGTGCCAGTTTGATAGCCCCAAAGACAGAGAGCATCTGTTTGCCTATACAGGAAATATATTTACAACATTCACTTCCACAGACTGCTCCCGAAAGAGTGCTTCAGTCACACACTTGAGGGGCTAACAAGAGGATCGGTAATGGAAAACCCCCATCATCCTGCCAAGCATACTAATGAGGCTGCAATTTGCCAGTGAGAGGTTGCAACTGTTTTGCAGTCTATTCCTTTTACTAGAAGTGCAATGTAACAACTAGTTCAGGCTTCTGAGTCACTTCCAAGCCTGCAGGCATTCCCATAACTAATGTAATTTTGTTGGTGATGTCTTAGATCACTGTTTCACAATTCTGGTAACTAGTTCATACTTTGAAAACTAAGTAAAGTCATCTGAAAATCAGGCTGATTATTAATATTCTGACATTTAGCCACCATGGACAACAATTTTAGCTGATAGACTCCCTCATACCTATGACATCCCTAGTTTAATAATAACTATTCATCAGAATTGTTTAATTTACTGTGTTATTTGGAGTCCTTGGATAGATCATTGTTTGAAGTAGTGTGTAAAGGCTGATGCTTGCTTGATAACTCTTAGTCTTCCCTCACAACCAGTGCTCCGAGCTGGAGAGCAGAGCAGCGAGTGACCCAGCTTGCACAGGCTTCAGAAGCCATTCCTGTCACACTGTGAACAAGAGCGCTGGTAGCTGCTCGGGCTGATTTGGAGTTGGAGCGTTGCCTTGCTCCAGTTATCCTGAATCTGGATGCCAACATATTAGGCCCACAATGTTGATAGGTGCCCCACTACTAGCCTAGTGAAGAGCTCTAAATAAAAACTTTTTTTTTTTTTAAGTTTTGTTTGAGGTAAAATTAAATGCTTTTTTTTTTTTTTCATTTCTTTTTCTTTAATCATCCAAAAATCAACTCAAAATCTGCCTTTGGATCAACCTGGCATTTCTCCAGCCTCTGACGTTCAGCTAAATCTTGCTTTACACCACGACCTGGGCAGGATGCTGTGCACTTGCCAACGCTGCCCGGGCACTTACGAGTTTCTGAGTCATCCCCCCCTGATCCCCCACGCACAAAACCAGCGAGCGGCGGCCGCGAAGGCTGTCACAGCTCTGGATTTAAGCGGTCTCCAGACGAACTCCGCACCCCGGCCTCCGGGCCCCTGGGCCCCGGGGGCTCAGGCAGAGCGCGGCCGCCACCTGCTGGCTGCCGCCGGGCAACGCCGGCCCGGCCCGGCCCGGCCCGAGGGCCGCTTGTGTCAGAGGAGCCAGGCCCCGGTGCTTCTCAGCAAGGACTCCCCCCGAAGCAGGCCCATGCACACAGGCGTTATGTTAAACTGTTCTCACTGCAGTACCGGATGCTAAAGTGAAATACGTATATTTGCTGTTTCTCTCATTGTCTCCAGTTGTCATTTTAACAGTAGTTGGTTTTTTTTGTTTGTTGTTTTTTGTTTTTTTGTTTTTTTTTTTTTTCTCCTCTGATGCCTGTGGAAAGAAATGCTGATGGCCTGTTTCCTGAACAGGGAAAGGAGCTTACAAACGGCTCAACCAAACTGCTGTTTGTTACACATATGACTCAGCTCAACAGCAAAACGGGATCATTCAGGATATTATTAAAACCATAAGTAAGGCTCTAGCACTGAATGACTGACTCAGGATCAAATGCAAAAGCTTTCTGGCTATATTAGAGGGCTGTTTGGGAAAGATGCCAAAATGGGATTATGATTTGGACAGGAAACTAGATTCTGTAGTAACCCAGCTACATTTGTAAGCCCTCTGGCTCTGGCAGTGCTCTTTGATGCTGACTTCACCATGGCTGTTCTCTCTTCCATTGTACAGGAAGTTTTGAGTCACCTGAACAGTGATGGCAAAACAGGGCTTTTCAGATACGCCCAGCTGTATGGCACATGGCATATCACAGGTTAGAGCTGGGCACCAGCCTTCAGAGTTGTCTCCCAGCTCTGCCACCGGCACTGGGTGAAACAGTCCCACCTCTTAACCTGTCAGCAAGTGCATTTTTCCACGTCTAAAGGGAGTGCAGTATTCTGCTTCCTAGAAATCAATCCATATTTAAAAGGCATTTTCAGATCTTTGAATGAGAAAGGCTATGTAGTAGACAGGTAATAGGTAATAATGGTATGCTTTCTGGATTCTATATAATTAATAAGATATAAAACAAATTGTGGATTTCTGTATGTACCAGATAAGATAACAGTAATAGGAAGATTACTGAAAGCTGGTTGAATCAACTCATTCATCATGGAAGGACATGGTGGGTGGAAAACCCACTCACCTGCTGGTCTCAAATAGTAATGAACATTGTTTTGAAATCCAGCTGGCACTTGGTTACTAATGGCATTCCTCAGAGGTGGATATTGGGAGGTATTTAAAACGTGATCAGACAAGGCTCAGAGTAACTTGTTCTCACTTTGAAGTTTGCCTTGTTTTCATCAGGGGATTGGGTCAGAGACCTTTAGAGGTCAATTCCACACTAAACTATTCTGTGATTCTGCAACAAATGAGTGGTGAAGAACAGCCTCACTCAGAATGTTGTTTGAAAGGAAAGAAACTGCAATCAGCTGTACCCATGTCCTGATGATCAAAGGAGGGCAATTGCATAAACCAGATGATATGGTTTGCAAGAGGACTGAACGGCATCAGATAGGTTCTTCTGCTTTCCTAAATTTCATTTCATGATACTTATGTTTCATAGAAATGGCATGAATACACAGTCTTTCTTCTCCCAAAATCAAATAAATGAAGTGGGTTGTATGGACAGCTGAAAGGAAGAAATAAGGTGAGCAATTTAAAAAAATACTCTGTGTTTTCAATCTGAGTAATAGCAATCTTCTTGTACATCATAGGCTACAAAAAGGCATCAGTGGTGCGGTAACTGGGTCAATCAGTGTATCTAGTCTGTATATGACCTTATATTCTTATTTCAGAGTTTCACTATTAGTCATTGTCTTTAGAGATCAAGTTTTTTTTTTTTTTTTCCTCCAGTGAAATCATCTTTCTCTACATTTGCAGTTTACTTATAAATACCACAGAATAGATAAAGGCACCCATGCTCCCAATAAGGGAGATGCCAAAAAGGAGTTAAGATTATAGTGTCTTAAGGTGTCTGTTTTGGTTGCTGCTGAGCTTCATGGAGGGGCTAGTTAGCTGGGAAGACGTGATGGTGCAAAGAGCAAGCAAGGGCAAATCAGTATATTAAAGAGGTGAATGATTTTTCTGTATAAGGTATGGCTCTGGCTATGAGCAGAGGCTATTAGCATTTCAAAAGCCACCTTCATGCATAAGGTCCTTGCTGCAGCAGGAAGTGAAATAATCCTAGTTATTTTTCTTCAATAAGACATTTTATATTGCAGTCTCTGTATTTTCAAAGAAGGTGAGGAGAAAGAAAAACTGCCTGGGAAGCTGATTGTTGAGTATGGGATGATGGGGACTAAGATAACTGACTCAAAAGAAAACATGGTAGAAAAAATGAAAGTACAAAATGGCTGAAAGGAATAGACTGGAGGCAGAATATGTTCTGCTGTAACGTATGTTATCTATAGTATCACAGAACTGTAGACTAAGGTTGGAAGGGAGCACCAGGACATCTCTAGCCCAACTTCCTACTCAAAGCAGGGTCAGCTATGAGCTTAAACCAGGGTGCTCAGGGCTTTAGCCAGTTAGGTCTTGAAAATCTCCAAGGGTGGAGATCACACAGCTTCTCTGGATAACCTGTTCCAGTGCTTGACTATCCTCATGGCAAAAAAGTTTTGGCTTATATCATGTCAGAGCCTCTTTTGTTTTAATGTACATCTGCCGTTTTGCCCTCCCATCATGCACTGCAGTGAAGAACCTGGCTTTGTGATCTTGGTAACTCCCCCTCAAAGCCTCCCTTTCATAGGCTAACCAAGCCCAGTTCCTTCAGCTTCTGAAGTTCCTTCAGCTTCTTATTTGCCCCATAAGGATGGGGCAAATGCCCTAGCCCCCATCCTTCTCGGTGGCCATCCACTGAACTTGCTGCAGTTTATCAACATAGTCAGATGTACAGAGTATGGAATCAAATGTAGTGGAGCTTGTTCTCAGACAGAAGTTAAGAGGACAGCAAAGGTTAGGGAAACAGATGGTTTGTTGTCTTCTTAATACTCAGAAACAACCTGGAGCGCTCTCTCTCTCTTATATATAATATATATATTCTTAAGATTCAGAAACAACCATGGAGGCTCCTTATATTATTGTAATGTCCTCTCTCTCTCACTGTGGGGAATCTGACTATCTGGTGGGTGAACAAAACATCCTTTGGGTTCGCTTATTATGAGTTTTTTTAAGGAAACAGATCTTTTCTGCTCCAAGCCACGCACACCAATGAGTTACTGCCTATACACTTTCAAATGTTGATCAGCATTTTATCTGTCTGACAGTAAGCTGGCCAGTTTGAAGAGACTAAAGATTTTGGGCTGCTCCATGCTACTAGAGGAGAATAGGATTTTCCTCTGCTTTAAATTCTGTTGTATCTTTCACCCTGAAGCAGCTCAAAGTACTTTGCAACCAATTCACAAATTCCTGTGTACATGATACAGGTCATGTCATTGCCCATCTTGATTCAGAGAGAAGCAATGTGTTTGGTGCATAGCATGCCTCGCTACTTAGTAAAGCCATACAGTTTTGTATGGCCTGAAGCAACGCATAGCGTGGGCTGAAGTAGAGATCTCTCTCAGTCATATGCTATTCCAAATGCTGCTGCAGCCAAGAAGCTGCATTGCAGAAGTGTATGGGTGGTCTGCAGCTAGAGAAATAGGGGATGGTGTTATTTGGAGACCATACTGGGTGTCAATCCTTAAAGGATTCATGAAGATCAGGGAAGAAGATGCTAGGAGATATATCCAGAAGTATTCATTCCTGCAATAAAAAACTTCAACTTCCAATGGAACTGGGAAGAAGCTTTGTAAAACAACAACAACAAAATAAACAAACCAAACAAAAATACTCTTACCACTAGAGAGGGGTTTCCTTTAGGGAAAAATCTGGGCTCGTGTTTTTCCTATTTTGCAACAAATGCCATTTACACATTTTTCGAAAGAGTGCATGATTTACATTTTTGCTGGCTTCCTAGAGAATCTACTGGGTATCAAACATCAAATTAAACATTGTTTTGCTTTCAGCCTCTTGGTATTACAGGTTCTGTTTGTCTCCCCAGCCACATACCTTTAGTGTTCCCTATAATACAAATCTTTAGATATCCTTAGTATGCTGAGGGGTTCTTCTGGAAGACACAAATAATTACACCCTGCTGTTCACCACATCTGTTTGTGAGAAGAAGAACTGTGTTTTCTGCATGATCAACTCTGCTGCAGTAAACAGTGTCAGATGTTTATTGCAAAATGGCTACAAATACTAATACTGAACTTGTAGCAACATGTACTTGAATGCATCAAAGTACTCTTGGAAGCACATTCAGCTCTGTGTGGGTGTTAGGGGTCTAGGAAGCATTATTTTATATCAGTATCTTGATTTAACTTGGCTTATTATCCGTAAATTGACAAGTCATGCAAATTAGAGGCTTTTATTTATTTATTTTTACTACTCTATAACCTTTTGAACTGCTAGAGCTCTGAGAATTATGTTCAAGAGAATGTCTCTTCCCTTTTTTACTCCCTCTGCAAAATTCTGTTTTGGATTTGCCAAACATCTTTAAACAAAAGTGACAAGCAGGAACTACCCCTTGCAACTGCAGCTGAATTATTTTAGATTCATACTGACCAAAAAATCAAAGCTACCACACTGGGGCAGTGAGCTACACATTCACAACTAAACACACCAATTATTTTCCTGCTGGGGCTCAGCGTTAGGTTGCCTACTCTGGAGAACTCTGGAGAGGTGTAGTTTGATTTTTAATCTGAATCATGCCTGTTGAGTTTCCTCAAGTCTATGTAAAAATGGTACTATACTGCGTCATGACTGAAAGAAAATACCTGCATTCACTCCAAGATGGGACATGAAAGAAGCCAACAAAAAAGAGTATCAACACAGGTACTATACTTTTACAAAAAAATTACTACATTCAAATGAATGTCTACTTACTAATTTTGTCTTTGTTTCCAGTCATAGGCTGGATATCCGGCTTCAAAATATTAATGGAAATGATTAGAACCAGACATTTGAAGTATGTTCTGGGAGTTTTATCACTGAGGAGGGCAAATAGTCTCTATATAATTTTCCCTCCTTCTATCAGTTAATCTTTACAGCACAGTGATACTTGAACACTCCTCCTCACCAGTTTCTGTACCAAAAGTAAAGCTTTTATTTTTGCCTGTGAGGGGGTTAAGCATTTGCTATTTACAGGTGGTGTTTGGAGTAAAGTTAGACCTGTATTCATTGCATCATTTGGTAGGAAAGTGGGGTAGAAAACAATCTTTAATTTAGGAAAAAAAAAAAAAAGCCTACTTGTACATGAAGTAATTGATTCTCTGGGAAGGCAAGAGCTTAGGTGGTGTAACAGCAGATAATCCTTGTAAAGGTATTTGCTTGGTTTATGGAAAGCTCCATAACAGAGAGATATTTTCTTTTACCCTTAATATGGCCCCATTTTTCCTTGCAGAAACAGTTTCCAAAATCCAAGACTCACATAGCACTGTACAGTAGATTCAAGCCAAAAAGCATTTTGTTTTGCTCTGCTGAAGCACAGAGCAGCTTCCTAGTTGTAAAGTCTATCCATAGGCCTCAGATGAGAAATAGTCAGATTCTAAGCTCAATCCTGTTTCACATCAGCAGACATCGTTAGTATATTCCATCAAGCTTCAGTTAGAAAGTAATATGGAACACACCCATAACGTAACTAAACATCCATTCATTTGCCAAACTACCCAAACATGTATGTAAATGGTGAGTGCAAAGAAAAATCAAATCCCCAGAGTCATGCAGTTCTTAGCAAACATAACTATTGTATGCTGAACCTCTCAGGCATGCATTGCCAAATGCTTAATGAGAAATGGAACCTGTGCCTACAGAGCATGTGTCAATATGTCAGCGTGTCCATATATCAAAATTGATAGTCCTGTCTTATGTTACTATGAAGCCAGAGCAAAATACTTAGTGTTGAAAAGAAGGTTGTAAAGTAAGTTTACTTTACAGGAGGAAATGAATACACATGCACACGCAGCAGTCATACTTTTTTTTTGTTGTTTTGAAAGAGTATTTTCTAATAAAAACGATTAATTGCGAATAGTTTTTTTAAACAGTGTGCCGGTGGAAGGGATTTGTCTCTTAATCTTTAAAAGTACATTCATTACTGGGAACAGTTTGGATAAGTATCCTGATGATAGAACAAAATCTTTGATTGGATAGTTATGTCAGCATGCATGGCATCAATGTAGACGCTATTTTTTGTTACTGCTGCTTTTTGTTAATTCAGCCCACCCATTCCTCCCTTAGGAAGCACAAAAAAAAGGCTATTGAAAGTGTACAGTTAAACATGGGGAAAAAACATTTTCACATGAGAATGGAATCTTAATATCACAAACGTTTGAATGGGAAGTGTCTACTTAAAAAGGTTATGATGGAAAATCTCATACCTTTTTTTCCTCAAAAATATTTGGAGTCATATTTGCTATTTCTTGATATCGCTTTCCATCTCTCTCATATGTATATATGTATGTGTGTTTAGAAACAAAAATGGTTTTGGTTTTCAAACAAAACCATTTAAGATTCAGTTTTTAAAAGAAAACTAAAAAAAATATAAAGGAGAAAAATGTATTTCTGTGTACTCTAAATGCTAGTCAAGTATTTTAGCATGAAGCGTCTCCCCACAGCTATAGTCTGCTGAGTTGAATACATGCAAAGTATAATTTCTCTTTTGCTTAGCGTTTTAGAAGGTATCAGGAGTCATACACTCTTGTTGTGGTACAACATCAGAACTCTAAGTCTGCCACAACAACAGGTCAGTAGGTAAGATTGAAAAACCATCCACTCTTTTAAGGAGCATTCTCTTCAAAGTTTCCAAAGGTATGGCTCTGCCATTTTTCTATTATTATCTCAGCTTTTAGTGATCATATGCAACAAGCATTTGAATATTAATTTGTTGAATGGCAAGGCAAATGATTCTTGACTGCCTGTGAGAAGGAAGTATGAAGACTTATTCCTTACTCTTTAATTTAAATATCAGGAGAGACTTTGTTGTCCAACATGTTAGTCACTGCAGTTAAACACAGATGCACAAAGAAATCTTTTGATTCCTAGTGTATTTTGATTAGAAGTTCACTTTTAAACACTGATCACCATGAAACAATCTGATACACTTATTCAAAAGCAAGCATCCATGTGTTCACAGACTTGTACTGGAATTAATCGGGAAACTCTAACCAGCTTTGGCTCTAGTTTAAATATGAAGGAGTACTACCTTTTCACTCAGAAAAGGCTATGTGAACCTGAGCAGCTAATAATAATCACCTGCATCTTTTTCCTTAAAAATAGTTTTTTAAAACTGTGTGAGCAATAAAGGATATAAAGGCAGAGTATTATTATCTGTCTAGCTCTCTCCCCTTGTCAGAGACCTCATCATCTTATATTTACAGTTTTGCGCTTATGCTGTTATGTTTTGTGCTAGATCTCCCCCCTCATCCACAAGGCATTATATTGCTAAACACATAAAGTGCCAATTAACAAAATGTGAATGATTGCCAGGGAAGTATCAAGACAAAAAGGATAGCAAAGGTAGAATAAAGGTGCAAAGGGTGGAGAGAGAAGACAGTATGAGTATGAGAAAGAGGAGTAAGGATAGGAAGAGTATGAAGCAAAGTGGAACAGAAGAGGAAGAGAAAAAGAAAGAGAAGGCTACAGACTACATAGGGAAGAAAACTACAAAGGGAAGCTGGAACCTTCCAATCCAAGGGCAGTGTTTCATGAGCCATGATATCTCCAGTTTTTATCTCATTCATGTGGAGATGGACACTTTAAGTTTTATACCCCATTAAAATACACTGGAGAAATACTTATCCTGAGCTATTATTGCATAATAGATTAAACCGTGGTGTATCCTTCCTCTTTGCCATTAAATTTAGAGAAAGTTGCATGCATTTTTCAGGTTTTCAGGGTACCCACATTTTTCAAATAGTGCTGCACAGAGGGCTAGATTTTTATTTTATTTTATTTTGAATAATAGATAATTTCTAAATTATTGTCTAATGATTTCATCTTTGGAGTAAGTTATTTTTATACAAGATAACATCAAACTGCTAAGACAATGATATAAAACTGAAATGAGCTTTAAACAGGAGACAGCTATAATGGACAAAGGGATGCTTTTTGCAAGGCTGCCAGATTGAGGCAGTTGAATCATAAAAGAGGAGTATAGTTCATGGGAAAGAGTAAATGTCCACATTTAGCTTGTGTCCCATGTAGGCTTTGTGCTTTTCTGCTACCAAATTAAAGCTAGCTATAAATCTTCTACCTGAACTGCACACTGTTCAAAAATGGCTAAGTGTAATTAAATAGGAAGGTGAAATCAAAAAGGCATCAGACATTTTCTGGTGTAAACTGCTATGCTCTTACAAACTTTGCTTTGAATAAGCAACAGTGATGATCTTGGACTGTCTCATCCTACCATCGTTATTATCTGCTGTTTGTATTTCATGGCTTCATTGTCTTGAAACTACAATCTTGAAACTGCAATTACTCTTTTTTTTTTTCTGATCCAAACCCTATTTTTTTTAACTCAGCTTTATTCAAACAAAATTGTCACTGCAGTCATGAAGGCAGATCAAACTTGGCCTAAGTTGTCTGCAAATACTTTTGCTATTTGAGTTGCACACTCACAGGGCTTTAAATTCCAGAAAAATGTGTCCTTGCCAAGCCTACTACACAGGCTGGAAAAATATGAGTAAGTGACTGCAAACATGCTGGATTCTGAATATCTAAAATGTGGTTTTGGCTTTGCAATTTGAGAGAACTGAAGTGAAGCAGAACCAAAAAATCACAGATAAGGCCAGCTTTATGAAGTCCATGCTCCTATGCACAGACAGCTTGGCTCTGGCTGGGACTAAGAATGTTGATCTAAAAAGTCAAGATGTTTTCAAGAGGGAAAAAATGCAAATCTTTCTACTCCCTGCCACTTAGTCATATGTTGCTCTGATTGGTTTTTATCATAGAATCAAAATTTTTCCAATTACTTGAGTACTCTTCCAGCATCAAAATTGAAAATATCTACTACAGGCATCAATTCTGGAAGATGCACACCATCAAATAACAGAGGTTATCAAAAATAAAATTTAAGGAAAGAGAACACCATTTCTTGCTGAGGTTAAGCCCTTCTCCCTGCTTCTTCCTAGACAGTAAAAAAAAAAAAAAAAAAGAGTGGGAGTGGGTGTTTATTTGGTTATAGCCTTTTCACTCAAATTCCATGCTGTTCCTCTTTCTCAATGCCAGAAGAAAGACTTCCCTACAAAAGCAAAGATTTACAAAGAGGAGACAGGCACCATTGTAGCAGCTTTGCCAGTGTGTTCCATGGCAACTTTTTATCACTCTAAGAGTTTGCACCATACAACTGCTGTTCCTGTTCTTTATTAACGATATTTAAACCAGTTGTTTCTGGTTTACAAAGAGAGGCCTGGTCCTTTGTTATTATCAGCTGTACAGTCACTACAGCAGAAGCCACAGAGGAGGTCACAATGGGGTGCTTTGTAATTTGCTGAGACAGGAAGAACACAGTCCCAAGGAGAGGCTGCAGATATGCAGAGTCGGAGCCTATATATATTGATGTACATACATATGTGTTGTGCATATGTAATAAAAAATAAATACACATTTACTCATACCTATGCACAAAATATTTGTCTATAGCAATGCAGTCTGGAAGTACCTCAGGGTTCTGTCCTTTCTTTTTTAACAACTATAGTTCTTCATCCCTTCTCTCTTAGGACAAGTTTTTCTTTTAGGACTTATTTTTAGTGCCCTTTAGTAAAGTTTTTATGTTATCTTTCTTTCTTCTTCATGAGCCTCATTCTTATCCTGATGTGTACATTAGGCAAACGTGCTTCACATTCAACAGGCCTTGTTCTGAATATATTATCTGTCTTCCCTGCAATGATTTCAGTGGGGTTGTGCATTTGTATAGAACACAGTACAAGGCTCAGTGCTACTCAGTGTTTACTTCTCTACCTTAGGGTTTCCTGACTATGGGCTTGAACTTTGAATTGCTGAAGCTAGTAGGAACTTGCTGTAGTAGATTCTATCTGCATTTACTCTGTTTTAGATAAAATAACATGGATACAGGAATGACAGCATTTGGAAATTAGGATAAACTCAAGGTATTATATTTCTTTTAACAAGCTTATCAAAGCTGCTCTGGCATTTTCCATTTACCAAGGGCAATGACACATGTCAGAGCTCAGAAAGCAAATGCATGTTTAAAGGCATCACTGGGCTGGACAGCCCTACTGCTTTTCTGCAGTCTCACAGAGCTATTAGAAATTGTTTTACATAAGGGAAAAGTTCAATAGCTAAGACGAGTGAAAGGAATCACAGGAACAGTCCTAACAAAATCCAGAACCATTGTTATCTCAGTAATGTGCCAGCATTCACCTCAAAGTGTTATCAGAACACAGATTTTTACTGAATTTATTATTCCAACCTTAGGAATGTTACCCCTTTCGTGGGTTGAAAAGAAGCAACTCTAAAATCTGGGTCTTACTGACGTGGATATTACTGCAAATAAAGATGGGGGAAAGGATTTTTAAATGGTTTATTTACTTCTGATTGAGCTAACAAAACAGACAGAAGTTCCACATCATGCCATCCTGGAAATAATAATCCATTTCTGACTTGTCAATCGGGCAAATTTTGAAACAAAATTAGAAACTTTTCACTTAGGAAGTATGGAAATGAAACGGGATTTTTTTCCCCTCTGTTCTTCTCCCTTCCTCTATTTCTGCAGAAGCTGTTTAGTCATATCCAGGCTAAATTCACACAGAATTAAATAATGAAGCATTTAGCATGGCCTTAGAAATGACTCCAGTAATTTTACATACATGCCACTACGTATTTGTTCCCCCCCTTTTGAGATTTAAAGTCCTTCCTCTTCCGTTACAGATTTGGTCTCCCATAAAAGGAATGCTGGTTAGAAGCACAGAATTTCAAACGAGAGAATGGTTCCTTTTCTCAGGAGAGATGGCTGAGGCTATAGGGTTGTAGAAAGTAGGTCATGCTTATATCAGTCACAGACCAGAAATGCAAGACACAATTTCCTGAGTGCCCTAGACAATTCTTACTGTCTGAGAGTCTTGTCTTTTCCATCTTGGCATTCTCTGATAAAGAATTACTTTATCTGTTACACAGGTTGTGAATTATATTGACCATGCAGGGTCAGCAATTCTTTTTACAATTTAGTGTTTAATTGAAAAAAAAAAAAAATACAGAGCACTAATAATGACTTCAGCAGTAATAGCAGAAGGCTTTCACTTACCCTATGACAATGCAGGAGATGGCAGTTCCCAAAAAGGCATAGGTTAAAATTGATCCTAAGTTACGAAAGAAATGTCTCTGAGGAGGAAAGTTTGAAAAAAAAGTTCTTTGTAATACAGTCAGTAGAAGAACATTAAAACACTGCATCTAGAAGCGCCATTCCATCCATTCTTTTTCTTGATACATCCCATAGCTCAGGTATAAAATGAAACAATATAGGCTACAAAGTTATTTTGGAAAATATGATTTGATTCATTTTTTGCCTTTTGGAGTGCCATTGAAATTCCCTCTTTTATGTATCTGCCCGAATGCTTCAGGTCATAACAGAAGTTCACACTGAAAGTATCTGATACAACCTGTATTGCAACCTCATCCTTTGAGTAAACTAAGTCCTGATCATGCAGTGTATAAAACATAGATAGGCTGCTGCCTCCTTGCAGTGTTAGCAGATTCAGAGTGGCCTCTTCTGAAAACAGCAGTGCCCAAGAGTAACAAACTGCACAATCAAATCTTTGCACAGATGCAGACAGGGAGCAGATTGAGGTCCATGCATCTTGCATTTTCCTCCATTCCTGTCAAATTCTTGCCATGAGATATAAACTGACTCTTTTCTCTGTTACTGGCCTGTTGGATCTACAAAGCAGCAATCACATTCAGCCATTTTTGTAATGTAAGAAATATAAGACAGAGGTACATACCTTCTTTAAACTATATCCAGCATGAAATATAATGGGTGGCAGCAAAATGTTGAAGAAGATGGAAGGATCAAATGTCATCTGCCAACAAGGACAAAAGAGAGGTAAAGACAAATAAAGCATTTAATTTGATAGGATAGGTTTTAATTGTAACTTTTAATCAGGATTAATATCAGGGTCAGCTTCAAAGTCTGGAGGCCAGAATGTTATTCTGAGTTTTCTTATATGTATTAATGAGTAGTTCCTTACTGCTTATATACGTAGAATACTAGTTGAATGTTTAAAGAAGGAAATCAGTCATGCACTATTTTAAGGGGAACACATGCTAGCAGTGCTAGCTGCGATAGTAAGTACCTTCACTACCAGACCATCCAACCTGACAGTCCCATGCTTAATTCCTAGTTCAGACACGGAATTCCTGTACAGTTTCAGGAAAGACACGACTGTTGTGTCTCAATTCCCCACTTACTGAATGACAATAACAGAAAAGACCTGCACTACCAAAACCAAAGTAATTTTTCCTTCAAAGCATGTCTATGCAGTTACAAACAGAGCTAGCTAATGCTGCTTAATGAGCTACTGGCTGTCAGCTAATACCTGCTTTATTGAACTACTACACATGAAAACTGTGCACACCCTGACCATGTTTGTACGGAGAACTTCCTACATAAGGAACCTCCTTATGTGTGTGATACAGACAGCCCCTGTCTCTTGCTTTGTAAGGAACGAGAATTTATTGTGCTGCCTCCTTCAGTGTAAAGCTGAAGCTGCTGCAGGGGAACTTCACCGCAGGCATACATTGAGAGCCCAGCCTGCAGCACTGACTGGTTCTCACTCAGCTCTCCTGCGCTCACTGGGTGATCACACCTTTTGTAGTCCCTCAAAATAGTTTTCTACCAAAAATTCTTAAAAGTCCTCTGTCACCTCAAATATGTGCAGTTATCTACAAAAGAAGTCCCCAAATGGTCTCTAATTAATTGTATTCCAAGTTTTTATTTTTGTAATTTGATGAGTTTGAGCTAGTCTTGGAAGTTGCTAAGTAATTTATGCAGACTTTGAGGCCTCATCACCTCACACAGAGATTTATAGAATCAGATACACTTAGAAATTAAAATGCATGTCTACTTCAGATCTTTCAGTCATTAGAAACTTTACAGTCATTTGGTAGAAGCTGGAGTTTCATGAATATTTTAATAAAATTTACTTAGAGCTACAGTAAAGATTGTCAAAAGGACACTGGGTCAATGTATCTTTTCTGTGACCAATTACAAAAAAAGCTGCTTAGCTCTTTAAAGCACTGTACTGTGCACCTGTTTGAAAAACAAACAAACAAAAAAACCATTAACACTGATAGAATCCCTCAGCTATGTGGCTATGTGTTGTATAAAGATTAATGACTAGCTTTCAATGAACACAAAGAAAATAAGCATAAAAATGTCTTTTTTAGGTGAGGTTCACAGCAGGGTGTATTTGCTTTCTATCTTTTTAACATTGTTTGATTCTGCATTGCAAGTAGAATGAGGTCCAATTTACTTACAGTGCCTTAACGACAGATTTGACATCAGAGTTGGTCAGTCGATCATTTTTTAAGTTGACTGTGCTTATTTTATCTTGTGTCATTAACAAATCTTTAATTGAAAACAAGGAAATAGTAAAATTTGGTTTTAATACTTAAGAAAGCAAAACTGCTTCACAAGCCAAGGAAAAATCCGAAGAACTTCAGAAAAAACTGATGTTTGTACAGTCTGTCAAGATGAACATTGCCTGAGAAACTGATTTATGGTATTCTTTTATAACAATAAAAACTTCATTTATTTGCAGAGTAGTAGCCAAAGTAACTTATTCCCCATTCCATTGTAATTAATTTTTCTTTGGAAAATTCTCAAGGCATAAGTTTTTATAGTGTCAGATCTTCGGCTGGTATAAAATATTGTAAATTGTTTAACGTCAGAGAAACTGTATCAATGCATACCAACCACAGAGCTCGTCCATTATTTCGTCTTTCAGTTAGGTGTGAAATCTTCATGCTGTCTACCGAAAAGCTACAGGATGAAGTATTTAAACAGACTCTCATAGAGTACGCACACAAGATAAGGAGTCTTCTGATAAGAAATCATCTTTCTAAGGATTTTAGCCTAGAGTATGTTCAGCATCACTTTATCCTCCTCAGGAGAGATACTTAATCTTCTTCACCTTCTCCTGATGCATTTGTACTTGCATACAGAGAGTATTGATTTATGTTAGTCAGTAGCAAGTAGCAAGCTCTGGGATTATCCTTCAGCAAGAAACTAAGAGAACAACCTAGCTCCACCTTCAGAAAGCTGTTAACTGTCCTCCTTTCCTGGTCTAGTGTGTTCCTGGCATAAAAAGTGGATCAATGAGTAGTGTAAAACCTGGGCAAACCAACTTTACACTGACAGAACCTTCCTCTAAGTGGTTGGAGACAGGTCTAAGAGTGGTAGAAAAAGACAAAAACACCATAGAAAATAGAAAGCATTTCAGTCGCCGTATTTCATTCTTTGTTTTCTGACTACCATTGCAAATATTGAAATGTCTTGAAAATGGAAAAGCATCTACAGTTCACATAAAGTACATTCTTCACCTAGCACTATTTTATATGTGTGAAACATGATTTTCTGTTTCTACAACAGCCAGAAACAGTACAGAAAATACCTATTAAAATTTTAAAGTAATGCTAGAGTGAGGATGACTTTAGGCAAGGCAAAAAGTTCTTATTTCAGCTATCAGTACGTTGTTCATATTTGCCTTCAACTTCAGGCACAGAGAGTGACCAAGGCCAATGTTCAGTCACTGCACTTCAAGTAAGTTTCAATAAAATAGAAAGCTGTTTAAAACCACAGCCTTGCTGGAGAAGAAAAAATTTAATAATCCTCCGTACTGTTCACTGTTCTGTCAGCAGCTATATCAATACCTTTAAAAGACAGGACATAATTACTGCAATGGCTTGCAGCTCCTTTGTTCAGATAAAGTGATATTTTAAGGCTACAGTGTACTAGATGAATTATTTAGTTTCAGAAGAGTAAGAGCTGCCTACAAAATTACTTCTGTCTTCTTACTAACAGATAGCTTGATTTGATAAACAGGAAGTGAGAGCTCAGCCTTTTTTTCCGTTCTGCTTACTTTGAGTTTAAAGTTTAAAGAAAAACTAGCTGGCAAATAATGTGCTAGCAACTTTAGCTATGCTGGTAACTTCGTGAAAAACACAACTAAATGATTTTTTTTCACTTCTGAGCTAACAGGATCAAATGTTAATTTTGGAACTAATTCAGCAAATATGTTAAAATATTTTTTCCATAGGCATCAGAAATCCTGAATGCATGTTTTACTATTCAAAACCAAGCTCTAAAGGGTATGTATTTGTAAGTCATGGGACAGTCTATTATTTCTGATAAATACACTTAATAAACTCTTATACTGAAGTCAAAAGGGAATTGCAGTTGTACAAAAATCAGGGGATGGTGTGATCATGTTTTCTGTTTTGTATGTCAGCACTTTTGCCACAGCCAGGAAGGCTGCCAGGCATTGTTTTTGTCTCCTAAATACTGCTGAATCCCTCCCTCTTTCCTTTTTTTACATATTTTCTTTTTACGAGGGCACTTGCCAGATAATTTTAAAGGGAAAAGGAGTGAAACTCCTCGCAGGCTGAGACCTCTCCTGTGATACAGATAAATCCACAATTCTCAGTGGAGGCTTTTAAGAATCTTCCAGCAAATTGGGACTATGGAAACAGGATTGGGCAATCTCCTGTAAAGGCAACAGGGACTTCTGTGTGAGTTAGTCCTCCTCCTTTCTCATAACACAAGCCAGCTTCAGTATACCAGGTCTGATGAAGATGTTCAAATATAATGTATTAGTGCATATGCCTTGGAAACTAAACACACACTTTGACTAAGACAAACCCCTTGTAACCAACTAGCAGGAAAAAGGATGAGGACTCAGCAAAATCTGGCTAGTGTGACTACCACAGTACTTTCCTGTCTCTGGCCACCACAGCTCTCATAGTCCTTGAAAGTCTCACTGTCTCGGGGAATGGCAAGAGCCTGGCAGTAACTACAGGCAGGCCCACAATAGTCCTTCATTAGCAAGGAATTTCAGCAGATGGTTAAATCCAAATTCTGCTGAGATGCCCAGTGTACACTCTAAAAATAATTTAAAACTTTTGTATAATGATAACCACTACTATACAGAAGAATATGTATTAGTATGGTAGATAAACAATGATACTTGTTAAAAAGCATAATAATATATTGCAATATTGTAAAAAAACATTGGTAAGGGCTTTGAACCTATGTGTGAATATACAATATCTTTGAGCTTAAAATCTGGATTTTATAAAGTCCCTCTGCACTCATGAGTTCTTTAAATTGCTGTCATTTTTAACAGAGTGAATGTCATAAGAAGCAGATATCGCTTCTTGTGGGGTGGGGAAAGAATATACTAAATAAGTAAAATATTTTAATTGTTACATATTGGAAAACAGAAAAGGCCACAACATTGTAAAGGACTCTAAACCTTCCCCCACACTTCCCTTTTTGCATCCAGCCCAAAATGCTGCAACCCTGTCTCCACAAGCTTGGGGACATACATTGAAATCTCTGCTGAGGACCACTGCAGTGCTACATGAATATGTGAGAACATTGTAATGCATTTAAGCATTAGAAAAAAAACATTTATCTATGGACATTTACATGTTTACAAATTTACATTTTGTAAAATAGGGCTTGTAGTTACTTCTGCTGTATAGAGGAGGTAAACCTCCCCTGCTTATGCTGCCAGAGCAAGTAACTTTTAAGACAGAAGACAAAGAAAGATTTCAGTGGTGTTTATAAAGCTTGGGTGGCAATGAACCCAAGGTAACAGCTGTGGCTGCTCCCAGTGAACTCAGTGTCTGCAGGAGGTGGGACCATCATCTAAAAGAGTTCAGGCAATTATTCTGCAAACATACAGCCAGTTGTGTGCTGAATGATTGTGAGGTTTCTACCGTACCTTATTGCCTTCGCTGTTCTCCTTCACTTTCACTTCTCACCATAGATTCAAAATAGCCTCTGTCTCTGTCACATTTTAGCTTGAAACTTGTTTTCCTCTCTCAAGGGTGTAAATAAAAGAAGTATCTTACACAGTTTAGAACAAAAATAAGATAGCTTTTACCTTTTGAAGCATTGCGTTGCCCTGGTGACCATTGACATTGTGATGGCTGATCTCTCTTTTGTATTGGTATTCATAGACCTGATTAGTTATATTAATAAGCAGAGTGGATGGCCCAGATTTCAGCTTTTCACATTCATAAACAGTTCCACTTTCAACATCTGATGCTTTTGTTGCATATCGTATAAGTAATCCCATTACAAGGCCTGGGGAAAAAAAAAAAAAAAGATTTAGGTACAGTTATGTATCTGAAGCTGCACAATTACTGACTTGTAGAAAAATGGTCTTCCCTGCTTTTGCTCTGCTAAAGCCAGGACACCGCTTTCTCAGTGTTTCTACCTTCACAGAAGTACACTTCACTCAGTACTTCATGGGGGATCATAAAATACTCTTCCAAAGCAGGCATTTTTTTAGAATACTGATGGTTTGCCATGTTGTACTCCCATTTTTGTGATCCAGTTGCTGGAATCATTCTGGTATAGTTATTAACTGAGTTGCTCAACCACTGTATGTTCAATAGATATTTAGAGAAAGGGGATGGCTGCATAACGGAAGTGCTGTAGTGAGCATAGAAAAATCATCTGTGATCTTGGTGATTTTACAGACTTCATTTGTGGGGGGGGAACTCTGAAACATTATCCTCAGGGTCAGTCTGCTCTCTGTAGAAGGCTGTGTATTCATGGGACTGTATAAACATGGGACAATACAAGCAGAAGGAAGGGAAGGAAGATTAAGATTATGATTAATTGGTTTATCTAAAATGTAGGATTCATCTGAGATAGATATTTTGGCTCCTTTTACAGTTAACAGAGAGAAAAATGTACTTCTCCAGTTGCTCTCTGGAAGGTACGATTCTTTCTCTCTCTTGGCTCTAGTGGGAGCTTGAATGATTACTTTAGGAGAGGTAACTAATATTTAGTTAGATAACATTACTGGAGAAGATTTCCACCCTCAGAGACTTGGATGTGGTTTCAAATTTAATTTCCATGCTTCCTGCATGTCCTAGGTGCTTTAAGTCTCATATACAGGAACAGCTTTGCAGTTATTAATTATAACACATTCATAAAATGCTAAAATACTCAGATTAAATATTTATGGAAGCCATCATGATGGATATACCTACTAACAAAAAATAAGAAAAAAAAATAAATTACAGAAAATATCTGATAGGAATCTGAAAGACAAGTTTTATCCATTAATCAGATGCTGTGGATGATGAAAGTGATCATAAACACCTGGACAGATAAATGTCTTTGTAATTTTCACATTTTCCACTAAGAGAGATCTCTGAACTGCAGATTTCTAGCATAGATGTAAGGCAAGCTTGTAGCTTCCTGGATAGATGCTACAACAGAGTAACAGCTGTATTGCTTGTATAGTATGCATATGCATATATGCTTATTTAGTATGGTCGGTTGCTTTAAATGGTACAGGATTTAGATAAGCAGTAGAAAATGCCAAGGCTACTTTTTGAAGTTATACAGCATTTGTGCAGTAAATCAGATAATAAATCTATCTGTAGTAAAAGACAGAATTCCTCAAAGAAAGGCAGAATTCCTCAAAATTTTTTGGAAAGTATTTATGGTGAAAGGGAAGCAAGCACTGCATGTACTACTGTGAAATATGACTTCTACAGTGGTCAGTCCCGGATGTCCAAAATCATGAGTGAGGACCCAGGAAACCATTAACTAGTTAAAACAGTCAGGGTTTTCATCTTATTTTTATTAGTTTTCCTCCAGAAAAAAAAAAAAAATCAAATTGAATTTCAAATACATTAAAAACTCCTCTTCATTTGATGGTTTGACAAGACTTGATGTTTCCTCCTCATTCTCTGGAAAGGAAAACTTATTTTTTCTTTTATCATTTTTGCTCCTATCACTCAATGTCTTAAACTATAGCCTCTGTCGTAATCCTGTTATCAGGTATTATATAGACTTAGCTTAGGTAACAGAAGCATTCTGCAGACATCCACCAGTGACTGTTCACGGACACTGGCTGAAAAAGACTAGTCAGGAACTAGTCAGTCATTTGGCAATACAGTTTGCTAGAATCAGTATCAGGTCACAAGATAAAATAGGTTTCAAATAGTCAGGTGGAAGAATTGCTCGGTTAGAAGATCATGCAGTTACAACCTTTTCACCCATCCCATCATCTCCTCTTTCATTTCCCTTTACTTTCTTTCTGCATTCTCTGTCTGGTTACCAAATTTCCCTGAATGTCCCTCAAAATCTTTCCCACACATGATTCTTCTGTGCTTGCCCATCTTGTCATCTCTTGCTGCATTGCCTGGTCTTTAGTACTTATCTGTTCATTTACAGAATCTGTCATATTAACCTGCCATGCACATTCTCGTTCTTTTTCCTTGATAGTCTTACCTAGACCCTCATGTTATGTCTTCCAAAATGATGTAGGACAACCTTCTTTTTTCTATTAATAAGCTTCTTCTGTTACACTGACTACAATGAGCATTACATTTATCTTTACAAGTAACAGTCTTTTTGCAAAAGATTTTAAGACTGATTTTAAAAATAAGAGATTAATTCCTACTATTTAGAACTTTTTTTTTTTTTTTTTAGCGTTTGAAGTTTAGCTGTCTACCTGACTTGAACATATAATAATAATGTTCAGAATGGCAATATGGAACTGCTCAAGGCAGATCAGCGGAGACCAGTAGACATTGCCTTTACTACCTTTGTTCTACAGCCAGGTGGACTACTGTTTCCTACATTTTGAGATTCCTAGTATGTTCATAGCACATACTATGAACCAATTTCTTTCTGATAATTTAAAAAATGAAAGTAAATGTTCTCAGTTATAGTAACGTAATTGCATTAAATTGCTCAAGGGAAAATTATTTCAAACCTTAGTGTCAAGTTTAGACTAGGAGTGAAGAAGGACTGTTCTTATTTTGTATTCTGAGAAGATATGTTATCTTCAGCAGCAGTTTCAAGCTACCTCCGTAGGAATTTTCTGGACTGGAAACAAATGCCAATATTGTTGATCATAGTCCTGCAAGACAGCCCTTGAGTGTAAATAAATCCATTTGCAGAAAAGGAATATTTTAAAAATATGGTAACAGTAGCTGTAGAGAAATAATGGCCAATGCTGACTGAGAATTACAACTGGAACTCAAGTCTGCCTTTGGATTTTCTTCTACAGCTTAAGCTCTTATCCTCAGATGGAGTTCAGATTTGGTGAGGTTCAGTGATATTCTCAGGGCATCAATGGGGCTTTGAGGTCTTTTTATCTCTCAAGGAAATACTATAATGTCTTAGATTTGAACAAAATGTGGATGGGATCCATAATGATTGGTTGATTCAGAATATTCTCAAATGCTCCGTGGAAGGTTCAGACAAAGGCAATTGCTATATCACTACACTATGCTGCTGGAGTCAATACAGGTGGTGGGATAGTATTCTTCCTTCGGTAATAATAAATGTGCCAAGGACTCTATAAAAACCCTGATGAATTAAAAATCTGGGAAGAGCATATTTAATATTTTAGTAGGTGTATCATTTATGGAATGCACTTGCTGCTTTAAATCATTACATAATATCTCTTTCATAGTTGAATTCTGGAGCCCAGATTATATTATAATAGAAATAATTCATTTGTAAGTAGGCGTATAATGTACTCTTCTTTCCTCTACTTCACCTTCCAAATTAAAATCATGCTTTTACAATATATATTCTAAAATATTCTTTATTGTTCATTTAAAGAAA
This sequence comes from Anseranas semipalmata, assembly GCA_013399115.1. Lineage (NCBI taxonomy): Eukaryota > Metazoa > Chordata > Aves > Anseriformes > Anseranatidae > Anseranas > Anseranas semipalmata. The sequence continues at coordinate 215,181 of VXAA01000465.1, forward strand.
AAAAATGGGGAAATATGATGATAAACGTTTTTAATGTGTCCACTGTGAAAAAAAAGCCAATAATTTTTAATTTCTTTGCAACCAGTGTTTCATGGTAGAGTACTTAAACGTGAAAAATTTCTCACAAATTTCTATGGACTTAGTATGTAAAAAACGTATCTTCTGTAGAAATAACAGCACCTTACTCTGTTTCAGAGTGGCACACAGAAAGCCTAACTTTACCATGTAAATCTAGGACTTGAGCAGTTAAAAATTCCTGAAACCCAGTCAGGAATGATTCTGCCTCAGTTACCTGACATCACATGTAGGTATTATACCCTGTACTGGCTAGCATAAATGAAAAGTTTCAAATAGTATTATATCAGTTAAGGATGTAGGTAATTGTAAATGGAAACTCTCAGGTAGGTAAGGCTAAACTTGAGTGTGATAGTACAAAGTAGAGTACATATCTTGTGTTCTAGGAGCCCAAATCCAATTATAAATGTTTTTATCTCAGCTACCCTTTCTTTAAGACGTTTCCCTTCAAAACTAGTACCAAGTCTTCTTTTAATTAATGTTTTAAGCACATATATTTAATACTGGATTGAAACACCAAAGGGTGTAACTTATATTACAGTTTAAAAAAAAACTCAATTGTCCTTTGCAGTGAGATCTCCTTGCAGCAAAACCTCACTCTAACTAGACCTAAGTTGTTTCAACTGAAAGTAATGCAGTTTTTTTCCACCTTCTTCAGTGAAAGCAGAATAAAATCTTTAATCACAGAGAAGAGTATTATGAGAGAGATTTCTTAAGTCACCCATACCAAGCTCTTGAGCTAAACAAGACTGTTCTTTTTTCCCAGGATTTTCTCTGGTCAGCTATTAAATGCCTTCCTTTAAATTAGGACATTCAGGGACTCCTCAAAGAGGCTGAGCAAGGCTTAGTCAGCCTTCCCATTGCACACCTGTCAAGAGTTGAGCAATTGGGGGTGGGAGTGGCAGACCTCCAATCCCTGCCCTCCAATCCCCTCAAAACTTCAGGAAGCAGCTCTGCATCCTCTAGTATGAAGTCATTTTTCTCCTTTGAGTGCTGTAATGACTGTGTTCTGTCATTTACCCTTTTCATGTTTTCCTTTCGTCTGATCAGCTAGTCTATTGGAGCACAACTTTGAAGGCAGGTACAACTCCACTCAGCCTCACCTTCACTCTGCGTTCCCTGGGGATGAGAACTATTCAAGCTAACTGTTCTTAACTGATGATGTTGATAAGCCTAGCAGATAGATAAATGTCACAGATTGTGTTGGTGGGATGTTTGCCTTTTTTTTTTTNTTTTTTTTTTTTTTTTTTTTTTTTTTTTTTTTTTGTGAAAATTATTTCTGGCTGCCTGATTGCAGGAGTGCTTTAACTTCTTAATCACATGGAACTGGTGGTACCTGTGCCTCTGCACTGATACTTACATACTGAGGTGGATCAGAAATTTGGACACTTACATTGTTTTTTTTTTGTTTGTTTGTTTGTTTGTTTTTTCCATTGAGCTAGTTCTGGGCTATTCCCTTCTAATGTGGAGGGCTGTGACTTATGCGTTCTATGGGGAATTTAGCACCTGACATGATTTATGACTTAGGTATCTAAAGAAATACAGCCCTACAGGAGCTGACTAATAGGTTTTAGAAATCCCCAAACACAGTTTATTATGAAGCCTTGTTTGGTTCTGTGTGTATGCTCCCAATATGTCTGAGAAAATGCTTACTCCTCAGGATCACAGTAAAACATCTAAATATGTACATTTTGGTCTTTCCTTTCAGGATAGCACAAAATCACTCTTTCATGTTCACCTGCCTTCTTGACACATGGAAACTAGAAAGTAAGTTAGGCCTCCTGTTTGGGGTCTGTTTGTTAAAGCAAGCAGAGAAACTTGTTCTCCAAGATACTGAAAAACAAAGGGATGAATGAATAAACAGGTAAGTCTGTGCTGCTCTTCTTCTTCCCTTTTTTTTTTTTTTTTGTGAGTAACTGACTTTTGCTCAGTTTGGTTTGGTGCTGAAACAAAACAACTCGAGTGTATAAATAATTTCAAGCTAAACACCTTGAAATGTATACATGCTATATATATGTGTGTATATCTATATATACACACATGAAATTTTTGTTGAAATAGTGTTTAAATTTAAACTAAATCTGGGATTTTTTATTTTTTGAAAGCTACAGAAAGATTATTAATGTAAATATTGCTGTATTTAGTGTAGAAACATTGCTTGGACAATACATTTCCATTTTTAAAGTTTCTAAATGGACTATTTTCAAGTAATGGGCTGGTTTTAGTTGAAACTGTTCAGCCTGAAGCTGTATTTTCCTATGAAGCTTATGCATGGGGGAAAAAATTCTATACTTTAAATAGAACTTTCTATCAGGATGTTCTTAGTGTCCAATTTCTGTCTGTTCAGCACTTTGCAGTAAATTTAAATCTTCTTCCTGTTTTTGCATTTCTGTGCTTTCTTCCTGATTTTCCTCATATTCCATTTTCCCCATGCCTTCCACAGCTATACCCCTGATGGCACACTGTCTCGATAAGGAACGCAGACCCATCTACCGTACTGTGGGTCACAGTCTGCAAATAAGTGGCTATGTTCTTCTGTCACTTGAAGGAAAATTGTCAGCTTCTTGTACTGCCATTCATGCATCTAGTAAATAGCTCAATGGGCTGGAGTAAAGCAAATTGCAGGGCAGAGACTTTTTTTATACCTGTTTTGTAAATAAAATAAATAAACGAGAATTGTTCTCATAATAAAGACAAAAAAAACTACATGAAGCAGGAGAAAATCAGTTGTAGCAAAGTAACTCAGGCTTAACTGCACTGTGAGTGAGGGCAGGATTTACCTGACTGCCAGTATTTGATGCTGTGAAAATTTCCTGAACTGATTTTTCTTCTGGAGTTACTGCCAGTTGATCTCACACCTCTATCATGACCTCTGAAATTCCACTTTCTTTTGATTATCGCTGTTTCTCAATGCTAAAGATACCCAAACCCATATTCAAAATTTTGAAGGATAGAAAGGACATCATCAGCTCTTTATATCCTATGAATAAGCATTTGAAGCTGTTTGAAGGCTGCCATAAATAATGCAAGTCTAAATAGTTTATTTGCAACCATGAGGAATTGTTCATGAATTTTTTAATAATTCAAAAGCTCTGTCCTGATGGAGCACTGATCTTTTAACTGATCGAAAGAATATCATGAGCTGGTTATCTTCATCATGTGCAGATTATGTTCTGGGCTGGCAGCAAAATGGAACCAGGGCAGACAGCAAAGTGGAAAAAGATAGATTAAAATTCTAAATAAATACTGATTTATTTGTCTGCTGTTGTATTCCCCTGTATTTCATTTCTATTATGGTATGCTTTTTGTCTAAATTTTCAGCAAATGTCATCAGCTGCACATGGGAAACCATGTAATAGTAGGGGAAGCTATTATAGAAGACACCCATGCAATTAGACCAACGCTGTTGTAATTTACAAATTGATCACAATGAAAATATTGCACAGTATTTCACGTTTTTCCTTCTGACAGATTTTAAGAGAAATGCAACAAGTAAATGTATTCTCTGTGGTGCTGTGCAGCTTGTAACCCATAAAAACAACAATTAAACAACAATCTGGGTGATGCATGACAATGAAAACCACTGCATTTAACTAAGTATCATGTAATGTATTTCACTCTCAACTGTTCCAATGGAAGCATGTTTTCTATGTATGACAGATTTTAAGATTAGAAAAAGGGCATTTATTAAATACTTTTTTTTTTCCCCCACAACTTTAAAATAAAGGCAGGGCAGATGAGAATTAAGAGAACCCACTGACTTTCCCACACAGGTTTTAGGGGCTCAGTGACTGGTTTACTACAAGTTTCTTGTTAACTTGCATTCCCTCAGAGTATCAAGCTGCTTGTAAAGACAGTGAGATGAGATGAAATGGCCTGTGTTCTTGAAGCTTCATATTGCTAACTTATTTAATGAAATAATTTGAAAGGGATACAAGGAAGACTGTGACCTTTAGCTGCAATAATCCTATGGAACTGAGATCATCTTAAAATGCTTCATATAGGAAGAGCAAGTAGTTTGTCTCAAATATAGGGCCAGTTGTCTTTTCTGTTGCAGGCTTGCAGTTGAACCTCCATAGAAGTTTTGCATGTGCTGTGACATGATAAGCAACTATTCTTCAGAATATACAACCTTAACAAAGCTAGTTTGGGTATTACACTGCTAGAGTATGTGATGTGCATAGAATAAATCAGAGTCAAAATAGGCTGGGATTAAGGTATATAATGACTGAGCTGTTGATTTAGATGTTTTTTCTTTGATTTTGATAATGTTATACATACACACACCCAATATGTGTCTTATGGTTACAGAAATGGAAATCACACACTTGAGGAAAAATGAAACGACAGCAAGAGAGAATGACAAGATAAGTGTATACAATCACACTAGTGAGTACTTATCGATGGGCAATGCAGAAGGTTCTACTTGAAAGTGATGCACAATCTTGCACAACAGCATAAAAGAAGATTAGAAATAGACAGGCAAACTGAAATTACAGTACAATGACAGCAGTCAGATGACTTGAGAGGCATTCTTCATAGGCTGCTTTTCAAAGGCACAGCAGAAAAAGAGTCTCAAAATGGTTAAAACTTTATTAGACAACATGGGTGGATTCACAAAGCTCCCTAGTCTAAAACCTTCGAAGGTTATGCAAAAGAGGCACACTAAATAATACCCACAGTTGAAAGAAATTTTTTAAATAGTAAATTTCCTAACTCCCAAAGTGTCATTTGACGGCTGTCTGCCCATACAGGAACATAACGTGCACATCGTGAGGATGAACACGTTAGTCACTCCCTTAACAAGCCAACCTGTAGCTACTTTACAAGAGATTATGTTACGCTATATTTTCCTGCATATTTAAAGGGCTGATGACACTTCATTCAGCACGTTTTCCAAGCTTTATTTGCACCTTATCAGAAGTGCCTGATCATAAATATGCAACTAGTCCCATGTTAAACTAGCACTTGAATTTATACTCACCATAAACCATAGCTCCTCCAGTTTCATGCAGAAAGCGGAATCGATGGTTTTTAAACAACCATATTGTTAATATTGTAAGAATAAGCAGAAAGTTAAAGACTAGCAACTCCACAGCTCCCTGATGATAAAACTGATCTTCATCTTTCACTGATGTATATTTCTTCAACTTCTCCATTTCATTCCCGTTATGAAGAATGCACGCAAAAGAAAGGAGGAAAAAAAAAATCACAGAGGAAGGAAGGTGTTATCACCTTCGGTACAAAAGAGGTCCAGGCACTATAGAAATTCACAGCAAGCGCATCTGCTTGATTTGCAGCCTCACGGTAAAGTGCCCCAGCTCAGAATTCAGCTGGATTCTAGTTACAGCTTCCTGTTTCTGTCTTAAAGCCGCCCTGTCTCATTTTTAATGTTACGGTTGCATCACTGGACTGTGCTTGCTCCAGCTGTAGATGCACAAATCATCTCCAAGGCTCAGGCTCTGCCAATTTCTCAAATCTTGTTGTGAAATTTAGCCTGTGTTCATAACGCTTGTTCCTGTAACACAATCTGAAGCCTAAAAATCGTATTTGGTTTTGATAGTGTTAGATGGAAAAAATGATGTTAAGAGAATGACATAGCAACCTTCGCTGCACTTTAAGTTTAAAAAAAAATCTTTCCACTTTCTCACTTTTAAATGTAAGCAACATTGAAGGTGCCACTTTACTACAGTGCAAAGACAAGAAAATGAAGCAATGAATAAGGATTTCAAGGTTTAGGCCCTGAACTGGCGTTGATCCTGTAGGTAGACAGAGATCTCTGTGAAAGTAAAGGTCCAATAACCTAGAATTGAAAACACCTTAAAAAAAAAAAATCAAACCAAATAAAGGCAGTAGAATTTACTTTCCATTGTTTTTGCTGTTTGCATGTTTTCATTTACATTACTCAAGCCAGGAAAACAATAGAAATTGTCTTACTATTTATAGCTAATCCTTGTGGAAGCTTTTCTGTCCTGGCCTAAAGCTGCAATACATGTGCTGTGCTGGAGAGAGGAATTCCAAATAAACTCTCATCTTCAATCCACCAGGGAAAAAAAAAAAAAAAAAGATTCTGGTTCTCAGTAGAAGAGGATAATATTCACTCACTATTCTTTGTCACAATCTCATGAAATTTATTTTTTTTAAAAGATTTTGGGCCAAACTAAGCTGTACAATATGCATTCCAAGCCAGGTATTGGTCAAAGGTGAATAAAATAGAAATAAATACCTAGATATCCATACTCTTGGTAGTTTCAGGGCTGTAGTTCATAACAGCATGAGTATTTCTAAAGAGGCACTGTTGTTTCAATCTCAAATGTTTTAAAATCATTTTTACTTGGCAAACAATTCTGCCCTCTACGTAAGCTAATTTCATCATACTTTATGTTTTTGGTTTTTCTTTCATATTGTGTGAAGAAAAACAATTTCCCCACGGTTCTTTTTCACTGAATTACCAAATGGTTGAGGTCGGAAGGCACCTCTGGGTCCATGCGGTCCAACCCCTGTTCAAGCAGGGCCACTTAGAGCAGGCTGCCCAGGCCCGTGTCCAGGTGGCTTTGGAAGATCTCTGAGGAGGGAGACTCCACAGCCTCTCAGGGCAATCCGTCCTTGTGCTCTGTCACCTGCACAGTAAAGAAGTGCTTCTTGATGTTTAGACAGAATCTCTCATGTTCCAGTTTGTGCCCATTGCCTCTTGCCCTGGCACTGGGCACCACTGAAAAAAGCCTGGCTTCTTTTTAATTCGTGCTTTTTCTTCACTTAGCAGATTTTTTTTTTTTCTCTCTATCAACAGTTTTACTCTGTCCTCTCCACTGTTTCACTGTCTTCTGTCTCTTGTGTTTCCCTTATTTTTCTCTTCCCTTTTGTAATTTTATCTGATAATTTGCAGTCTTAGTCAGGATCAAGTCAAAGCTGTATTTCTGAACTGATCTATGGAGTCTCTGTGAGGTGAAAAGTAGACAAAAACCAGCCAGTACTTCCCAAATTAATGAACCATGCAACTCAGTCTGAAGTAAGGATAAAACTTAGACGTTATTCTGTATTTTCTGAGAATTATTCACTACTGTGTTGTGGATAAAAAATAATGCATAAGAGAATTAGCTGTAGCAATTTCATTATACGACTGATGCAACTCTTTAAAAAATATTAGTCACATAGCTGAGGTTTAAAACTTTTATAAGGGAGAAAAAAAAATGAGGACTTGATTTGAATATCACATTCACAGTTTAGAAATGAAAGTGACCTTAATGAGCGTTGTGCAACTTGGTCTCTATCTCCAGTGTGGAAGCATCAAAAGCAAGACAAAAATAATTTGAAATTAGCCACATTCAGCATCTATTGCAATGAAAAACAAAGATTTCTTTATTATGAAAACCAAAGTTCTTTGCTATTCTCACCAAATAGGTAATTTGCAGATGCTCAAAATCAAAGGAAAAGAAGCACAAAACAGTGGAAGGAGGTCATTGCATACTGAGAATCTCAGTGACTCTGGTATTCACCTCAGAGTTGGAAGACAAGATTCAATTCCCTTTTCTGTCTGAATGTACCCGAGCCCATATTTCTCACCAGACAATAGGGGATTCCTCCGTCTTAGCTGTTAGAGCAGTTGTGGTATAAAATACTTGAAACACTTGTGTTAATTTCCCAAAGCTGCATTTCCCTTATTGCAAAGTAGGGTTATAATTCTTCCTTATCCCACAAGATAAGCTGATGCATGTTTGTGAAGCAATCACATGTTATAGCAATTTGCACCATGCCAGAGCTTGTATGGAAACAAATAATTTTAGATTTAGTATCAGATTTGGATAATAAACATATTTTAACTTATTGCCTCATAACAGGAAGTGGAAATGATGGGAATTTCTGAGTTATTTCTTCTCTGTGTCCTATCCATTTGCATACTGGTCACATCAGTTACATGAGAAAACCAGTATGTAAATCATATGAATAAAAGGTTTATTGCATAGGAACAAAGTGGGAAGAATGTAGCTTGTGTAAACAACTGGAATCCTTTACTTCCCAGCCTTTTGCACTGTCTCTTTTAACATGAAGTATTTCAGAGTGTACTGAGCATCCTGAGAAAAATATTAAGAGGAAGGGTAATCCTGACTATCACATAGACTGTGCAAACTGCCAAGCAATATATTAGTGTGAAAAAGTTAGCAGTTTCCCCTGCTGCTGTTTCCCAGTAAAGAATTTGACCTAGAGTTTCTAAGATTTGTTTGTTTTTGTGGAATAATACTATTCAAGGGAAATAAATCTTGCACATGATGATTAGATAACAAAAGACCAGGCTTTGTTCAGGAAGAATTTTCTAAAAGTGGATACACTATGAAAAATAATTGAATTGTGTAGTTGTTGATCAGTCATGTTTCTGTGTGTGAAGCTATAGGGTAATCAGAGGGAATGATTTTTGTTTGGTTGGTTTGTTTTGTTTTACAGAAGTGCTGAAGGCATTGTTGGACTCCTTTTACGTGAGAAAAGACATCTGTGTCAGGAAAAGCTTTACTTAGAAATCATTGTTGTCCTCGGGAATGAGGGTTTAGACACTAGTAATCTCGCTTCAGAATCACAAAATCTTGCCCTTCTTGGGAAAATGTTGGTTTTTTGTTTTTTGTTTTTGTTTTTAATGCATTTTTTAATTGGTTTTGTTTGTTCTTTTGTTTCTACTGAACCACAAATCACAGGCTTGTTCCAAGATTTACTTTTTTGTTAGGCTGTAAGTTTATGAAGGCTGGTTCTTAACAAAACAAGGGCTTCAAAAACTTTTAAGCATGTGCTTAACTTTCTGAATGGGAATGCTCCCAGTTAAGTCGCTGATTCAAACCTTGCTTACTGAATAGGTTTTGAGCTTAACAAGTTAATCTAGACACAAAGCAAATTTTCTCTTTACTGATAGTTAAAGGGGTAAGTTTCCTTAACTTTGACATAACTGAACTGATAAAAAAGATGCATCAAGAGCTTATCAACGTAATGGGTAAGGGATAAATTATGTATTTTATCACTTTAACTGCTTCCACATTCTGGGTTGCATGGAGGTAAATTATTTTAGTAGAAAAAATCACACCACTACAGAGAATAGCTAGAGAATTATTTCAAAGCAGCCTTTGAGGATATATAATAACCACTGTTAGATCCTGAGACCAAACCTCTCTCTTTTCTTTAAAATAGTGCAATATCTGTTATATCCACATAAAGGTTGGGAGAAATTATGTGAATCGGATTTCTACCTCTTGCAGATAATGCCTTTAAACACTAGGTAAACAATTTTGTTCTTATGTACATGCGCAGTTTGGCAAGTGATTTTTGAATTTTTTCCTTGATGCACAGAAGCATAACACTAGATACCAGGGAAACGTAATGAGTGTTTTCTATTAACTGAATGGAAGTTTTATTTTGCAGGTATTGGACTTGGGTACTTAAATTCTGCCAAAGACTTAGCACAACTCTTTACATAATTTTGGGGAGTTCTGGTTCTAAATAGCATTTGTCACATTACAGGACTGGGCTTTTAGATACTGCTTTCCTCTCAGAGATGTAAAACATAATTTTAAATCAGCTGTCCAGACACAGCCACCCATCATAGTTGCTGTTTACAAGGAATCCAGATATGACATCTAAACTGTTGTTTTTCTTCTGTGCATTCTGAAACACTATGAATTCTTCACAGAGCAATGTATGTTTGTCTAATCCTAGACTGGCTAATCCTAATCTGGCACTAACAGATTTTTTTAGCTTGCATGTCCAGTAGGACAAACAATTATTTTCTTTTTTCTTTCTCTCTCTCTTTTTTTTTTTTTTTTTTTTTTTAGCAAA